>OX359245.1:60758667-61310667 GCA_947179485.1 Allacma fusca
TATTTGGCTGAACAAACCAATAGTTCTTCTTCTCAGTTAGAGTTTTCTCCACAATAAATTCCCCACAAAATAGCATCAAAATTACATTTGCAATTTGTGAGGAACAATTTTGCAAAAGTTCCTGTGGGGAAAATTTTAGAGTATAATGGTAAGAGGGATGGCTACAATTTTAAATTGCCCACATATGTATATGCACGTACGTGCACGTGTGTATGTATGTATCTACATATATGTTATTGAGTAAATGCTAGGTATTTTGATGTTCTCAACAGAGTGAAAGGGTTTACGAAATATTAATTTTACGGAATTATTCAAATAGAATATTGAAGATTTTTTCATTTCTTTGAGCTATAGGAATTGTAACGTTAAAAATTAACAACTAATAATTTGATGTATTTTTTGGTTCCCTAATAGTCAACTGGTTCTGTTGATTTGTGAGCTCCGAAGCTCACCTTACCAAAGGCTGCCCCGATTGATGGACTTTTCAGGTTTGTAGAAAAAAGTTTGTTCAATTTTTTATTGCTTCAAATGTAGCCTCTTGTAAGAATATGACATGAGGGAGTCGGATTTTAAGGCACTTTTAAACATGTAACAGATTAAATACTTACGGCAGTTGGTAACTTCCGTGGTTCATTGTTGAAAATTAACCCTGTGTGAAATAAGAATTTATTTAAAAATGTCAACAAAGAATATGTCCCAAAATAATATTGGAACAAGTTAAGTTCCTCGAAAATAAGGTATTATTTTTAAGGAAGAATATTTTCAAAAATGATACTGTCATCATTTAATTTTTAAATTGACACTATGCCAAGTGGGAATATGACAGTTTCAATTGATGGGAATGAGCATAAAACGCTTTCCTCGATTATGTCTAAAGATTCCCCAAATAGGAGTCCGTTGTATCGAGAAAGCAAAGGTACATGTCTTTACATTGTTAATTTTGAATTCGATTGCCCGAATTTAAGACCAAGGGTTGTTCATTAAAGAATTTAAAACAGCGAGCTCAAGTGGGCCTTTTTATAAATCCCTTTAAATTTCTTGCATAAGAGCTCCAAAGATTTGTAAATCTAAATTCGGGCCAGCTGGCATAAAAATCTGCGTTTGTCCCAATGCTAATAAAGGTGCATTTATAATTTTAAGGCAAGAGAAATGAAATAAATTTTTATAAATGTCACAACACGAAACTTTTTGTACGAGTAAGTTGCAGTGCTGCGATCGGGTCAAGTAATTTCAAAACTTGAACATGAACTTGACTTGACCACGAAACTTCAAGTAATTTTCAAGACACGACCTGAACTTGATAACTCGCGTTCGTGTAATTACTTGACTTGTCAAGTTCAAGTAATCAAGTAACTTTTGTAAGACACGAACTTGATCAAGTAGTTAAAGTTCCAAACTTGACTTGAACTTGACTTGACCATGACTTGAACGCGACTTGAACTTGATACTTCAAGTTAAGTATCACAAAAAGTAAAACATGGCCACAATAACTTGTCGAACTTGCATCGGTAAATTATTTCCTTCAGACTGAAAACCAAAACGCGTTCAGAAAAACATTTTACTACTATTTTTATTTAAAACCATTTGAGGACATCTTTAAACGTATACTAAATACAGTAAAAGTCCGATATAATTGGCCATACAATTTATAAAAGGAATTTCTCTTATAAAAAACTTGTAAAGCATTGTGTCAATGAAAGTTGTAGTCAAACAAATGCATCCCTGATATCGATACATTCCTTGTAAACTGAGCCATTATAACGGACTTTCACTGTATATCTGACGAGTTTTACATGGTGTCAAGTTTTATTTAATGTTCAAATATATACATATAATTACATATTTGAGTATTAGCAGTACTCTTAATTTAATATTTCATAAACTTGTATTTACTTATTTTTTAAACGCTTTTTGTAAAGGGCCATTGAAGCTCGTTTTATATTGGAATTTATTTACATAAGTTGAAACTAATAATTCTAAGCAACAGTACGATTTATCAAGACAATTATTTCATTTCATGGAGAGGCTGCTGCAACAACTAACAATGAGCTATGTCTGGTAAACAAGACCTTCATAAAACGGACTCTGATTTTGATTTTTGTCCTTTGATTTATGACATGTGCTAACAAAAAACCCTAAAAACGACATGAAAATGGACTGTGATTTTGAAATTGCTTCCGTCCTTTATGGCATGCACAATTTAAAATTACTCGAACTTGACCATGAAATCTCAAGTTCATGGTCAAGTTTTTTCTTTCCATTACTTGACCCTGAACTTGACTTGGGGTTCAAGTAAATTTGTCTTACTTGCACTTGAACCTGACTTGTCTTAAAATGTCATGGTCAAGCCGAGTACGTACTTGAACTTGACCCGAAAGATTCAAGTAAAAAAACGCCTACTTGAACTTGACCCGAACTTGACTGAAAACTCAAGTATTACTTGAACTTGTCCGCAGCACTGGTAAGTTGTACATATACTTAAGCCAATGAGGAAGTTCAACTGATTCCCATGTAATATTGTCACTACATTGACATAAATATTTACACCGTTTTAAATACATAAACGGATTACATAATTGCTTAAATAAATATTCAAATGGAATAGTTATTCTATTTCGTTCCCATGGTGGTTTCGATACACTAAATTAGAACTTTCAGAAAGATATTTAACAGTTATTAAAGGATTTACTAAAATTTATTTGCAGTCTAATAAAAGTGACAAATACGTTCCTTAGTTACACGAATGTTGACTTGCTAGTTCTAAGTAATAATTAAAAAAGAGTAATGTAAGAAAAACAATTCTCAACAAATTGGATTCACATGTTAAAAGTTTTACATTCTTTCAGCATAACAAGAAAAAGATGATGAAAATATTACTTACAAGGTTAACATTTTGAGTGGATTTAAGAAATGCGACGGATTGCAGTTAACCTGAATGTGTCAAAATTTCTGTTGGACTGCTTTTACGGTAAAAATTTCTAAACATTTGAAGGAACTACATTTACATTAAATCTAATCAAACATCAATCAGAATATTTCTTCTGAAACAGGTAAATCCGGATGGAAACTGTTATTAATATGTACTCATACAATTTTATCTGGAAAATTGCAGGGTTCCGAATGGTACTTGGCCATAATTCAAAACCATGACCTATTTTTCCAGCCCTTGAAATGCATTACTCTTCTGTATTATTACAATATCTTAGAATCGGGACTATATGGAGATATATTATGTACGTCGTAGCTTTTCCAGTTGCTTACAGCTGAGAGATCTTTCCAACACCTGTGTCTACTTCTCTAAGGATTTTTTTGCAAATTAAGAAATCAAGATAAAGAAAATCAAAATCTATCAAAATTTTCAAGATTGGTTAGGTAAGCTTTCGAAGCCTCCAAAAATACTACCATTAGAATGCACTAGAGCGTTGCAATCGCCAAATTTTGTGCCGATATAAATACTACACAAGCAAAATTGCCATCAGAAAAAATGGTATTGAGGGCAAGTGTAAAAATATTACATAAAGCAACTTCATGGTAATAATTACGTCAAGAGTATACAATAATATATAAAACACCCATACGTTACTGACTTTATGTTGAGTTCAACTCGACGATGGGGAAAGTTAGAAAGTTAGTTAGTAAAAGTAAGTTAGAAATAAATAATAAATATAATTCAAAACAAATTCTAATTGTAAGTAGACTAAGGTCTTTCAAGCAGAGAATTTAAATCGTGGGTTTAGTTTTATTTTCATGCTAGATTTTGTGCTAAATTTTATATCTTCGCTCTAACAAGCAGTATTAAATATTTTAGCGATCCTTCCAATTCTTAGAAAAATATGTATTTCTCCGAAAAAGAATGTTTTCAGCAGCTTAAAATTAGTCAACAAATTATTTATGGCTTAAAAAAATATTGATATCAATTAAATTAAATTAAATTGCTAACTTAAAAGGGTTGGTTAGATCTGCTCAACATATTGTCTGTGGAAATCAAAGCTTTGGCTTGAACTGATTGTGAATTGATTCGACAATAACGCAATTGTTTGTAATTTATTGGACCACAACGTGTTCATATGACTAAATGTAAGTCTATCCTATATCCTTACTACATTTAAAATTTACTTAGAGTTTACACATTACATATACAATGTGCAAGAGCATGTCCACATTGTATCGGGTGAATGGACCAGTTTATCCTACATTCTATTTTCACGGGGTATTTTTTACGAAGCCTAAATATGTATTATATATCTTATATTATTATCTTATATTTCAATTGATTGAATGACTCAGCTCTACACTTGTCTTTTTGAAGGCGTTCTATGATTTAGTAGTAGGAAATCCCTGGTCCCGGTAAATGACAAGTTTGAAGCTTGTTTTCTGACCCATAGTCACTAAGAGCAGAATAGTCCTCAGATATTGCCTTCAGTATTTTCACAGATGTTGAGTAGTTGAGTATTCCCATCATATTATCATTTGTACTAGTGTTTCTGGCTGTGCAAAGATTGGGAATAATCGAACTTGCAATTACAGTTATATTTGATAACGCAAGTACCAGTAACGCCGAAACTGGTACTTCCTAAAAAAAGTACCTACTCTGTTGTGTACATACGTATCTTGCGATTTTTCTTAAATATGGAGAGGAATCCTCTCCGTGGCACAAAAATGTGGTAGGCCGTGTTGGGCTCCTTTTGTGCATTCTCTGCACGTCGGAGAACGTACTTTACCACTGGGATGTCTTGTCTTCCTTAATTTCCAATTTTGATTTTTCAAAAGCTATTTACAACGCTCCTACTAACATATGTTAAAACCAGTGCTCGGAACGAGTAGGGACAATACTTGAGTAAACACGTACAACCTGTCGACACTGCATTTTAAATTATAAAGTTGGTACGGGTTTGGGTACTTACTCAGTGGTAAATTGGTAATACACAACAGATACAAGTATCATTTTATACACACAAGTGTTTACTCGAGTATTTTTGGATGTTTCAAGGACTACTATTCGAATAAATTAATGTGGCTAAGAACCTTCAAGCGTGGATTTGGAGGTAAACCTGCTTTGCTCTTGTGTACTCTGAATCTCAAGTCAGTGACTTCGTTTAGTTTCTGCATACGTCGGCAACGCATTCTACCGATTTAAATGATTCTTGACAGGGATGTAGTGGTAAATTAGCAGGGATTAGTCGAGTTTGTATTGAATTGTTTGTGACTGTGTTGATTTATGGTGTAACCATAGGAACTTTTCGTATATCGTTCCCCGAAATTGTCAGTATGTTAAGCCGGTGTTGTCGTTCTGGTGTGTAACCAGAGGAGACCGAATGTTCGTTAGGGAAATGCTCATCTGTGATTTCGAGCAACACATTATGATCCAGTGACATTCATTTTATTGCATGTAAAAGGAATAATTCTTTATAATATTTAGATATATTTGGTACTTTGACATACCTAATCATGTTTTTAATGGTTTGAGATAAAATGGTATTTGAAGTGTAGTAATTGTTACATGTATACAAAGTCGTAAAAACATTAGTGTTATAAACGTATACGCATCTTCAACAATGGTTATTGGGATGGGCACGTTCGGGATGTAGTCTGTTCGAGCTACCATTAGGTGGCATCTGTCCTCGTATCCCTTGTACGTACGGGAATCCAGTCACGAAGTGTGATGTTACGCCAGTGACACGAAACGGAGTTATTCCTGCCAGTGTAGAAGAACCCGAGCTTTGTCAGTTCCATGGGTGAGACGAGACTTTGAACCTTGAACTGATACAAATATAATTAGTAAATAATTAAGCCTTGATATTACGATATAGCATACCTTCACTTCACGGTCTCACTTCAATAGACTTATTTGACTTACACTTTGGTGTATACTTCCAAATACATGGACACACTTCCCCACCGTATAGCTCATGTGTGGCGTATGGGATCCTAAGAGGTAATTCAATCATTTATCGTAACTTTACATCAATAGCATGTTACTGCGTCACCCATTCCGGTGTAGTAGAATCCTCCCTTGGCAAGGTCCAAGGGCGAAACAAAATGACTCGTTTATGAAAAGCGTCCAAATTTGTCTCTCTTGGGGAATGTTTCGAATAGATAGTACTCATACCTTCTGAGTTCCTTCGGTGGAGCAATCCCATAGTAATTAAATATTCAAATTTGTTTATATGTTCGGTGATGAAAAAGTCATATAAACTTCGTTCACTTGAATATGATAGGAAACACCGTCAATCATCTCCTACGACTGAGATTGAACCAAGCTTGCCTTAGGCCAAAGTTTCTGGATATTCGAATTTTTATTAAGCTTGTCACTATTCGCAGCAGCAATCCACATGATCTTCAGATCCTTCATCGCTTTCCAATTTAGAATCATCGTTAGAGGATGCTGATACTTCAGATTCGGACTCGCTGAAAGCTTGATATCTTTGGTGGCGAACCATGACGATAAAAGGGTTTTGTAAAACGCGTGGATTCGAAGAGGAACGTTTTGACGTCATAACGACAGAAACCTTTGTATACCACACGGTGATTGCATGGACTCATTTGCAAACATTTTTGGGTATAGTCCTGGAGAAAAACAAAAGTATGATATCACATGTCACCAAGTCCGCTTCCAACAAGAAACGCCTTTCTGATTTTACATTCTGTAGAACCGAAATTTCCGTTTGTTGTTTCCTTCGTGCATTAGATGTTTGGATTATCATGTTCTTCGCTTAATACTGTTCGATTTATCGATATATACGAGTACAGCTGGTCACAGCTGTATACAAGCCTTTGATTAAACAAAGCAGACGCGATTCTAAAGAGACTCTGCAACAAGCAATGTGTATTAACATCAGTCTGTTGTTATTATTGTTGAGACGTTTGGTGCCAGGACTTTAGGACATACAGATGGGAATTCTGCAAGTCATAAAACCAATGCGCTTCAAATTTCAATCTCTTCCGCTGTAATCTCACGAAAGGTTTTGACTGGCAATGGTTCTCGAAGAATAGATCCGTAAAGGGAAGAAAAGTCTAACAAATGTATTACCCGCAATTTGTTGTTAGAATTATAATCCAGTTTATACGGACAACTTTCTAAGGCCTTTACATATCTCGTATTACCATATTCAAGATCACCTCTCAAATTTTAGATCAAAATAAGCAGAAATTTAAAAGTGAATAGTTTCAAGCTGTGCATTTGTATGCTTTAGAGTATATGCAAATGAATAGCTTGGAAGAGAAACAAAATACATACAATATATACCAAATAACTTATACAATGACATTATATAGTGCATAAATACATCAGCAAGGAGAAATGTATTAATACAATTGTACCAGAGTAAGTACTGTCCTAAATCCTGACACCTAAACAATTTAAACATTTGTACTGCATGCTGACACTGCTTCACCTAAGTTTGAATCTGTTAACGTGTTATAAAACTTGGAAAACTGTTTTTCTTTTAAGTCAAAAACAGTTGTAAGATAATCATAACAATGATACAGTTTTCTAAAAAATATCTTTGAAATGTTCTGAGTAATCTGCAAAATGCTTCCAAATGCAATAATATCATTCTATACTATCATTTTTGGCAGTTTTTACTAATGATACTAAAGATACACCTACGAACGTTAGCCTACAATATTGTTATGAAAGTCTCAGAGTTTTTAGCAATTAAATTAACATCATAATTGTTTTTAAATGTGAAAGCCTGCGCTAACTCTAGAAAGTCAAATTTGATGTGATTATTGTAACATACACATACTGATGATACATACTTACATTTGTTTGCAGACCCTACACTATAATAATGATGTCTAACTTTATCCGACAAATCATTAAATGAATTGTTGCAATACAGACAGGATATCGCATTTAAATGTACTCAACTTCTCTTGTGTTAGATCCGGCACAACATAATAGTTATTGTGTCTTTTCTACCAATTCCAATAATTTATCAATATATTTTGGTAGATGCATCTGAACCGCAGTATTCATAATTTTCAAACTGATTGCCAGGTTTTTACAATTGACCATGAACAAGTAATTAATCGTCGCAAGTATTGTGTTACTATTTGCCTGCTCTGTCTGATCCATTGACTCACAAATAGTCAAAAATCAGATACACAAATGCAAAAGAAAAGCATGCATTTATAATAATGTTTAAAAGTAATGTAGCTCGGGTTCCCACTAACTTTCTTAGGAAGCACTAAACTCTGAATTATGTAATCTGCACATTCATATGTCTATCACGTAAATATTCTTTACCAAAAGCTGTAAAACAATAATAACAGTAAAACGGTTTGTTATGGTACATATTGCCCATGAATAGCCTTTACGTGGATTCCTGAGAATTTATTTGTGGCATTTCCATGACATGGTTTCACAATCCAAAATAAAGAATTGATATTCAAGTTTTATGATCTGGATTTTTTTTGGAACCGTTTTCGAGCCCATTTGAACTTCCTGAATAAAGTTGCAACCTAGACACATAACGTTGATGAGATTGCTTTGGTATAGATATAACTTGACGATACGATACACACTTGGTAATATGAATATATGTTAGTACATTAAACCCACTGTTAAACATGAAAACTGTATTTGCAATTCATTATGAGTTGTAAGTAGACGTGTCTCAGCAATGGGTGCTGCAAATAATAACAACATTGAACTACGAGTATATTTTGGTTCTGCTACTTCTAACTGATACATTGTCGTACCGGCTTCTACGTTAAACGGAAAAGCATGGTCATTCGCTATTTGTGCAAGCTCTTCTGTTGTCAATCTTTCTCCTTCTGTAAATCCAGGAATACGTTGAAATTGATGTTATGAATCTATTCAATGCTATCGTCTTTATGCACACTTTTCGACGCTGTTATGTGAAAAAAAACTACTCATATGAGGTAGGAAGAATTGACTTAGCATATTGATAAACTCGCATTATTTTGTCATTTCAAAGGAAACTGGTCAATTACATTCACGTTTTTTTGGATTATAATTAATTTTCTTTTTAATTTACATTAAGTCAACAGGAATCCAAATAATTTATGTGTTTCTATGTTCCCAAGGAAGTATTACACGTTGAAAAGTATTTATTCACTTACACGAGAAATATATCCTTTGCCACAGATACAATCCACAATCCCGCAAGATTACGTACATGTAATTTGCAGCCAGTTATCCCATAAGTGAAAATAATCGGAAACAGTCTGTAATCCGAAATCCCACATAAATTGTATTTATCTGTAATCCCAATAATCCCCTCGAAATAGTAAATGCATTCTGAAATTATTCTGCCAAATATAGGATGGTCTTTGCAATTTAGACTGTGTTGCCTGTGTATATTTATCATCTATATATAATCCACCAGTTTAATTTTCCTCCCGCTACCAAACAGCAAATTGAGATTAGCAATTGGATGTACTATCTGGGCTGAACCACTGATAACTGATCAAATCACGATTTAAGCACGTATTTTGATTATAATTCCTACAACCATATTCAATAATCGGCATGTACAATGATATGCGAACTGTAAAATATTTCATAGATGGATCGGCTAAAATCTAATGTTGTAATTTCGTAAACGTTTAGTATCATGAATTTTGGTCAGTAATCCAGTGGTGTAATTCTGTTGTAACTATTTGAACTGTACCCTCACGTACGCAATCCCACTGTTAAATACTTGAAACATAGTCTGTAAGCCTTAATTCAAAAACGAAAAATCTGAAACCCGTTAAGATCATTCTTACCCGGAATTGTATCCACGTATTTCGAATACTCCATCCCTGCTGCTAACACACTTCCTAAAAAAACAATCACATGCACTTGCACAAACTCACAACAAAAAATAAATCTCGTATATGGCACATCGTATATTAAAGGCAGCTCTTAAGTCCAGATTTTCAAAACTTTGAATTTCCTGGCCAAAAGGACTAAAAATGTGTTATTAATTTAAACATTTCATGTAAGGACAATAAGTTATGTCCTGAGGGAGGCGGGGTATTTATTGGCGGGGCATATTATTATTTATGCTGAAAAATCGTTCCAAAAATTATATTTGAAAATAATAGAATCCATTTCTTTGGTTTACGTGGTTAATTTTATTAAACAAGCTAAATTATATGCAAGCTTTCGACATCTAACAGACTGTCATCCTCAGGCACTAACAAGCAAGTGGTAGAAAAATTTGCAATTCGAGAAAAATACATATTTTTTTAAAAATCAATTTTCTAGGAATAAACTTTTTTAAGAATTAGTTATAATTTTCTGAATTAAAGGGTTCCATGCAGCGTCTAATAAAAAACCATCGTTGACGTTCATCAAATTCTTATCCGATTGTTGGATTATTAAACCTTCTTTGATTTTTCTCAAAAACTGATTTTGTTCTTTCATGATTGATCTGGCGTTATTTCAATCGATAGAATGTTTCCGATTGTTACAAATGTGCCGAGCAACTGCTGATTTTTCACGATTCTTTAATCGAACATGGTCCATGTGTTCTTTCAGCCGTGTATTTAAAGGACGGTATGTTTCACCGTAATAAATTTTGTCACATGATTTGCATGGAATATTATATATTACGTGAGTTTCGTTCTCTTCTTTGTCCTTGAATCGGTTGAGCATACTTTTAATTTTCTTACCGGGCAGGAAAGTTATATTTGAAAATCCTGCCTACATTTAGATAACGATTTATGGCAATATCAGTAACGATGTTTTTTTCGACCAATTAATTTGCCTTTGAGTGTTCCAAACTCGATTGAAATGACCAATCATGAAAGCAATTCCAAATATGATAATAATATTTTGGACGATCTCAAATGAGAGAGGTGAAACATTTTTGACATATTTGTAGAAAATCATATATTTTGAATTAAGTCACAAAAATTTAGACAATTATCTCAAATATTCGGTCGAAACGTTTTTTGCTGTGAAGTTGCAAATACATTAGGTGAAACAAAATACGAAAATTTTGCATTCGGCCGACTTTTCATTGTAAGTATGTATGTTAAAAGTGCAACGTTAAACGTCGGATGACAATACATACTGATGCATACCAAATGATTTTCACATTATTTAGTTCTTATTTCTTATAAGAGTAGTGTTTACTGTAGTACCTCTGCATACAAATGTGTAACCTCCTAAAATATAACCGGAATTGTATGTACACGTAGAATACTGCAAGATTTAAGTGAAATCAAATACATATCGGTAGAAAATGTCAAAAATGTGTTGTATTTAAAAAATATTCTGTAGTTTGTATTTTCAATTTCCTGCAATAATAATAATAATGTCATATTATGTGGCAAAATGAAACCTATTGTATAAAAACCGAACCTGCAAACTTGTAACTCACATTGTATTTTTAAAACTCATTTGAATAACATTTAAAATACTAATTTTGTTTGTATTTTCGATTTCTGGAATACAAAATAAGCTTTGTAGTTTGTCTTGTGCAATAATGTGTTACATTAAGGTAATTTGTAGGGTCCTATCATTTTCCAAATCGACCAAACTGCTAAACCAGAGCTGCGCTCAAGTTCAAGTAGTACTTGACAAATATCAAGTCAGGTCAAGTTCGGGTCAAGTTCGGGATCATGAGCGTTTCTACTTGGTTGAATCGGGTCAAGTTCAAGTATTTGCTGGATCCGAACTTGGAACTTCAAGTCGGTTCTGGTCCAAGTGCAAGCCCACAGAATTGACTTGCACTAAGGATCAAGTTCAAGTTCGGATCTAGGCATGGATTTTACTTGAACCCGAACTTGGACTTTCAAGTACCGATTCAAGTATCTTAGTTCCAACGTTTGATTCCTTTGTGCGTCCTTCGCCATTGGTTGTTCGCACTTCTGTAACACGCATTCTAGAAACTAGTGATGCCAATGGTCTGGTCTGATCCAGTCGTTCGGACCAGACCGGACCAAAGACCACGCTCCGGACCATGGTCCAGAACACCATTGAGAGCAATTAAATAATTATTAATTATTTATTATTATTATTATTATCATTATTAATTTTATCCCGTCAAATTCTTCTTTTATCTCCAGAAATGTCAGTTTTAATTTGTTCCACGGGATTTCGTTAACTCATAGATTTTTATTTTGCGTACGTTTAAGACCATGATCCTGTGATCAGGTCTGGTCTGGTCCTGAAGCTGGACCAATTGTATCTGGTGTGGTCCAAGTGTTGTATCAGACCGGACCAGACCAATAATGCACCATTATAAATGGTCCGGACCAGACCATTGGCATCCCTACTAGAAACCATGCCTGCAGAGATATGCACAGAAGCTGGAGCTCACTTTCATTTTGAGTGACTGTTGAATATTCTGTAAATCGTCGTGCTTAAAACTATTCTTCTAATTTTTCATCTTTTTTGAAAAACTGTTGAAGTAAATTGTCAGGTGAGACTGTAACACTAGGAAAAAACGATGAGTGAACCCGAATCTGAATTTAATAGAGACGATGGAAATTGAAAATCTTAGCTCCACCCGTTGGAATGGTTTTGCGACTTCATACTACAAAGTTGCAAGATTCAAGTAATTACTTGAAATCCAAGTTCGGGTTCAAGTCAATTCCAAGTTCGGTTCTCAAGATTTATGGACCCGACATTCAAGTATCAGATCAAGTTCGGGTTTAGGAAAAATTACTTGCAAGATATGACTTGGTATGGCAAGTAATTCCTGTGAACCGAAACGCCAAGTTCGGGTACTGACGAATATCTACTTGGAAGTTCAAGTGCAGGTCAAGTTCAAGTTCGGATCCTCAAAATATTTGACCCGAACGCAGGTCTGTGCTAAACTGAGCCTAGTTTGATGTTCCCACAAAACTGATCAAACCAAACCATTAAACAAATATTGTAATGAATTGAATTGGAACTCCAAATTTCGGTTTAGTGACTTTGTGGTTTGGTTCGTTTGGAAAATAGTAGGTCCCTGAAGGCATTCATTTATTAGCACATCCTGCAGATATTCGAATTGGTAGCGTAGATTCATGATCACAAACATTACCATTCGTGATAACCAAGGTATCATGATGACAATGCGTTTGCCCGTATTGATAAAGAAATTATCTTTCAGAAGTGCGTGCAAAAATCAACTGTTAAACATACTAAATATATTTAAATAAAAGAAGATGATTAAAGCAAGGGTCATCATACATTAAATCGTGCTTAATCGGCGGTTTAGAAGGCTACAACATTATTCATACATATTTACAGACACGTACTGTTTTAAATAGACTCATTATTTTATCATAGTGCATACGTTCTAAAAATCGTTTCAGCAACGTAGACACATACATTTATGCTAGCCTTGAGAGTAACTGGACTTAAACACTGTCAAATGGACAATAGATGGAGTCATGACTGAAATTATCACCGACAATTAAATGGACACTGGAAATGGAAAGTCAAAACATTCAAGTTGGTCCTTCAAATTAAAATTCATACGTGATTTGGCATCGTTAAAGAAAGAATCACCATTATGGGATATAACAGCACGAGCTAGTAACTTCTGATAACCTGAAGCGTTTATAAGTGTGCCAGTTAAAGTTAACTATGTATTCGGCATTCGATGGTTTATGCGTACTGTTTACGGCACATTAATAAATTTTCGCGTAAGCTTATCTATAGATACTTATGTTCATAGAAATCTTTTTTGCAGTCACCGCTGATATTACGATATTACAATGATTTAGGACAACAATTAATTAAATACACCGAGCACGAGCATAATCGAATGTAATATGCATAACATTTTTTTTAGCTGCTTGTAATCGAATTTAAATCCACTTTCATCCTCGCTGTGCCTGTAGAAATCCCTCTCTATGACGGGGGAAACAATGATGGTAAAATTTATTACCAGAATTCAAACCTGGGGGGCGGCAACAACGTAGGATTCTCAGCACTAGACCGTTTATAGGGGCGAAGCGAAGCTGGACGTCTCTATTCCGAATTTTGTGGTGTCTGTAGGTTCTACTTGTCTGCCCATTAGCTACACTACCAATAATAAAGACTACGGAACCAATAACAAGTACTATCGAAAATGTGCCAAGAAGTACTTAATAAATACACGCATACATATTAATCGTTGAATGAAGACACACAAAGTGTAGCCATTGTTTTCAGTGTATCAAGTTATTCATTTTTGATACATGCAGAATTTTTTTCAGAAATTGTTTTGATGCCAATTGTAGTAATTGTTTGCATATGTTGTATATGTCATGGGAATTCCGAATAAAATACTCAAATGAAGCCCCTTAAAATTCGCAACAATCGGAGATTTACGATATATTTTTTGGATTAAAAGACTTTAAAGAAATATTTTTGCTGAGACAACTACATAACTGCTGAATTCAAAAACCATAAAATATTCCGACTCTGCTTAATGTACATGACCCCACGACTGCAAACACTTGAATGTGATTTTGCTACATAGTGGGTAAATCAAATAATTAAATAATATTGTTCAATGTGTGGCCAAGAAACCGATTATGAAAAAATATTGACCAATCTCAGGCCAAAAGCTAATTGTGACCAATATTGGCCAATTTGAGACCAAGAAACCATTAGTTACCAATATTAGTCAATTTGAGGTCAAGAAACCATTAGTTACCAATAGTGGTCAGTATTTGAACCTTAGAACCACTTATGATGCATACATGCTATAAATGCTTCATTCATCTAATATAGCACCAACTTTCAAAAATGAAAATTTTTATGGTATTTAGGGTTGGAAAAATTAAGTTAGGCCCTGGGGGATCCTTTATCAACGAGTTAGAATTTAGAACCTGTGAGATTTCTCGTGCAAACAAGGGCGAGATGGCCCGAACTTTTGTTCTCGCGTTGACGTTTGGCCACTTACCTAAGCTCGCACAAAATATCGTTCCGATCCCGAGTGGGCATTTGGCGATGGTTACTTGTAAGCTTGTTCATTATGAAAGTATACACGCATGCAGTCCATTGTGCTTTTAAAAATGATTGTAACAATTCCATTTTGCCTTTAATGAAAAGGGCATGTAGACCATTTTGCTTCTAATCGAAATTGCACCTGGACCATTTTGGCTATTCACCGACGATACTCTTCCTATGCACGAGAAAACTTCAAATGGCTTTCGACTTTTAAAAGTATTCTGTAATAGCGGGAAAAATTAATACGGTGGTAAACAGGAGTGCATCCTGTAATGTTGTATTTTTGGTTTCCGCAGAGATAAGTATGCTCTTATACGAGAAATTCTTATAGTGGAATTACACTTTTTTAAGCTGTCATTTACTAAACTGTAAAACTAGATCATTTGGTGAAAATTTTCTAACATACATACATATGTGAACTCACATCCAGCTCGTTATTTTATAATTAACATACAGAGAAATAATATTTTCCTGCGAGTGTACGGACTTCACCCTCTTGTTGCTAAGGAATTCATACACTGTTTGCTCTGTTCCTTCAGAGACCGGAAGCAATGTAAGGCTCGGATGCCAGGTGTTATGGGACTCAACGGACTTGTTCAGGTTTGGGACAACAAGTAATTACTCCCAGTCTTCCGTTTCCAGTATTCCCCAGTCGGCCTCACAATCAGTCACTAGTGAAAATGTGTGCTTGTATATAGTGTGGGGCTGACTCTATTGAAGTTTAAATTAAATCATCCAGCAAACCATAAAAACACAATCCATTTGCAAGTTTTGTAAGTCCAGCTATATTTGTTTGTTTATTGTATTTTAGTAATAAATTAAATATTTGGCTGATCATACCAATAGTTCTTAGCGGAGAGTACTGATATACTTCTTAGTTCGTGTTTTCTCCACAATAAATTCCCCATAAAAGAGCATCAAAATTACATTTGTAATTTGTCAGGAACATTTTTTCAAGTGTTCCTGTGGGGAAGAAATTCGAGTATCATGGTAAACTGAATGACTGCAATTTTATAATTTATTTTTTATATTATATATTTTACAATTGCACATTTGTATGCATGTACGTATACATGCATATCTACATAATTGTATTTTTATTTATGAAATGTTAGGCATTTTGTCTACAGAAAGAAAGGGTTTAAAAAATATTAATTTTATGGAGTTACGAATATTGAAGATTTTATCATTTCTTTGAGCCATAGGATTTGTAATGTAAAAATTAACAAGAAATAATTTGATGCTTTTTTCTGCTTCCTAGTAGTACACTGGTTCTGTTGTGTTGTGAGCTCGGAAGCTCACCTTGCCAAAGGATGCCCCAATTACAGGACTTTTCAGGTTTGGAGGAACAAGTTTGTTCAATTTTTTATTTATTGTTTATGTGGGAGTCGGTTTTTAAGGCACTTTTAAGCATGTAACAAATTAAATATTTACGGCAGTTGGTAATTTCCGTGGTTCAGAGTCGAAAATTAACATTGTGTGAAATATGCACTTGTTCAAAAATTTCAATAAATAATTTCCCAAAATAACATTGTGACAAATTAATTCCCTCAAAAATATTGCGTAATTTTTAAGGAAGATTATTTTCGAAAATTATACTGTCATCATTTAATTTGTTCAAGAATTGATATTGTGCCAATTGGGAATATGGCTTTTTCAATGAATGGGAATGTGTAATTATAATATATGTATTTCTTCGCTGATGGCTAAAGATTTTCTATGTGGGTGTCCGTTATAGCAAGAAAGTAATGATATATGCCTTTTTATCAAAGATGAAAGGAAAGCTTAAATTGACCCGATTTTATATTATTTTAATTTCGAATTCGATTGCCCAAATTTAAGACCAAGAATTGCTCATCAAAGCATTTCCAACAGCCAGCTCAAATCAGCATTTTTATAAATCCCTTTAAATTTGTAACATATGAATTCCAAAGGGCCTTTAAATCTAAATTTGGGCCACCTGGCATAAAAATCTGCATGTGCCCCAATGCTAATAATGGGGCGAATTTGTAATTTCAAGGCAAGTGAGATGAAATACATTTTTATAAATGTCCCAACACGAAACATTTTGTACGGCTAAAGTGTACATATATTTAAGCCAATGAGGAAGTTCAACCGATTGTCCATATAGTACTGTCACCCCATTTCTTATCCGCATGGAAACTGCTATTAATATGCACTAATCCAGTTTTATCTGGAAATTTACAGGATTCCGAACCGTATCTGGCCATAATTTAAGAGCTTCACCTATTCGTCCTGCCCATGATTGAAGTGCATTACTCTTCTGTCATATTACAATATCTTACATTCGGGACTATATGGAGATACATATGTACGTCCTGACTTTGCCAGTTGTTTACATCTGAGAGCTTTTCCCAATACCTGTGTGCCTCTTCAAGGAATTTTTTCAAATTATGGAATCAAAATAAAGAAAATCGAAATCCATCAAAATTGTTTAGGTAAGCTGTCTAACCCTCTGAAAATACAACAAATAGAATGCACCACAATCGGTGCAGTCACGTCCAGCTCGTTATTATAAAATTGACAAACAAAAGAATATTATTTTCCAGTGAGTGTAGACTTGGGGATTTTGCTAAGGAATTCCTACACTGTTTCCTCTGTTCCTTTAGAGCCCGCTATAAATGTAAGACTCGGATGCCAGATGTTGTGGGATTCGATTGACTTGGTCAGGTTTGAGGAAACATAAAATTTTCAGTTATCTTCAATCTCCAGTCCCCAGTCTGTCTCACAACCAGTCACTAGTGAAAATGTTTGCTTGAACATATAAAGTGTGGGACTGATTTTATCGAAGTTCAAATTAAAATCATTAAAACACAATCCCTTGGCAAGTTTTGTAAATCAAGCGATATTTATTTATTTATTGTATTTTAGTATTACGTAATTAAATATTTGGATGGTCATAAGAACAGTTCTTACATTTGCGAAGAGTATGCTTCTCATACTTGTGGGAGTCAGTTTTTAAGGCACTTTTAAACATGTAACAAATTAAATACTTACGGCATGTACGGTTGGTAATTTCTGTGGTTCATCGTTGAAAATTAACCCTGTGTGAAAAATGAATTTATTTAAAAATGTCAATGAAGAATATGTCCCAAAATAATATTGGAACAAGTTAAGTTCCTCGAAAATATGGTATCCTTTTTAAAGAAGAATATTTTCAAAAATGATACTTACTGTCATCATTTCATTTTTAAATTGCCACTGTGCCAAGTTGGAATATGACAGTTCAATTGATGGGAATGTGCATAAAACGCTTTTCTCTCTGATGTCTAAAGATTCCCCAAATAGGAGTCCGTTGTAGCGAGAAAGTAAAGGTACACGTCTTTACATTGTTAATTTTGAATTCGATTGCCCGAATTTAAGACCAAGGGTTGTTCATGAAAGAATTTAAAATAGCGAGCTCTAGTGGGCCTTTTCATAAATCCCTTTAAATTTTTTACATAAGAGCTCCAAAGATTTGTAAATCTAAATTCGGGCCAGCTGACATAAAAATCTGCGTTTGTCCCAATGCTAATAAAGGTGCATCGTTGAAAATTAACCCTGTGTGAAAAATGAATTTATTCAAAAATGTCAATGAAGAATATGTTCCAAAATAATATTGGAACAAGTTAAGTTCCTCGAAAATATGGTATCCTTTTTAAAGAAGAATATTTTCAAAAATGATACTTACTGTCATCATTTCATTTTTAAATTGCCACTGTGCCAAGTTGGAATATGACAGTTCAATTGATGGGAATGTGCATAAAACGCTTTTCTCTCTGATGCCCAAAGATTCCCCATATAGGAGTCCGTTTTAGTGAAAAAGTATAGGTACATGTCTTTTTATCGAAGATAAGGGAAGGAAGGAAAGCTTAAATTTGCATGATTTTGCATTATTAATTTTGAATTCGATTGCCCCAACTTAAGACCAAGGGTTGTTCATCAAAGGATTTAAAACATCCGCTCAAGTGGGTCTTTTTATAAATCCCTTTAAATTTCTTACAAACGAGCTATAAAGGTTTTTTAAATCTAAATTCGGGCCATCTGACAAAACAATCTGCCAAGGCCCCAACGTATATGTCGTTTTAAGGCAAGAGAAATGAAATAAATTTTTATAAATGTCACAACACTAAATTTTTTGTACGAGTAAGTTGTACATATACTTAGGCCAATGAGGAAGTTCAACTGATTTTCATGTAGTATTGTCACCACATTGACATAAATATTTACACCGTTTCAAATACATAAACGGATTACATAATTGCTTAAATAAATATTAAAATGGAATAATTATTCTAGTTCGTTCCCATGATGGTTTCGATACACTAAATTAGAACTTTCATAAAGATATTTAACAGTTATTAAAGGATTTACTGACATTTATTTGCAGTCTAATAAAAGTGACAAATACTTTCCTTAGTTACACGAATGTTGCCTTGCTAGTTGTAAGTAATAATTAAAAAAGAGTAATGTACGAAAGAAAATTCTCAACAAATTGGATTCACATGTTACAATTTTTATATGTTTCAGCATAACAAAAAAACCTGATTCAAATATTACTTACAAGGTTAATCCAGAATTTCGAACATTTTGAGTGGATATAAAAAATGATACAGATGGCAGTTAACCTGAATGAGTCAAAATTTCTGTTGGATTGCTTTTACGGTAAAAATTTCTAAACATTTGAAGGAACTACATTTACATTAAATCTAATCAAACATCAATCAGAATATGTTCTCATACAGTTTTATCTGGAAATTTACAGGGTTCCGAATGGTGCCTGGCCATAATTCAAAAGCTTCACCTATTTTTCCAGCCCATGAAATGCATTACTCTTCTGAATTATTACAATATCTTAAAATCGGGACTACATGGAGCTACATTATGGAGTAACTTTTCCAGTTGCTTACATCTGAGAGTTCTTCCCAACACATGGTCTACTTCTCCAAGGATTTTTTGTAAATTATGAAATCAATATAAAGAAAATCAAAATCTGTCAACATTTTCAAGATTGTTTAGGTAAGCTTTCGAAGCCTCCGAAAATACAAACATTAGAATGCACTAGAGCGTTGCAATCAACAAAATTTGTGCAGATACAAATACAACGTAAGCTAAATTCCAATAAGAAAAGAGGGTATTGAGGGAACGTGTACGAATATTACTTAAACTTCATGGTAATAAAGGTAATAAATACGTCAAGAGTATACAGTAATGTATAAAATACCCATACGTTACTGATATTATGTTGAGTTCAACTCGACGATGGGGAAAGTTCGAAAGTTAGTTAGTATAAGTAAGTTAGAAATAAATGATAAATAGAAGTCACTGCAAATTGTAATTGTAAGTAGAATAAGGTCTTTCAAGTTTTTGTGCTAAATTTTATCCCTTCGCTCTAACAAGCAGTTTTAAATATTTTAGCGATCCATCCAATTCTTAGAGAAATATTTCTCCAAAACCGAATGTTTTCAGCAGCTTAAAATTAGTCAACAAATCAATTTTGGCTTAAACAAAATATTGATATCAATTAAATTAAATTGTTAACTTAAAAGGGTTGGTTAGGTCTACTCAACATATTTTTTTTATGAAAATCAAAGCTTAGGCTTGAACTGATTGTGAATTGATTCGACAATGATGCAATTGCATGTTATTTATTGGACCACAACGTGTTCATATGACTAAATGTAAGTCTATCCTATATCCTTACGACATTTAAAATTTACACTGAGATTACACATTACATATACAATGTACACGGGCATGCCCAAATTGTACTGGGTAAATGGAGCAGTTTATGCTACATCTTATATACACGGGGAATTTTTTACGAAGCCTAAATATTTAATATATATATATATCTTATATTATGGTCTATTATGATCTTATATTTCAATTGATTGAATGACTCAGCTCTACATACTTCATATATATATATTTCCAATTTTATAGAATTTTTGTTTCCGAGTCTATTTCAAGTAGTTCTATGGTTCAGTAGTAGGAAATCCCGGGTCCCGGTAAATGACAAGTTTGAAGTTTGTTTTCTGACCCATAGTCACTGATAATAACAGCAGAATAGTTTTCAGCTATTGCCTTCAGTTGTTTCGTACATGTTAAATAGTTGAGTATTCCCATCATATTATCATTTGTACTAGTGTTTCTGGCGGTGCAAAGATTGGGAATAACCGAACTTGCAATTACAGTTATATTTGATACCATTAATGCCGAAACTGGTACTTGCTAAAAAAACATAAATTAGATTATGCAATTAACTGAAGTTGAACTTGCAATCAGTTCTTAAGTTACTTGCAGATGGTAAGGCAATATCGAAAACATTTGGAAATAGTTGCACCAATAAGCACAATAACATGTGCAATTGCAAATTGTAGTTAGTAAACAAAACGAGGTTGGATTTAATTAGTTTCAGTTGGCAAGACATCCATCAAACCAAATCAATTATTTTCAATGACAGATAACATCTACAATTACCTACTCTATTTAAGTGTTCATATAATTTATACTATATATGTACATATGTATCGTACGATTTGGCCTAAATATGGAGAGGAAACTTGAAATCCTCTCCATGACACATAAATGTGGTAGGCCGTGTTGGGCTCCTTTTAGCCATTCTCTGCAAGTCGGAGAAGTTACTTTACCACTTGGATGTCTTGTCTGCCTTCAAATTTCCCATTTTGATTTTTCAAAAGCTACTTACAACGCTCCTACCAACCTATATCAAAACCAGTGCTCGGAATGGGGACTGGTAATACTTGTGTAAACGCGTACAACCTCAGTGGTAAATTGGTAATACACAACGGATACAAGTATAATTTTATACACATGCGTGCTTACATGAGTATTTTTGGACAATTCAAGGACTACTACTCCAATACATTAATATGGCTAAGAACCTGCAAGCGTGGATTTGGCGGTAAACCTGCTTTGCTCTTGTGTACACTGATTCTCAAGTCAGTGAAAAGCCGTGGTTCTTCGATTAGTTTCTGCGTACGTCGTTAATACATTCTATCGCTTCAAATGATTCTTCTCGTGGATTTAATAAAAAAACATGTAAGAGGGGAGATCTGGTTCCGGAGATTGAACTGCATTTATATTCGGGAGTGTAACATCAAAATTATTTTAAGAAGAATTTTGATAATATTTCCGAATGAAAAATATGTAGAATTTGAACCAGATCCGTTTGTAATTGCTAAAAATACCCGAAAATATCCCTCTACAAGCAATGGGTATTAGGGTACGGGTAAAGATTGTGAGTACTTTTAAGGTATGTTTAAATTGTGGGTACAGGTTCTTTATTTTATTTTCAAGTATGGATACATAAAACGTTACTCGCGAACGGTTATACAGTATTTGTGCAGATTTGTCCGAGCAGTGGTACAAACCATTTTGAGTTTACTAAAATACCAAATATTACAAAGTAGGGAAGATTAACAAATGCCAAGACGAAATTCGTCATTTGAAAATCATTTGAAGATTAATATTCCCAAATTCAGAGTACAGGCAACCTGAATACCTGGTTTGTAACAATTTTTAATTTAAAACCACAGAACCCAAACAATCATAATTGAAGTCATTGAATTAACTAGTCATTTGAGTCAAGTAGCCAAGGTTGGTTGTTGATTCAGGAGTGTTTTTGCAGTTGAAAAACGATTCAGAGCTTCAACCGTAAATTATTCTGCCCTTTGTATATTTCTGTCTCCTTATCGGTTAGAAGTAAGCTAAGAAGCAGTTGTACATCGAAGAAAGACTCGTGGAATGTGTTCATTGTTATTGTATCCATTATGGGAAGGGTCACTACGGTCTCTTACCACCCAGTTTTACAAACGTTTGGAGATCCCGGCAATAACGAAACGCGGTAAATAAGGAAATCCGATGAGTTTGGTGGTCACACGCCATACCGTCACATTTCCGTAAGCATTTGACGAGAACTGGTATTTTCCGTACATAGTAATTATTAGCTGCACAAACCCAACTAAATGTATACACGCGGGTACACTTCCGGGGAACCCATACGTTGCATATCGTAAGAGTTGGAGAAATAAACATTTTCGGGGAGACGAAATGCGTTTGTTTTTTTAGTATCTGCTAAGACTTCAGTATTTTTTGAATTTTATTAGCGTCTATTATATGATATTATCTTATAAATAACGCAGCTTTATTCTTTATATGTCCTTTGATCTCGCTTGAATCAAGCTCATTGTGTACTCAACTTGCTGATAAAAAGTCCATTTTAGTCAAAACTAAAACGAAACAAATAAATTTGATCATGGTATAAGGTGGAGCGCATATTCTATGACCCGTAACTATTTCATCCGAAGGAATCCATTCATGTAATGGTAACTCACAATAGTAGTTAACCACATCAGCAACTGCCGTATAATAGAATCATGTCTTTGCTAGCTCCAGCAGTAAGACAAAATGACTAAATGGAATGTTTTGCATACCTGTCCCGTTTGAAAAATGGTGCAAGACGGTAGTACGTGTACTTTTGGAGCTCTTATGGCAGAATAATTTGACTGTAAAAGCAAACACTCATTTTTACACGTTTTTAAATTTATATATCAATATGTATTTATATATAATTAAATATTTTATAACTATTATACAAATATAAACAGTAAAAATAATCATTTGACTTATTTTCTTTGCATGCGTGGGAAGCGTGATTTTTACACTTTGAGTATAGAGCCTGGCATGTTGGGTACCCACGACAAACTCGTCCAGGATATATTGTGCTTCAGTGTGCGACTCCATCTCAAAACACCACTTGCAGGATGCGTCGGAATGACCGTCGAGCTCTGGATAGAACTGGTCTTCTGGAACTGTAAAACCAAGTTGGTAAACCTTACACGGAACTAGAGCAGTTACAACACAGAACGTAAACATTCATCAATAGTGAAAACAACAATTGAATATTCTAAGCAATTCTTACAATACAAATATTCGTACTGTCGAAGCCAGTAATGTGGTGACATGGTGGGACGAATTTCGCAAAACCACCGACAGTTCGCCCCACAAACTCGATTGAGGTAGTACTTGCTAGCCACAACGTCGGCATCGTTGAACTTCGTCGCAAGGTGGTTGACAAGACACGGCAGGTGGAATCCATGGGCACATCCGTTATAGCCCATCTCAGATATGATGCAATCGGTTGCGATGGTGACAGCAGAATCCTTTTGCCAGTGTGGAAACCCAAAGTAGTTGAACTGGTCCAGCAGATTATTGTGACTACTTCAATTTCCGCGCAGAAATGGCATGTTAATCGGGAGGATCACCATAGTCTCGAGAGATTGTGCTAGTAAAACCTCCAAAGGCAAATCACAAATTTGGCAATTATTCACTTGAGCAAGAGGTAAGTGATAAATACGAGTGTGGTTATTGAATGAGCTCGAAACACCAAATGAGTCCGTTATAACGGTCAGCCTATAAAATGAAACAACCAAACCCCGAGAAAGGTCAATTCTATGTAAATCAAGAAAACGCTGAAAACATCATTTTTGTTCTGCCTCTTTGTATTGTTTTAATTGCTAAACAAGATAATTGCGTGCGAAATAAGTTCACAAAGGCATTGGTGGGAATTTTAACGCTGCGGATACGTCGAGGGGTAGCTGAAGACTGTCACATAAAGGTGCTGTTAGTGTGCACCATAGTGGAATCCGTGTCGTTGTAGTTGGGTGATACCAAATCCAACATCTCGACGCTCTCGCCACTGCCACCGGAGTTTTGCAAGGTGTCCAGCAACGGAATCCTCATAGCTGCTCTGAAGTTGTTTAAGGTTTGTACGGATTACTACTTCAAATGGAAGAACTCATGTAGCCGGACCCCTTCGGTTTCCTCTCACTCCGTCCACAATGGACAGTAACGAGACGAGTGTTCAAACCACACCACAAGCACAGGCGAAACGTATACGTAAGTATATCTTTGATAAACATGGACTGCGTCAATAGATATCATCTATGTAAATATTTTGTTTTCTTTTACATTTGTTTCGGTGGCCACTGTCGCCTTGTGAGTTTTCCCGCAGATCTCATATTAATTATGAGTCCCACCTGGAACGACCTCACTTTTGAAGTCAGCGTGCCCAGTACTGTAAAGTTAAAAGACGACATGTGTGTCCTCATCCATGCGAACGACGGGGTCATGTTAATGCGAACATGCTTTAAACAAGTACATGTCAAACGTTCGGAGCTATCCCAGTCGCACTTGGATAGTATGCCATTATATAAATATAATAAAACGATAACCGCTTTTGATATTGAATCAACCTTTCAGCAAGTTGCTGCACAGCAGTAGCTTGCTGAAAGTAGTTCCAGCCACAACACATGTTTTATCTTATTTGTTTTAAATCCATGGTCTTGTAAAAACTGAAATTGGAATGGGAATTAAATTGGGAAAGGAATCTACCGAAAACGCCAAATTGATGCAATTCTGCTCAATGCCACCTCAGATATTGTTGAGAAAAAGAAATCCTAATGAAAGCGTTTTACGCTGTACAATACATGCTGATTCAATAGTGTTCAACCTTTCTGTCAAGATTTGTTCCGCGCACGTTCCTTTAGTATTTATGTATTAATTACGTCATATAGCTTTGGGGGAGGAGGCCTAACAAAATTATGATGAAACATTACGGAGGATGGGGTGGGGATATTTGTCAAACAGACATCATTCGATTTTTAATCATATTCCCTCAAATATCGTACCACCACAGGAATATAATGTATGATATCAATGGTTAGATTTTCAAAAGAAATGGTGGGTTGAGCATTTTTGGGTTGAGCGAAGGACTTAATACCGTGAATGACCTTTTTGCATTCCTTTTCCTCTTTGTGCAATAGATAGAAACTAGGCTACTCGTACTCTCCCTTGTCATCAAACTGGCGACACGTTGCGGATTATTCCTCACCACTACGAGTTCACTCATTATATTAAACGTAAATAAACCAAATACAATTTTCAACAATCCCTGTTTTCAAATTGCTTTAATCACAATTTATTCCCCTCATTGTTAATTAATTGGTAATATCTTTTCCACATCAGTCCTCTTTGCTCCTTAATCAATGTTTTCCTACCCTTGCTCTCCGTTCTTATTACATATGCTATACATTTGGAAGGCCCCTGGAACTCTACGTAGAGTTCTGTGGGATCACCTGGCGTTTAAAATTATTTTATAAAACATTTGTTGTTGAAATTGACAACTGATATATTTAAAAAAGCCCTTCACAGGTACAGGTTTTACCCGGGTATTTGGTTACAGGTGCTGATCAGGTACAATTTTGTTAAATGTATCTGGGTTCGTGTTTGACGTTCGGTAGGTAGGAGGTGTGCAGCTTGGTTGACTGTTTATGATTCAGGCGAAGAGAAGTATAAAAATCTTCAAACCTCGCATGACTTGATATATAAATGACCCGTTACATTCAAATTTATCGCATTTCTTCTGCCGAGACTTTGGTTCAAAGTCAATCTCTTTGTAAGGACATCACTGATCAAACTTCAAAATTTTTTCTATACAGGCTATATAAGCCAAGGTACGGAATATATATCGGATTTCTATTAGTTTTAAAAATAAAGATTACGGGGAATAGAAAGTATATTTAAATATTGTTAAGTCCAGTTGAAAAAATGCTCTTGTTCAGGAAACATTTTTACATCAGGAACACATTCTTTTCACAATCCCCTGGTATAAGAATTTTCTTTCTATACACTTTACTATTTACACATTGTACAGTTTGTATTACACTCGCAGGAGCATTCATTGCAGGAGTCAAATTTTACCGGTTTTGTTGTCATCTTTCTGAGCGATTTCAATGTTCTACTATATCATACAGTTCTCAATACAATTAGAAATGTGGGAGTCTTCAGAAAGGGTCTGGAGACATTAATAGGAAAATAAAGCGACAGCTATATCATTCCAACTATTAACACATTCATTTTTAAAACACCGAAAATGAAAACTTGAATCCGCTAATTGTCCAGACTAGCTAAGGATAAAAAAACCGAACTGGTACTTACGGGCGGGCTACAGGTTTTGTTTTTTTATTTCGGCAAACCTTGTCAGACTTTATCGTTGAGCTTCAATTTCACACAAGCAAAAAGGAATTTCCAAACATGTGTGGACACAACCAATAAAATAGTTTGAATTAGTTTACTACTGAATAATTATTTTGATACATACTTACAATATTTAGTATAAGAGAAAATAAATCTGAGAAAATGGAATAAATACCTCAACCTCCTTACTCCCAGACCAATTATCAATCGAGATACATCCATACAATTAATATACAGCTGCTTCAAACGCGAACGAAACAAAACTCTTCCTCCATCAATTCTAATGTAGGAAAAATAAAGTACAAATAAATACATATTTCAAAATCACTAGGGAAATTCAATAATAGTAAATGTATTCATCGAATAAAAATTAAAAGCAATAATTCTCGCACAGATCAAAAATGATCACTAACCATATTTATCATTGAGGAATGTTGTCTGATTTTCTTATAACTCGATTGTAATTGTAATTGTAATATCTTTATTGTTAATCCTTATCGGTGGCAGGCACTGTTTTACATAGTACAACAGCTTTAGATGTTAAGGACATCTAATGCAGGAAAATACATTTGTGAAAAGAGAGTTGTTACTTAATTCTATACAATTTTTTGATTTCTAATTTAAAGTCTGTCAGATATTTTTGTTTTCTTAGACTAGAAGGAATGGAGTTCCACAGATGTATAGCACGGTAGTGGAATGATTTTTTGTAGTGCATGTATTTGAATTTAGGTATAGGTATGTCCTGTGAGAATTTAATTTCCCTCATCATTGTCTTTTGGGGGAACATAGATTTAATACAGTAAGCAGTATGACCAGAGTGTATGATATTTCTGGTTAGCGTTAACATATGGTAGTTATACATTTGTAATACATTTGTTATTCCGAGTTCTTCAAATACATTGTCAGTATGCATGCAGTATTTTGTAAGGAATTTGCGTACAGATTTTTCAATAGAGTCGAGTTTACATGAATCAGTACAATATATTGGAATACAGTATTCTAACAGAGAATTTATTAATGCTGTAAATATTACTTTCAATGAGTCCTTTGGTACGAGTCTTTTGTAGAATGTCAGATTACCTAGTCTCTGGTTGATTTTACCACTTACATAGCTAATATGTTTGGAGAAGTTCAGTCTTTCTTCCAGCCAGATTCCCAGATATTCAAATTCCGTTACCTTGTCAATAGACATATTTTCGCTTACATATATTTTATCTGGTACATTCTTTAAACTGAAATTTGTATGTGGGAATTTATAGAACATGTACTTTGTTTTGTCGTAGTTCATTTCCATGCTGTTCTCATTGCACCATATACTTATAGCATTAATGCATGCCTTAATTGTATTTATAACTTGTTCGGATGAGCTACCTTTAATATTGCTACCTATGTCATCAGCATAATTTACAGTAAAAGACAGCGTAGTCAGGTTAGTCAGATTTATACTATTAAAGTAGATAACGAATAATAATGGGCCCAAGCAACTTCCCTGTGGGACACCCGTGAGCAGAGGAAAAGCCTGGGAAATGACACCATTCAGTTTGATGGCAAACGTACGGTCCTGTAGGTAATTAGCTATTATTCTAATTAGGTAGTAGGAAGCATTGAATTTAGAGTGTAGTTTTTGAACAAGTAAAATATGTTTTACTTTATCAAATGCTTTTTTAAGGTCCACAAATAAAGAGGCTACTACATATCCTTTTTCATGATTAGTGAATATGTTGTGAAGGAAAGAAGTGACAGCAAGTTCTGTAGAGAGATAATTTCTGAACCCATATTGATTATCTGCTAATTTGCATGCTACTTCATTCATTAGTCTATAGAATATTATCTTTTCCAGTACTTTACTCAGGTGGGGTAGTATTGATATGGGTCTATACGATCCTGATTTCTTTGGGTTTTGTCCAGGTTTTAAAATACGGGTGATAACAGCCAATTTGAACGTAGAGGGAAAGTCTCCCGTTTGTATTACATTATTAAAAAGTTTACATAATTGAGCCGTAAGTATCTCTACCCTTAAGTTTAAATACCTTGGAGGGTATTGCATTCATACCACAGTTTCTACTGATTTTGGTTCGTTGTATGGCGAAATCGATTTCTGCTGCAGTTATTAGAGGGGTATCAGTGTTTGGTGATATGTGTTTAATGTAATAACCTATTTCAGTTGCATCATTTGCATCGTTAATGGAACATGTATTAGCAAGTTCAGTAGCCATAGTTTCATGGCTGCTGAGTATTCCATTGTCAGTGTGCAACTCGTTGATTTTTGAGGATTTACATTTTTGGTTGGTGAGCTCAAAATATGTTTGCCAGGTATCATTAGAGGACTTGCTAGTTGAGAATTTATTTTGAAAGTATTTTTTCTTCGCTGAGCATATTAGGTTTTTGACCCTTTTTAAATAACATAAATTGTTGGGGATCCTTGGTCTTTATAAAATTATTTTTAAGTTTATTCCTAAGTCGTATGCATGCAATAATATCTTTAGTTATCCAGGGAGAGGTTTTGGATTTAATGGATTTTTTAACGATAGGGATGTGTTTATTAATGATAGGTAATGCCAGCTTGTGTATATTGTCCAGAATATCATCCGAATTGTCAGCTACGTCAATGACATTCCACGGGATTTCATTGAGCTCAGAAATGAGGTGTTTTTTATTCAGATTGCGAAAACTCCTTAGCTCAATGGTCTTTATAAAGGAAGCTATTTTAATTTTTCCTCTTACTGAGTAAATTAGATCATGATCACTCATTCCGGTGATTATGTCTCCAAACTGAGCTATGGCATTCTTATGGGAGACAACTAGGTGATCTACCAGTGTTGCGGTTTTAAGGGTAACTTGATTTCAGACTTGTGTGGGGTGGTCTATACAAGCATGAATAAATTACTGCTTTGGCAGACTTAAATTTAATAATTAATGAAAGAGATTCTATTTCAGGATCGGAGAAGCAATCATTAGTATTCAGAATTTCATAGTTTATGTCAGAATTAATATACGCGAGAAGACCACCACCCTGCCTAACGCTGTCACATCTGCTTATAATATATCCGGGAATAGTAATATCACAGTCATTGGTTGACGAGTCGAGGAAGGTCTCAGCGATAAACATAATATGAAATTTAGTTTTTTCCAGAAAGAGTAATAGTTCATGGTAATTTCTGCGTAGGCTTCGAATGTTAATATGCCCTACCCTAAATCCCTTGTGAAATCTTAACTCTTTAAGGTTAGTCAGCTGTGTGTTTCTACAGTCTTTAGATGGACGGTCAACGGTGGAATGTTTTTCCGGTAAACAGTTTGGACAAAGCCAATTCACAAATAATTGTTTTTTAAAATGTTTTTTGTGATATTTCTGTTGACAGTTAAAGCATTCCAAATTCATGCGTTTGTCAGTTTTTAAACATATGGGACATGTCTCTTTAGTATTAGTAGGAAAGAATTTTTGAGTGTTGCAGTCAGAGCAGATTGTATTATTAGTATGTGTGTGTCTTTTTGTACTTAAATAAGGAGTCACATCTAAAATGTATGTATTTTGTACACGAGCTACAGATGGCTCTCTTAAATCTCCCGTTTTTTTTACTGCACTTAAAACATGTCGTTTTCACTAGTTGCGGCGATGGGATGGCTTTCGGGTTTGGCCTGGGTTTTCCCATTCTTGTTTTCTCTGCTGTGCACGAGTTGTCCGTATTGTTGTGGGGAGGCGGATTGTCTTATTCCATCGATGCTACAGATGGGCCAGTTCCAAAGGCCGTGGCGTATATCCCTAGGGATACTTTTATTAGCTGAGAGCCGCCAGGAACTCTCAGCCGAAGGGGGCAGAGCTCCTTAGCTTAGGTGCTACCAGCTTGGAGGCTGAAGCAAGAAGATATAATTATGATGTACGGTTGATGTTTACCAATACTACATACTTATGCATAGTAAAAAAAGGAATGGTGAAAAGAGAGCTTGAATAATTCTTGTTGTAGGATGAAGTCAAATACCATCTAACATACATGTGTATGCACACATTAGTAAGCTCGTGTTTCCGCATGCATCTTCGCTCCAAAGATGAGACAAGGGATACACACTTGCAGTCACAGGTGTGTTAAGCACGTTATGTGCGAAATCGATAAATCGATCATCAATCAATACATTATTTATTTTTGACCGATTTATTGATTGATGATCAATTTATCGATTTCGCATATAATGTGTTTAACTATTACTACTAACACTGGTCTTTTTACTTCTTAAATTTGAGTGGCAAACAATTTGAATCACCTAGTAGTCAGCTTGCAATAGTACAGCTAGACTGAACCACGACATCCAAAACTCGAACTTTCAGCCTCTCTGTGCCAGTATAAATCCCTGTCTATGACGAGGGAACCAAAGATGATAAACTTTATTATCAGAATTCGAACCTGGGTTACTGCGGCTACAACGTAGGATTCTCAGCACTAGACCATTTTTAGGTGCGAAGCGAAGGTGAACGTCTCTATTGCGAATGACTTGGTGTCTTTATGGTTATTTGTCTGCCCAAGCTAAACTACCAATGATAAAAACTACGGAACCAATAGTACTATGTAACTCAAACCGTGTGTTAGAGTCAATTCGATAACAAGTAGAAATCCTATTGTTTTTGAAGGAGTTTGGGTCATCCGTTTGACCTCCAAAGATTTAATGATGTCACGTGTAAACACATGCGCATTTACATCTACAGATTTTGGGACGTCAAGCTTACGACCTCTATAGTCAGATTTATCATTTACCTTTAGTTGTCTTTCCCATAACCGGGTAGTTGTTGCATGAACACACATGTATGATTCAAGTGTATACATGCTTAGTAATACTCTTATCATTATTTGCTCGTTAAATCTACATATATAAAACTAGTGCAAACGAAGGTATTATGTACATCCTAAGATTAGGAACGTTTCAAGCTAACGTTACATGACATCACGTATACATACTCCTATTAATGCGTGCAAGCTAACGGTCACTTGTTTGTGTATGTTCGTAACTACACAACAACATTACAATCAGAGTATCACCGTTTCTTTTAATATATCGTAATAATATTCAGCAATTCCAATAATAAAATTCTATAAAAAGGCAGTTTTTTAATACTGATACTGATTCCATTTTGGATTGAAAACTTAATTGTATTGAAGGTCTGGCACAAGAGTGTCTTGTATTTCTATGGGTGTGTACATACATAAATTCTTGAAACCTTGTTGTTCCTGAAATCAGTTCTCGGCACGGGTATGGGTATTACTCGGGTAAACGGGTAAGGGTATGAGTACTACTCGAAAAAAAATTATATACTAACCAGGTACACTTTAGCTCGCTCAAACTTTTCGGGTATGGGTACGGGTACAAGGATTTGAGTATGGGTGTATATACCCTAGGCGTATAACGGTATCATTTACTCGTACCCGCAACCATTGTACCGAGTATTTAGATACGTTGAGAATTGAAACATTTTAATGAATTTGATACCATCATGCCCGTGCGGTGGAGCTTCGGTCGGTTTTTTTCAGTTTCTGAATATATGTACATACAGACGTAGCTTATTGTTAGTACGATCTCAGTCTTACTACCTAGAGTACGCGTATGTAGTACTGTGTCTCTAGAACATATGCTTTTAGTGAAACATGTTTTGGAAAGTATAAATAAATATCCGTGAAGATTTATTATAGCAAAATAGAAATGGAGAAAAGGATTCGAAATTTCTTCGTAATATAGTTTTTTGTCACGGAATTAAAGGCGTGGCCCGCAGGTCAAATTCCAACCCAAACCGAGTCTTACCCGCAAATAGGTAACCCGAACCTGCTCGACTTGAAAGTCGATCTCTGAAACAATGGCCCGCCCCGTCCAGAAGATATATTTTTAGGCCCGCACCAGACCGCAACCCGCTGGGTTTCAGTTAACACGGCCCAACCCAGCCCAGGGGGCTCGCATATGTATTATAGGATGTCATATTTATGTAAAATTATTAAAGAGCTTAGATCTGGAAGATCGAACAACAGCGAGTAGCTCAAGTTGTAACAAAATGAGCAATTACAGAGGGAAATTTGATCACGTCAAATTTCATCAAATTCAGAAAATATAACTTAAGACACCAATTGTAAGGCATTTTATGAATATGATAATTTAATTGACAAAATTAATTAATGCACGCTTTAGAGTTCAGAGCACAAACTTCGAAACCTTATGACAAGTCGCAGCCTCACCATGTTTAGCATCAAAAATGAAATTCTAATGGAAAAATTCTATACGTCGTTTGTTGAAATTTAAACTTTTTGTGGGCCCACCGACAACCCGCATGGGCGGGTCGGGCCGAGGCCCGACCCGATTTTTCACCCGCGGGCCACGCCTTTACACGGAATTAAAATATTTGTGACAGTTTCGTGCATAACACCTCATCAACCACATGCACAAAAAGTAAAAAGTGAAGTTCTAATGAGTTGGATTATACATATGTCACTAGTGTTATTGGGGGGGGGGGTGGATTATGAGCAGATGGATATTTGTAAAAAGATATTAATGAGTTATATGTAGAAAGAGCTATTGGGCTGAGAAATAGAGTAGAAAAGGTCGAGTCGCCAAGTTCAAGACAAAAATTGCAAATCAGTTTAATCTATGTGCGCAAATATGTAAGCATGTACATTTGGACAGGGTGCCATAAAACTCTCCGACAAAACAACGTACAAACAATAAAAGGGGGGACAAATGTGAACTTCCCTACTTTTCAGAAATTTCTTTAAAATTTTTCTAAGCTAATTCCGTACTCGTAGCTCAAAACCATGCAGAGGTCAAGAAAGTAAAGCAAAGACTTTGCAGGACTGTTTTGAAGTGAACTTTGGAAAGCTTTTAATCGCTTAAAATTTCCACGGTTACTAGCCTAAGGACCTGTTAAATTGTAAATGCCCTGAAATGCCGTGAACGTTACAATTACAGCACATGATATTTTACTTTTGAAATTTCAATAAAAAACTAAACCTTTGAAAGTATTTCTTTAACCAAAATACCGTGATAAATTTTTAAAAAGATTTAAAAAGAAGCAAAGTACAAGATTGGGAAACGTAATATTTATTTTACCTCTACCTCTTCTATGTATTGACGAGGGAAATGTTCTATAGCTTGCAAATACTCAGTGTATACTAAAAGAAGTGATATTATGTAGTAATTCAATTTGCTTTAAAGATCTTCACCTAGTCCATTCTACTTTTGATTTTTAATAAATACACTTCTGCTGGTAACATTTTGTTGGTATTTATGATAAGTATGCAAGTTACTTTGGTTTCTAATCGCAAACGCTTCCAGTTTTTTCTAATCGTCAATGAATGAATGAAATATCAAATACCGTTCTAACTTATACCTAGTAAAAATTATACACTGAGGTGTCATTCATTACAGTGTATTACAAATACACTTAATACAGATACCCAAATATAGACACAATTTTCGAGTATTTTTTGGGTTAGGGTACAATGCGTGTACAGGTAAATGCTCTCAGGTTAATTAACTTATGGGAATAGGTACGAAACCTATGTGTCCGGATAATCGAGTATGTGTATCTACAGGTATAGAAATCAGATGTAGGAATTCCCGGACATTAGGTACGGATACGGGCACGTGTACCGATTTTACTTATCCGTGCCGAGCACTGTTCTAAAACATAATCTAAAATTCATATCTATACATGACAAATTAATATTACCGCACGTACTGGATTAATTAATTACCAATTGGATTTCCAATTTATATATCACAGTGTACATTGAAACTCTGAAAACCTACAAATAGTCCAACCATGTGGTTATTGCACAAATGCATGTAAAGTCGAAGTAAATAAAATAACAAATGAATTGCAAACTCACAGTATCACATATTATTTTTCATTTCACTGTAAAGATATTTCTGGCAAAGTGTTCACAGTAGTTGGAGGCAATCATACCAGTGCAGGTTCCTAAAGTTGTATCAACAAGTGCCAAACTATAATGACATCGTGTGAGAATTAGACGCAGCTTTGCCCTCGATGAAATAAATCATAATTCCAATTTGGCAATAAAAAATAAAATGTCACTGGTTTATTTCGATTTTAATTTTGGAAATAAATTCTCTAGCATTTGACTCAAAGATATGAAATTATATTCAGCGGAAACAATTTGGAGAATTTTCCGACGAACATACAGACATGATTCATTTAATCCCCAAGAATTCCATTGTTGTTGAAAGACATTATCTAATCGATATTTTACCTATCCACGTACAATCATTAAAGGAAATTATTCATCCCATAAAAACACATCATTCTGGAGCTTATTTCAGCGAAATGTGATCTTTCTGGCTGAGGTTGGATTATCCCCATATGAAATATAATCCTTTATCACGAATTTTGTCATTGTATTTACAAATCCTTTAAAAAGTATTATTTACTTTTTTGTGGTAAACGCTGATAATCCATTTCCAAACGTTCAAATTCTGCAACAAATGGCGTTCGATGTTCGGTTACCTATGAATTCCTATTTTGTTTTAGAAAGTTCAAAGGATTCAAAATATTTTCAGCGGAATTCAGGAACTGGAAAACTGATTTTAATTGAATAGAACGGAATTTTAATCCCAGATTTTTTCCTTAAAAGAACATATCCCAATTCTAATGAGCCGTATTTATTTCAACAATCTCTCCGGTATGCGACAAATTGGTTGATTTTCTCAATAAAAGAGAAGAAATGGGTGACTACAGTGAATTTCCTATATAGTGGTTTCCAAGGGAGTGACAAATTCCTGCCACTATATAGGGATGCCACTGTATGTGACTAATGGTTAACTATGTACTATTAATGTTTATAGACAATAACTGTAGCTAAATACATTTACAGAATACTCAAAATTATGAGGTATCAGCCTCATTGAGTTTAAGATGTTCAGTAACTTTAGTTTTCCTCATAATATTAATAATGATAGTCGTAACAAACTTTTCGACTGCAAGATCACCATTCCAGAAACCAAATTCCTGGAATTATGTTAATGGGAATTACTTTTACTGAGTACTCTGCGGTTTTGTCACTATGAGGTTTTGCTTTTTTATTTATTTTGTTATTTTGAAAAGGTTTTTTTTTTAAATCAACGCGAATTGAAACTTATTAGAAGTGAGCCCAGACAAAAATGGCAATGATTTGTGTTATAACTTCGTTTTAACTTAAGTCACGGATCATATGACGTAAATCCAACTAATCATACCACGGCTTCAGTAAACCAAAATATTAATCAAACTGTATTAACATTTGAAATTAAAATTGAACCAACCGAGATAATCATTATTAATCGCCCGCACGTTTTATAACATCATTTTATACTTTTGTAGCCATTATCTAGCTAATTTTATGCCAACTGCCATTATAATTTCGCATTGTATGGGCCACCGTAACACATAATAGTGCCATTATAGAGGGAATACCATTATAGCGGGTGCCACTATACTGTATACCTTTAGCATTGCAAATTTCTAGGGAGGGTTTTTTGATGCCATTAAAGAGGGAATGCCATCTAAGAGGAAACCACTATATGGGAAATTCACTGTACAAGCTTGTGGCCCTGAATGAGCTGGGTCATAAATTGAACGCGTTCGAACGAACGACTTTCAGTCAGAGCTCGGTGAACTTTACTCAGGCACGGATGAAAATGGAGAATGGGACGTCTACACAAAACCCGTTCTGGAAGGAACCGCTGTTGAAACTGATTAACTGATTACGCCATCTGTACGATAATGTACGCTGGCGTTATTGAAGACGACCTAAAGAGTTTGAATACCAGCCTAAGCAATAAGCTTCTACAAAGGAATACGGGGTTTCAAGTCGGAACTCCTTATGAAAAGAATTTCATTTTCGTGAAATGGAAACAATAGAATTGTATGTATACAGGTGCCCGTGGAATAATTTCAAATACTATGAAGATGAAGTTGTAGCAATTATGCTAAAAAGCGGTACTTCAATATGTAATAATCATTTATACAGAAATTCATAACATTTTATACTATCATACTATGTATATGATATAATACATTAGGGAATAGTATACTGACAATTACCCCTTAGGAACCTGGCTAATTGCCATAAAAACTAATTGTGACAAATATTAGTCAATCTAAGGTACATAAGCTCCCACAAAATGTCATTCCCGAGTGGGCATGGGGTGAGGGTTACTTGTGAGTCAATGTATGACTACTTCTGTTGAGAAGCAGTGTCAATAAAGTCTTTATATGCATATAAATCTGTATTTATAAAGAATACCCGAACTGCGCAAAAAGGACAACTTTTTTAAACGCGCTCAAGATACAAAACATAGGAATAACAAATTTCGTCCTCAGTAAAGAGACCATATTCTCCCTATGGACGAGAAAACTTCAAATGATTTTCAAATGAAACAGGATTGTGTCCTGTAATGTTGTATTTTTGGTTTCTGTGGAGATGAGTATGCTCTTATAAGGGAAATTTTAATAGTGGAGTTAAATTTTTTTTAAACTGTCATCTACTATCCTATAATACTAAACTAGATCCTTGGGTGGAAATCTTCCAACCTATGATGACTCACGTCCAGCTGCCACCTGGTTACTTTACAATTGACAAACAGAGAAATAATATTTTCCTGACAGCAGACCTGAGCCTCTTGTTCCTAAGGAATTTGTACACTTTTTGCACTGCTCCTTTAGAGCCCGGAAGAAATGTAAGACTCGGATGCCAGATGTTATGGGATTCGACAAACTCGTTCAGGTTTGGGGCAACAAGTACTCCTAGTATTCCGTCTCCAGTATTCCCCAGTCTGCCTCACAATCAGCTACTTGTGAAAATGTGTGTTTGTATATAATGTGGAGCTTATTTTATAAGTTTAAATTTCATCATTCAGCAAATCCTTAAAACACAATCCCTTGGCGAGTTTTGTAAGTCCAGAGATATTTATTTATTTATTGTATTTTAGTAGTGAATTAAATATTTGGCTGATCATACTAATAGTTCTTAGCTGAGAGTACACTTCTCTGTTACCGTTTACTCCACAATAAATTTCCCATTAAAGAGTATCAAAATTACATTTGCAATTTGTTTAGTTTCAGTTGGCAAGCCTTACATCAAACTTAATCAATAATTTCCATTGATAGATAACATCTACAAATACCTACTCTATTTAAGTGTACATATCATTCAGACTATATATATAAACGTATCTTACAATTTGGCTTACATATGGAGAGGAAACTTGAAATTCCTCTCCGCGACAGATAAGTGTGGTAGGCTGTGTATGCAGGTATGTAGGTGCCCGAGGAAGAATTCCAAAATATTTCGTAAAATATCTAAGAAGATTTAGAATTTCAAATACTATCAAGATGAAGTTGTAGCAATAGTGCTAAAAGGCGATACTTTAATATGTAATAATTTATACAAAAATTTATAACATATTATACTATCATATATGATCATATCTATATATATGATATAATAAATTAGGGAATAGTATACTGACAAGTATCTAACCCTCGCCCAATGCCCACACTCGGGATCCGAATGAAATTTTGTGGGAGCTTAGGTATTTGGCACAATGTCCTAAAAACTAATTATGACCAATATTGGTCAACCTAAGGTCAAGAATGTAACTGGAACCACGTATGATGAATGTTGCCATAAATGTATCATTCGTGTAAAACCGCATTGACTTTCGAAAATAAAAATTTCTTATGGGATTTAACATTGGAAAATTTAGGTTGGACAGGGGGACGGACCCTTTGCTCAAGAATTAGAATTTAAAACTTGTGCTCGATTTCCCGTGCAAACCGGGGCGAGATGACCCAAACTTTTGGTCTGGCTCTGACATTGGGCTAGGTACCTAAACTCCCACAAAATGTCATTCCGATCCCGAGTGGGCATGGGGCGAGGGTTACTTGTGAGTCAATGTATGGCTACTTCTGTTGAGAAGCAGTGTCAATAAAGTCTTTATATGTATATATATTTGTAAAGAATAACCCAACTGTGCAAAAAGGACAACTTGTTTAGACACGCTGAAGATACAAAACGTAAGAATAAAAAAATTAGCAATGAGTAAATTCTCTTTACGGACAAGAAAACTTCAAATGATTTTTGTCTCTTTTAAAATACTATAATAATGGGAAAAATTAATACGGTTTTAAACAGGTTTGTGCCCTGTAATGTTGTATTTTTGGTTTCTGTGGAGATAAGTATGCTCTTATCAGGGGAATTATTACAGTGCAATTACGTTTTTTTAAACCGCCATCTACAATACTATAATACTAGATACTTGGGTCAAAGTTTTCTAACCTACATATGTGGGATCACGTCCAGCTGCCAGCTGGGTATTTTATAATTGACAAACAGAGAAATAATATTTTCCTCTGAGTGTAGACTTGTGCCTCTTGTTCCTAAGGAATTCCTACACTGTTTGCTCTGCTCCTTCAGAGCCCGCAAGCAATGTAAGGCTCGGACGCCAGATTTTATGGGTTTTAACGGACTTGTTCAGGTTTGAGGTAACACGTACTCCTAGCCTTCCGTCTCCAGTATTCCCCAGTCTGCCTCACAATCAGCCACTAGTGAAAGTGTGTGCTTGTATATAGTGTGGGCTAATTGTATTGAAGTTTAAATTAAATCATTTAGCAAATCATTAAAACACAATCCCTTCGCAAGTTGTGTAAGTCAAGAGATATTTATTTATTTATTGTATTTTAGTAACGCACAATCAAATATTTGGCTGAGCATACCCATTCCCTATAAAAGAGCCTCAAAATTGCATTTGCAATTTTTGCCAGGAACATTTTTCCTGAGAATGTTCCTGTGAGGTGCCCAAGTGTTCCCGTGAGCAAAAATATTAGAGTATAATGGTTAGTGAGATGACTACAATTTTAAATTGCCCACATATATGCACGTACGTGTACGTGCATATTTATCTACATATATTGAGTAAATGTTAGGTATTTTGCAGTTCTCAACAGAGAGAAAGGGTTTACGCAATATTAATTGTATGGAATTATCCAAATAGAATATTGAAGATTTTATAATTTCTTTGAGCCATAGGATTTGTATCGAAAACATTTACAAGTAATAATTTGATGCTTTTTTTGGTTCCTTAATAGCCAACTGGTACTTTTCTTTTGTGAGCTCCGAAGCTAACCTTGCCAAAGGCCTCCCCAATCGCTGGACCTTTCAAGTTTTGGAGGAACAAGTTTGTTCAATTTTTTATTGCTACTTCAAGTGTAGCCTCTTGTAAGAATATGACATGTGGGAGTCGGTTTTTAAGACACATTTAAGCATGTAACAAATTAAATACTTACGGCAGTTGGTAATTTCCGTGGTTCATTGCTGAAAATTAACATTATGTGAAATATGCACTTGTTCAAAAATTTCAATGAAGAAATGTCCCAAAATAACATTTAATTATTAAATGTTATTTTGACAAATTAATTCCCTGGGAAAATATTATACAATTTTTTATGAAGAATATTTCCAAAAACTATACTGTCATCATCTAAATTGTCCAAAAATTTATACTGTGCTATGCGGGGTGTGACTGTTTCAATTAATGGGAATGTGTATAAAGCGCTTTCCTCTCTGATGGCTAAAGATTTCCCATACGGGGGTCCATTATAGCGAGAAAGTACAGTTCTCTCTGTCTATAAGAGCTCTCCTAACATCACTCCAAAAGCGCACCATCACTCTTATAATGGTATGCTCGTATAATGTATAAAGAACATGTATCCAAACACATTAGACTACTGATTATGTATTATAAGAAAAAGAGTATTCTAGTCTATTTCCAGACCAGTAGTTTCGATCTAAAATGTGAAAGAAATTACTTGTGTCAAGTAATTGTTGCATTTCGGTGTATATGAAGCTTGTATCTGCACAAGGCAGATTTCTTAAGGTTAGATTCACGCATTGTAAATTGTAACCTACTTTGGCTCTATATTATAGGAGATGTGTTAGTATGGTACTCCACCGATTCAACTACATTGTACGCATTGACGCTCTTGAGATTTTTTTACAAACGTTTTGTAATCGTTTCTGTGTCTGTTCATACGCTCTTATAAAGGATTTTTTTACCGTGAGGACGTAAAGTGCCGGGGAAACATGTGCAAATTATGTCATCCAAATAGTGGGTGGGTGACTCGGTAGTTCTATGACATGAGATGACTGAGTCCATGGGTCTCTACCGTATTGTATGACATGTGTCCAATGTCATCTATTCTTTACTTAAATTAAATACTTACCTGGAACTTACCTGGAATTACAAAAATAGCTTTCCGAATTTTCTTTGAGGATTCGGTGGATCAACACGTGCTCTATTCTTTTAATAATAAATTGAGAATCGCAGGAATTTCTTTTCATTTTCAGCGCTATTCGGTCAACCATAAAGTATGTATGTACATAGCATTCCGCAGCTGACACGATGATGTCATTTCAAGGATGGGTCAGTGCATTTATTAACTTATGGCACAAAATGACAGATGACTGATAGGGTCCTACAATCGCAATTTTTTAGATGACATAATTTTTACACGTTCCAAAACTCTTACATGGAAAATGCATTTAAGGGGTGATCTTATAGGGAACATTTACAGCACCACAATTTAATTCGGGGGAGCAGAGGGTGCTCTTATACAGAACATGCTCTTATACGGAGGCCTATTATAGCGAGAGTACACTGTAATGGTATATGTTTTTGTATCGTAGATAAGGGAAGGAAGAGAAACTTAAATTCACATGATTTTGCTCTATTAATTTTGAATTCGGTTGCCAAATATGATCAATTTAAGACCAAGAATTGTTCATCAAAGAATTTAAAACAGCCAGATCAAGTGGGTCTTTTTATAATTCCCTTTAAACTTCTTACAGATGAGCTCCAAAGGTTTTTTAAATCTAAGCTTGGGCCAGCTGACAAAACAATCTGCCACAACGTATATGTCGTTTTAAGGCAAGAGAAAAGAAATAAATTTGTATAAATGTCCCAACATGAAACGTTTTGTACGGCTAAAGTGTACAAATATTTAAGCCAATGAGGAAGTTCGATTGTTCATATAGTACTGTCACCCCATTGACATAAGTATTTACGCCGTTTTGGATACATACCTAAATTACATAATTATTGCATAATTTAATATACAAATGGAATAGTTATTCTATTTCGTTCCCACGATGGCTTCGATACACTAAATTAGAACCATAGTAAAGATATTCAAAGAGATAAAATATTAGATAGATACATTAATTAAGAGATTAAAAGATAAATATTTAAAGGATTTACTAAAATCTTTTTGCCATCTAATAAAAGCGGCAAATACGTTCCTTAGTTACACAAATGTTTTCTTGCTAATTGTAAGTAACAATTAAAATAGAGCAATGTACGGAAGAAATTTCTCAACAAATTGGGTTCTTATGTTGCAATTTTTGTATGTTTTCAGCATAACAAGCAAATCGGTGGCTATTCAACATTGAAGCTGATTCAACTGTTACTTATAATGTTAATCCAGATTTTGAGTGAGTAAAAGAAATGCTACGGTAGGCAGTTAACCTGAATGAGTAGAAAATTGCTGTTGGACTGCTTTTACGGTAAAAATTTCTAAACATTTCAAGGAGCTACATTCACAATTAATCTAATCTAACATCAATCGGAAAATTTCCCCTGACACAAGTAAATTCGTATGGAAATTGCTATTCATATGAACTAATGCAGTTTTATCTGGAAATTTACAGGATTCCGAACGGTGTCTGGCCATAATTTAAGAGCTTCACCTATTCTTCCAGCCCCTGAAGTGCATTACTCTTCTGTCATATTACAATCGGGACTATATGGAGATACATATGTACGTCCTGACTACACCAGTTGTTTACATCTGAGAGCTCTTCCCAATACCTGTGTACTTCTCCAAGGAATCTTTGCAAATTATGGAATCAAGATAAAGAAAATCGAAATCCATCAACGTTTTCGAAATAGTTTAGGTAAGCTTTCTAAGCCTCTGAAAATACAACAATAGAAGACATTAAACAATAATTCAATGCCATCTAAGAGGAAACCACTATATGGGAAATTCACTGTAATACTTAAAGCAACTCCATGGCATTAATTAAGTCAAGAGTAAATTAATTATACAATATAAGTAATTTTAAAATACCTACGTTTTACTTGATTTTATATTGAGTTCAACTCGACGATGGCGAAAGTTTGAAAGTTAGTTAGTGTAAAAAAGGTAGAAATAAATGATGAATAGACGTCACTGCAAATTTTAATGGTAAGTAGAATAAGGTCTTTCAAGCAGAGAGAAATCATGGGTTTAGTTTTATTTTTATGTCAGTTTCTGTGCTAAACTTTACCCCTTCGCTCTAACAAGCAGTATTAAATATGTTAGTAATCTGTCCATTTCTTAGAGAAATATTTCTCCGAAACAACTTTTTCGGCAGGTTAAAATTATTGAACAAATTATTTGTGGCTTAAAAATATATTAAAATTAATGAAATTTACATTTAACTTAAACAGCTAACTTAAAAGACTAGGTCTGCTCAACATATTGTCTTTAGAAATAAAAGCTTGGGCTTGGATTGATTATGAATTGATTCGGCAATAACGCAATTGTATGTAATTTTTTGGGTCCCAAAGGTAATCAAAGGACTAAGTCTATCCTTTATACTAGTGCACCTCATGGGTACTAAAACGTGGTACCTGTACCTGTACCCAAATATGGGTACTTCAGAATGTTGTACCTTTACCTGTACCTTCTTTGAAGTACCCAATACTTGAATGAAGGTACCTGTACCCAAACTTTTTTTAACTTTCACCTGTTCCTGAAAATTACCTGTACCTAATATGTACCCGAATTTTTACCTTTACCCACGTATATTGTTTTACCTTCCCGGGTACTTTTTATGATGATGCGAATTCAGTTAAAAAAATTATTCTAATAATGTGCTCCAATAATTCCCCTATAATCTGTTACATCATGTTTTTCAAAAAATTGAATACGGCTAAAATTAATAACTATATACTTGAGCTTCCAGCCATCAATCTTGCAATCGCGGTCATTTTAGTATATCCGAACTTTGAACATTTGATCTTCATCCATGCTTTTAGACAGAAGTATTTTCTAATGGTATCTCCTATGGAATTGTCAGTCGGTGGAATGCTAGAACACGTTTATAAGGAATCTCATTTCATGAAACGGACAGGAGCATGCAGTGGAAGACTGTTGAATGGAGTGGCACGAGAATGCCATGAAAAGAACCACTTTAATTCAGTTTTATGCAGTAGAGGACGCAAGCCGATAATAAAAAAGTACCTTGTATGAATTAGGTATTTACTGAACGGGTACAAGTACTTTTGGAGGTGTACCTGTTCCTGTCAGGTAAAAACCGTTTTATGTTCTCTTTGTACCTGTACCTTTACCCGTAAATGTGCCCAATATTTATGTAAAATTGGCTTGTATCCAGAATTTACCCATTCTGTTTGGGTACAAAAAATATTACCCAGCATTTACCTTTACCTGTACCTGTAACCAAATTCCCCGGTAGTACCTGTACCCATGAGGGGCACTTCTGTATACCCTTATTTCATTAAAAATTTACACCGATATTACACATTACATATGCAATGTAAACGGGCATTCCCACATTGTACCGACAGAATGGACCAGTTTATCCTACATCCTATATATGTATGTGGGATCTTTTACGACGCCTAAATATTTATAATACTATATTTCAGTTGATTGATTCACTTCGTATATCGTTGGCTAAATTCTAAAAAGTACCATTTTCAATGGTGATACCATTTAAAAAACATGGGAGTACAAAATGAAAATGGTGCCTTTTAAAATTTAGCCAACTATACATATTTCCTATTTTATATGATTTTCGTTGCCGAGTCTACTTCATGGCGTCCTATGATTCAGTAGTAAGAATTCTGGGGTCCCGGGGAATGACAAGTTTGAGGTTTGTTTTCTGACCCAAAGAACTCTGACCCCACGAATAATAAGAACAGAATAGTTCTCCGATATTGCCCTCAGTATTTTCAGAGATGTTGTGTATTTTCTTTATATTATCATTTGTACGCGTGAATTTGAATCTTCATGAGGATAGATATTAAAGTTTAAAACTCGCATATTGTTTACATGTAAGTGTAATGATAACAAGTCAGAACACATGTAATGTTTTCGGCATCTATGGTGCTCGAGTTATTGCCGGAAGAGTTAAATGGCGGTCACTGGCGATGCGGTACTTAAGGTGTCACAGATTAAGTCCCGTTGAGTTTACATTTTCGAATTAATCTTAACAAGCTATTGTGAACATGGATTATGGGCCATAACTGGCTGACATATTGTTACATTCTTCGGTTTACAAACCAAGGCGATATTTAATTTATTTAGTTTCAGTTAGCAAGTCATACATAAAATTTAATTAATAATTTTCAATGATAGATAACATCTACAAATACCTGCTCTATTTAGGTGTGCATATCATTTAGACTATATATAAACGTATGTTCTAATTTGGCTTACATATGGAGAGAAATAATCTCTGTGACAGGTAAATGTTGCAGGCTGTGTTGGGCTCCTTTTAGCCATTCAATGCATGTCGGAGAAGGTACTTTACCACTGGGATTCCTAGTCTGCGTTAAAATTTTTCAAATGCTATTCACAACGCTTCTACCAACCTATGTTAAAACCAGTGCTTGGAATGGGTATTTGTAAAACTCAAGTATTAAACGCATACAACCTGGGGACACTTTGCATTTTAAATTGTAAAGTTGGTACGGGTTTGGGTACATACTCCGTGCAATGTGTAATACACAACAGACACGGGTATCATTTACCTATGAGTACATGCGTATTTTTGAATATTTCAATCACTACTACTCGAATGGAATAATATGGCTGAGAACCTGCAAGCGTGGATTTGTAGGTAAACCTGTTTTGCTCGGATGTACACTGATTCACGTGTCACTTAGTGGTAATAAAAGTTTCGTGTATAAAAATTGAGCATATATATTTAGTAGCTATGAACGTTTCATGTATAAAAATTGAGCATATTTATTTAATGGTTATAAATGTTTCATGTAGAAAAATTTAGCATATATATTTAGTGGTTATAAAAGTTTCATGTATAAAAATTGAGCATATATATTTAGTGGTTATAAAAGTTTCATGTATAAACATTGAGCATGTATATTTGATTCAGTATTATATTCAGTGGTAACAAAAGTCTCACGTATGAAACATCATTTGTCATTTAAAATCAGACATTTTTATTGAATCAGTATTATATTTACTGGTTATAAAGGTTTCATGAAGAAAAATTGAGCATTTATATTGAATCAGTATTATATTCAGTGTTACAAACGGTTGATGTATAAAACACCATTTTTCATTTAAAATTGAGCATTGATATTGTTGGCGGGTGTTATGATATAAATCCAAGTCGTAATGTGGACCAGACCGACCCGGCTGATCTTCTCGTTCTGTAGACGGTCGTCTGTCATAAGAGTTGTTCCAGTTACTCAACTCCGAGGTCGTAGATGCTGGTTGGTTTTGAATCCGCACTACGGGCGATGTTGGCGGATACAGTCCGTTGTTATCGTTCCACCAGTGGAAACGGTTGGACGCTTATAAAGCTCCTCAAAGCCTTCACGACTGTATACGTTCGGGAACACTTTCTCCCCATTAGTTGGAACTATAATCATTTTGCTATTGGAAATGTTTACTAAAAACTTACTTTTTGCTAGGACAGCATGATCCAAAGTGTACAAGTCCTCAATGTTTGGCCACAACTCGTGAAACCATCGACATGTCGCGAAGCATGTGTCACAAAACAAGGTAAAGTCCTTGTTTTCATTTCGCACTCGAGGTTGATGAGGAGGCAGCTCAGGTGCCACCCGTGGTCACATCCAAAGTATACGTAATATTGGAAAATGGACGTTCCTTGGCTATGCTGACCCAGGAGTAATGCATCCATGACAGAATCCCCGTCGTGTTGAATTCGTCATTTAGGTTCCAGTAAGAGTGGTGTTGACCGACGAAGTAGCATACTGTATAGTCGTTGACTACCCCAACTATGAAGGCAACGTCCAGAAAATGAAAATGTTTGGCGGGATTCCGATTTTTAAAACATTTACAAACACTTACTGTCGGGAGACGAACCGATTTATTTGGGTAAACAAATTCCCAACAAGTTTATGCCATGGGCTAACACTGCATAAAATCCAAGGTTTAACCCTACCATCGGTAGCAGTACACCTGGGAAACTACCAAGTGTTTGCCGGCATGGACTATATTGCAGTCAGCCGGACGCGAAGGAATGCAAACCTCATGATTTTGGATGAAAACATTTCAAAAAATCGATTTTCCAATCAGAATCTCGAGGGAAAGATTGAAGAGGGGAAACGATTGCAGCGTGTTAAAAGATATTCAGAATCAGGACCCAGAATTGCGAACCAGAATATAAGTACATACTATAGACTTCCAATATATTGAAATCCCAATTTCCAGGTTTTCATGGAGTTACAGGTGACACAAGTTTGAGGGGAAAGTTCAATTTTGTACATATACTCAACTATAGGCACTAATGCTTCCCACTTAAATTCCTTTTATTTACAGTCCAAACAAGCAAATGATGCAATTTTAACACATAAATGTTCTTACAGACCTAAATCACAATTTCTAATAGTTTACAAGTCACTTAAACCTAATTTACAAATATAATCTAAAGTTTTTCCAATGACCAAAGAATTCTCAGACTTTGAACCGACCCTGCAATTCAAGCTCGGCGGGCTCCAAGGATTCGCACTTACGTGCAGGCGTACGTTTGATTTATACTTGCAGTTCATACGTACAGTTCACACGTAAATCATATTTATATACGTACAACATATGTCCATCATCCCTATACGTACTTACATACATCATACGTCCATCATACGTATGATTCATACGTATGATTCATACGTATGATTCCCCATGGATCGAAAAATCAATAATAATCTGGTCCATGCTAAATTAACACTACTATTGAATATTTATGGAATATCATCAAATATTTTGTGACAAACTCGAGGAGCAAAGATCCATCAAACACAGTGACCTTTACACAGGTGACCTCTCCGGATTTGTTCGTTTTACCGATGTACAGGAATTTCTAATTGTGGTGTCTGCTTGTCACTCCTAGCAACTACGACGTGTGCAATCTACAAACAAAATTGACGATAAGTTAATTTTCAATAGACTTTGCTCTTCCTACACGCGATTTCTGTTTGTGGTTTTCGAAAATAAAGTGATTGTAGCCTGGCAATGTTTCTGACAAAGCGTTGGAAAACATAGTGCTTGAAGACGCCTGTGGTTCCCGAAGTGATCTCAGTTTTTACCAGTGCCAAACTCTGGATGGTTAATTCCCCTTTTGAAAAACCCATAGTTGGAGCAACTGTGGAGTCAACTGTGGGTATATTTTGATAAGCCACTGTTGGAGCAAGCCAACCCAAACCGAGTCATCAAACAAAACATATGGACGGGCAGAGCACGTTTTGAATTAAATTGTTATCACATATGTGCTAAATTCTGTCTTTATGGCAAGCGGATCGAACTTATACTCTGCCTACGTAATTCGCCACATGTCAAGTCCGAGTATCATGAATTTTCTTGTAGATTTTAACATAACATCTAACAAGGCGATAGTACTCATATGGATGCAGTGTGTAATTTTTTTCGAAATTATTTTCATTTCGGAAAAACATGCTCCGGTTAATTGAAACAATTTCCAAGAGGAATCCTTTAAAGAGCAGGACAACCTATAGGTTTATATTTATATTTTATAAATATATTTACTTGAGTGCGATCCATATGGACAGGGGACGGATTATTACAAATATCCCTGGAAGATAGTTTGAGAATTTCTGTTGAATATTATATCCCTGCTGAAACAAAAGGTCAACGGTTTTTAAAATCCGTACTGGCGGAAGTAATTTCCTTACAAGACAAATGTTTTTGAAACAAGGTATCAAATTTTTAAATCCATGCCCATGAGATGTTTAACGAATTAACAAATCCCTGTTAGCCCAAACGAATCCCTTCCTTTCGACATTTCCTCGCCAGAAGTATTGTTCCATAGTAAATATCGTGCAGTATTCCCACAACAATCCAACAACTGCCTGTCGGTGACGTATACCAGATCAAACCTGAGTGGAATCAACGACTATTTACCGAACCCCCAATTGTCTAACCTCACCTTCTGACATGGTATCAGCTATGCCAACAATTGTCTAGATAATGTCTTAGCGGTAGGTTAAGTATATACAATTTCAAAGTTCCTTGTAGGATTGTGTCAGTAAGATTGGCCGCTAGAGGACAGTTAAATCTTAAAAAGTCGTATGCGGTTGTCGGATGAGGCGCAGGAAACATTGAAGCCCAGCATCCACGGGTATCCAATGAATCAGCAGTCTCTCACAAATCACCAATATGTTCCAATTCAGTTTACTAGCCAACCAACAAATACGGGTAATTTTCAAATAATAAGATGTTAATCCGATCTGTTTTACACCGGGTGTAAGATTGGAATGGAATTCTGAAAGTTACTTTATGCGGTCTTCTTATATTTCCAGAATCTATAACCACAATCCATATCTCTGATTTTGGACGGGGCACATCGGTGATGTAATAAACACAATGCAAATTTTTCCTTCTGGCCTTGGAATTCCTGTAAAATTGTACCCCAATAAAGTAATTGAAATTAGTTATTCATTTTTCTTTGCCCAGCTGGGGTGAAAAAGGTCAAAAATAAAATTAATTAAATTACAGAAGCTTTATTTATTCAATTTTTTTACATTTTAAGTATTATTGCTTTCGCTGGTTTCAGCTTATTTTCTTTAAGTTCTTAAATTATAATTAAGTTTATGTCCTGCGTTTGTTTACGGTTGTCTTTAACTACCAGAATAAGTAAAATTACCCAAATTTTCACCTCTACTAACCAGAAATGGTCATTCGAATCGAAATAAGAGTAATTATTGGAATCCGCATTTCGTTCGTATTTTTTGGTATTCTTATCGACATTGGTATTCTGAAATGTAGTAAATTTGTGAAATATAAGTAATAATAAATCTTATTGAATGGAAAAATATCTGTTGCCGAATCAGTATTCAAATTATCTGTGAACAAAAGAGCTATTTACCCATTCATAACAATCTTTAAAATAGTACTCGTTGGGATATCAAATTTAACATTATGTTTGTGACGTGACTCCATAAATTGAAGCTGAACAAGTACACCAATAGTTTTTCTGGAAATTTATTCGCTTCATTTAATCAAATCGATTTTTATGTAGGAACGAAGTGGTTTAAGATTTTCACTGGAAACAGTATGCAGGCCACCTCTTTAATGTAGATATTTTAAGTACTAGAGTACCCCTTAAGACCCTGAAGGCTCTATAGGTTAATCAACAAGTTATAGGCGGTTATGGTACTTGTTGCTAAAACAGTAATGCCTTTATAAAAATATCGGGCATAGCACTGGGGTTCTTTACATTCATAATTGCGGAATTCTGACGCTTTTTGGCTTGTATTTACTTGTAAAGTTGCGATACACTATATATACCACAAACTCGCAACAAAAAATAAACCGATGATTTTTCTGTCGAGCAAGTAGTTTGCCTTTGAGTATTCTAAAATTCATTGGCGTGACAAATGATGAAACCAATGAAGCCAATTCCAAAAATTATAATGGGTTTTTAAGATTTTAACGATCTCAGATGAGAGACGTGACAAAATGTTAACATATCTGTATAAAATTATGTATTTTGAATTAAGTCACAATTTAGACAATTACCTCAAATATTCAATCTAAACGTTTTTTAAGCTGTGGAGTTGCAGGTACATTAGGTGAAACAAAATACGAAATTATTCATTCTTCCTGCTTATCATTGTAAGTATGCTAAAAATGCAACCTGAAAACTCGAATGACAATATTTACTGATGATTAAAACCAAATGATTTTAGCATTATTTAATTGTTATGAGAGTAGTGATTACTGTAGTACCTCTGCGTAAAAATGTGTACTCCTTTTAATATAACCCGAATTGTATGTACACGTTAAACATTATAAGATTTAGTTGCAATCAAATGCGTTTATTCAAAAATGTATTATATTTAAAATACATGTTGTATTTCGTAGTTTGTATTAAAAATTTCATATTGTATGTCAAAATGAAAAATATTGCCTGAAAACCAAACCTGCGAGCTGTCCAGCTCATACTGTATTTTTAAAACGCATTTAAATAACATTTAATGTACACTTTGTATTTTGTAGTTTGTATTTTCGATTTCAGGAGCAAAAAAGTGATTTGTAGTTTGTATTTTGCAATAGTGTGCTGTAATAAAGGATTTTTTTAGGGTCCTACAATTTTCAAAACCGATCAAGCCACAAAACCGCTAAACTGATCCTGGGTTTGGTGTTCCTACAAAACTGATCAAACCAAACCATTAAACAAACATTGTAATGAATTGAGTTAGAACTCCAAACTCGGCTTGGTGGCTTTGTGGTTTGGAAAATAATAGGAACCTAATGGCACTCATTTATTAACATACCCTACAGATATTCTAATTTGTAGCGTAGCCACATGATCATAAATATAACTGTTCGTGATAACTAAGCTATGATCACAATGTGTCTGTCAATACTGATCAATAAATTATCTTTCAGAAGTGCGTGCAAAAATCAACTTGACTTACGCTTAGGTTATCATACGTTAACTATGTATTGAGCATTCGATGGTTTATGCATACTGTTTACGGCACATTAATAAACGTAAGCTTATCTATAGCTACATATGTTCATAGAAATCTTTTTTGCAGTCACCACTGATATTACGATATTACAATGATTTACGACAACGATTAATTAAATACACCGAGCACGAGCATAATCGAATGTAATATGCATAACATTTTTTTAGCTGCTTGTAATCGAATTTAAATCCACTTTCAGCCTCGCTGTGCCTGTAGAAATCCCTCTCTATGACGGGGGAAACAATGATGATAAAATTTATTACCAGAATTCGAACCTGGTTACTGCTGCAACAACATAGGATTCTCAGCCCTAAACTGTTTTTAGGGGTGAAGCGATGCTGAACGCCTCTACTGCGAATGTCGGGGTGCCTTTATGGTCAAAGTAACATGAATTTTGAGCTTTTTTCTAAATTTCAGATTTTAAAAACAAAACTATCGGACCGATTTCAACCATATAAGCAATACCCATTCCGATTTACATAAGCAATATTCACAAAAAATTTCGTTGAATTCTATTCAGTAGTTTTAGAGATAGCTGTCATTTGACTTGAAGTTCAAAATTTCAAGAATTTTTTTCGAAAAACTAGAAGGCCGATTTCAACAACAGGAACAACAGCTATTACAATTTACATAAGCAATATTCAAAAAAAATTTCATTGAAATACATTCAGTGGTTTTGGAGATAACTGTCATTTGACTTGAAGTCCAAATTTTCAATAATTGTTTTCTCAAAAACTATCCGGCCGATTTCAACCAACTACGAACTTAACCTTACGTTTGACACAAGTAATGTCCACAAAACATTTCATTGAAATCGGGCCAGGGATTTTCGCGTAATCGTGCGGAAAGACACACGGACGTACGGACATGGCTATTTTACTAGGGGGCTGACGCCACCCTAAAAACGAAGATCATCAAAATGCTCTGTGCTTCAGGAGATTTTAGAGAAAATGCAAACAAGTCCTCTTCACTCCCTCTGTCCTCATTTAATGTTTTCATTCGAAACTGCTCCAAGTATGAAGTCGTAAAAGCTTCTCTCGAACCTATGTCATCCTAAGAGAAGAGCAAACCATGAATGCCAAAAGAAACCAAACTGACGAAGTTTTCATACAGAACTCTTCTAAGGGGTCCTGCGAATTCCCAATAACTTTGATAAACATGTAATTTCTCTGTAGCAATTTTACACCTACAACCGTTAGAAGCATCAACCGAAGGGAACGTTCGGATTGCTGCGACTACTGCATCGGGTTTAGAAAACAACACTAGAGTTGGATCATGCATCATCGAATCCAGAACTTTTGTCATTGAACGATGTACTGTTATCGCAGAGTCTCGGAGCTTCCTCAAATGTCGGCTGAAATTAAATGGACTCATTTCATTGTGAACAACCCAAAACTCCGTGTTTTCTTTAGCGTCATTCTCTACATTTGAGCAACTAGCAAGCCCAAACTATAAAATTATTATTATAATAATGTAATTATTACACACGTAATTAAATGTAACCAATGTTGTTCAACCTCAGCCTTACTACCAGAAAATGTTTTATTATTCCGGTATTTTTGTAGGTAGGAAAAACAAACATAGACCGACACCCAATATATTAGCTTTCATGAAAATTTAATTTTGGTTCAAGAAAATCCTTAATTAACTTACATAGATTATATTTGTGGAATAAATGTTGCAAAGTCTCACTGGTTCTTTTTAAAAAGGATAGTTTGTGTTACAAATACAGAAAATAACTGGTTGGATTGAAGGAGCAATGATCCGGTCTGAAAAAACAATGTTAATTGTGGCTAGATTTTACAATCCCGGCCGTTTCCACTTTTCCACCTTTTTTTCCACTTTTTCCACTTTTTCCACCTTTTCCACTTTTTCCACCTTTTTCCACTTTTTCCATTTTTTTCCACTTTTTCCACCTTTTTCCACCCTAAATTTCAAAATTCCCGCCGCACATTCGCCGTATATTTCGGCCAAATCAATGGCCAAAGGTCACAACTTACTTGATACTACGGATAGGTAAATAACTAAATTGTAAATAATTAGGATACTGATGGTGGATTGACATCCCTTCGAAATCTTATTACTTTCAATTTGTACTAGGTGTGGTTAAGAATGGAAAAGATTGATCACATCCAGGTTAAAATTTTGATTGATAACACCACTCGCCATTTTTATACTTTTACGCAGGTCCGGACTCCTTTAACCATTAACCCTAAAGCTGCCAGATCTCGAAAAACAAAAGAGATTTAATTTTAATCTCTTTTGAGATTTAATTAAATTTGTAAGATTCCTTTAGGTATAAACCGCTGAATATTTAAAAGGATTTGAACAAACACTTCATCGAAAAAAACCAATACCTTTGAAATATTCTAGTTTTTTACATACATAAATAGATCTTAAATTAAAATCACAGAGCCTACTTTTTGTTTTTCGGGATCTGGCAGCTTGAGGGTTAGGTAATGGTTAAAGGATTTTACATCAATGTAAAAGCACATTTAAAATTGCAAGTGGTTTAAAATTTAAAGTAGGACTTTTTCGAGGGGATGTAAATCCACGATCAGTATCCCAATTATTTAGTCTTTACCCAGAGATGCCCAAATGAAATGGTCTTCCTTCACACCTTCAAAGGGCAATTTAAAAACAAATCCTGCCTTCCTCCTACCAACAAATGAAGCCTTTAAAATTATTTGCATATATAAAAATAAAAACATGCATGTTTTCAAAATTCATACACGTTTGGGTAACCTTTATTTAACTATGAAATAAGTAAAGGCTCAATATGAAGGAGGGCTATTTTTGGAGGAAGCGTGAATACATTTAAAAATTGAAAGAGGGCAAATGTGAAATGGAAGACAAATATTTTTAAGGCTTCGCCTTCATTTATCGGCAGGAAGAAGGCACGACTTTTTTAAATTGCCCTTTGAATTTGTCTCTTTTGTTTTTCGAGATCTGGCAGCTTTAGGGTTAATGGTTAAAGGAGTCCGGACCTGTGTAAAAGTATAAAAATGGCGAGTGGTGTTATCAATCAAAATTTTAACCTGGATGTGATCAATCTTTTCCATTCTTAACCACACCTAGTACAAATTGAAAGTAATAAGATTTCGAAGGGATGTCAATCCACCATCAGTATCCTAATTATTTACAATTTAGTTATTTACCTATCCGTAGTATCATTAGTATCAAGTAAGTTGTGACCTTTGGCTATTGATTTGGCCGAAATATACGGCGAATGTGCGGCGGGAATTTTGAAATTTAGGGTGGAAAAAGGTGGAAAAAGTGGAAAAAGGTGGAAAAAAAGGTGGAAAAGTGGAAACGGCCGGGATTGCAAAATCTAGCCGTTAATTGTACATCGTACCAGAGCGGTGGAGTTGTGAGTTCTTTGCGCAAATACGTTTCTTAACACGTTGGCTTGTATGCATGTTTTAATTGGCAAAAAAACTGTATTCAATGGGTAAATTTACCCATTTCATTTGAATAATTTTCCTTTAATCCCGCAAACCTGCAGATATAAATAATTATAACAAATTAACGAAAACTAATTTTGTTTAATAAACATGGACGAATCTTCTCGAAATGAAAATTTTGTGGAACTTATAAATGGCAGTGCAGCAAGCTAGGAAAAAATTAATATTTATGGGTTATTGAGGTCCATCGTGTATGTACAAGCATTTTACAAGAAAAGATTTAAATGTAACTATTACATTATGTCCAATTTCCCCGAAAATTCTGGCAGTTTGAAGTGCATATGTAATGCTCACAAAAACAATGTAGTAATCAATGATCACATAATTACTGTTAATTTGTGAGATTTTATATGAAATGAAATATGAATTACTGGTACAAGAATATGAATTATTAAAAAAATGATCTTTAACTGGTTCATTTTCGCTTAAATTACATTCAAACTATTTCAATTTGATTTCAAAATGTATTTCATGATTCTTCCATACTGTTATCAGCTATTTTGGGGTTGAACGATATTTCGAAACTTCCCGATTTGACAATCCTTAGAATTTATCAGTACAAACGATAAAAAATAACGGAATGAAATTGGATTCTATGACAGGCATAACACTGTAGCCGAAGTTCAGAATAAAATAATTCAGCAGCAAGCCAAGCCATGATTGCAATTTTCTGAACCTTGAAAAAACGGTCCCAACTTGACTATCAATATTTTATTTTAAAATACAGTACTTAACAGTAGAGGAAACAATATTTGTTATAAATTGTACAGTACCACAATTGGGATTGTTATTTACAAAAACTGAAGTAGAAAATGTTTAAACTCCAAGGATTGCTAACTTTTAAGTCGTCGATGAATAACATTTAAAAACTTAAAAAATTAATATAAACACTTGCACGATTCCCCTGAATTATTATGCCCGTGATCATTAATATTAATGCAATTTTGAAAGATGCTGGGTGAGCAAGCACTTGGTTGCTAGAGAAATTGAACAAAACATGCAAGCTAGAGCTTCCGGGATGAATTCTAAATGACCCTTGACCTCTTCTTGAGTACAAAAGGATTTCCTACACACCTCACATCGAAATAATCTTGAGTGTTTAGCTCGCAAATGTTTTATGAGCAAAGGTGTTTTTGTAAATGTTTTTGGGCAAACATCACATCCGAAGCAAGGTATTTTCTTCGCTTCATGCTCCTTTTCTTTATGATCTTGAAGATCTTCTATACTCATAAACTTTTTCAAACAAATCTTGCATTTGAAAGGTTTATCTGCTACGTGGAACTTCACAACGTGAATTTCCAGCTTCCTTTTAGAGATGTAACTCAATTTGCATAAGTCACAAGGAAATGGCTTTTTGTCTTCGTGGGTTAACTCGTGGTCTTTCAGGCTGCATTTTCTATTGAATGATTTGGAGCATTTTGAACACGTGAATGGTTTTTTAATTGAATGTGTATTACGATGTCTGTTCAGACTTGAAGTGGTTTGGAAATATTTCCCACATATTTCGCAGTTCGGTTCTTCTCTGATCTCTTTTGACGGTTCTTGGACTTCTGCCGTTGATGAAGCTGTGCTGCACAAAATAATTTAAATTGAACAAATTAATCTTGACAATAAATAAGGACAGGTCTTCAAGAAAGAGTAGGAAGTACCTATTAATTCTTAAATTCTCATATAATAACATCGGGTCATTTTTGTCGAATATGTACCCTTAACTAATAAAAAATAAAAACAGATTCGATCTTGACCATTATTTCACTTACCTTAAGGCGTCATCTGGGCTGTAGTCTTCATCATCTTCAGATTCAGCATTCTGATTTTGAGCACTAAAAATGTCGTTCGTTTCAGTCTTGATAATCTCCAAATTAACAAAAACATTTGAATTTGAACTGGAGTAATTTGAATCGGTCTCTAAATCAATGCAAATGTGTTCCTCCATTTTTTGTAAAAAGCTACAATATTAGAAACATTAGTAGCTATATTTTACTATTATCTAGTAATATTGACCTCATTGCTACGATACCATTGTATAAAAATGTACAAAGTTGACTTGACGCTTCCCCTTCACAAAAAATATTAAGTATCAATATTTGAGTCAATTTCCCGCCTTACAACGCTTAAAATTTACCGGGGCCTCAGGATCATGTTACCTAGAAATACTTTGCTTTGTATTCATAAAGGTTGTAATTATTACATTGAATGTGGATAAATTATTTTTATTGCACTTATGCGAAACAATCAACAGGAATTGATATTGAAATAATTTTCAACATTTATCATTACGTATATTTGAAAAGGCTTATTTTTATAAAATTTTAATCGCTGTCTTCTTCAGACTCCGCATTTTCAAGCCAGCTGACAAATTGTTGAACCTGTTTCCAAATAAAAAACATTTTGATTAATTAAAGCTGGTAATGTTAATATTTAGCAGTTAAATATACTAAAAATACTTCGAAATGCATAGAAGCCGGAAATTTGTTAGCTTTCATATGTAAACTGACAATGAGGCATGAGGGATGTAAAACAGCTAAAACTATTTTATTTCATACTGCGTATACGTACCAATGACCGTAGTTTCTTTCCAGCTGCATATAAGGACTCGCTTGAGTGCCATTCCAAAACTGCTTCTTCCGTTAAAATATCGTCATCATAAAGGCAATGCAAAGTTTGCATAAGCATGGGTTGGTAGTAAAGATGATCATTTGCATATTCCTGTAATTACCGAATGAATTGAATAAATGGCAAAACAATTATTATAATTATGTGAAATACTTCGGTAAAAGAGAAGAGGAATCACACGTACTTCTAAAGCATTTAACAAGTCTCGTTGACTCTCCTCGGTTTTGATGTAATGTTGAAACAGGTCTTTGAATTTCAAAATTGTCTCTTTCTGCTTCGCCCATTGAGTTTTGAGAGCTACCTCCTGAAATCCTGGGTTCAAGTTGACGACTAAGGTTAAAACTCCTTTTGTCAGGGCAACCGTGACTTCCTTGAAACTAATATTGTAGGCGTATTTGGATGAATTGATTTCTAATACTAAGTTCTCTGTAGCTACATTCTCCTCAAAGCCCCGTTGTAAACTGTCTAAAACTTCTCCACTGAATTTGATAAAATCGTCATCTTGGATTCCTCCTGGAGCAGCATCATCATCTATTTCATAATCCGATCCTTCTTGACCTCCAGCCGGGACGATGTCACTGTCACTGTCACTTTCGTCATCTTCCTCAGCATTCGGTAGTGCTATTCTGCTTTGTGTTTTGCCTTCTACCAAAACCCAAGGTTTTAGTTCCGTTCCTTTCAGAATCGTGGTATTGCCGGCGATTACTGCTTCGTGGATTTCGCAATCATCCTTAAAATCGTAAAGAAAAAGCAATGATTATTTTCGTATTCTTACTCCAAACGTTCGTTTTTTTAATCCATTACGAGAAAAATAAATCACAAACTCAACTACCTCAATAGTAACATTGTCTCCTATAAACGAATTTGTAATCTTGACGTGCTGTCCTACTTTGCATTTGTCCCCTAAGGAGCTGTTTACAACTGACGATGATTTTCCAACTTCAACGTTGTGGCCAATGATCACCAATGGACCGACTTCAGCACCACTTGAAATATTAAAGAATAAATAATTTGTTTAAAACACATTTTGATATCCGCATACAACGTAACAATTGTCAATGTTTGAAATAAATAGATAATATTAGTGGTCGGACCAATTCAGTTCAGAACCAAAATTTTCAATTCAATTCGGTTCAGTTTGGTTCAATTTAATTTCAATTCAGTTTACTTGATGAAATGAACTGGGCGGTTCAGTTCGCCCACGTGAATTGAATTGAACCGCAGGATGTGGACTGCAATTCAAACGATTCGTTAACTAACGAGACTACTGTCATGCAACTGTAGTCTAATAGTCTCGTCCCACCTATCATACACGCTTGCAAAGGGATGATCAGTTGTTTGTATATTGAAGTAGATTTTTGACATTTTTAAGACTGGCAAAAGCGTTACCGGGACCAAACGTTATCCAACATAAACACATTGGAATCCTGCTTTTAAAAATCTCCCTGAACTGAATGGTTTATGGTTCAATTCAGTTCATAGAGTAAAACTGAACTGAATTGAACTGAAATTTGTCAAACTGAATTGAACCACACTCGTTCCATTCAATTCAGCTTATAAACTGAATTGAATTGATTTTTTTGAACCAAACTGAACCAGTCCGACCACTAGATAATATATATTTACAGACAGAATATAAAATATAGCATACATTTAGCAACAACTTTGCCCCTTCTTAAAAAGAACTGTTCAATTCATTATACTCTTAACTTCAAAAAATGCAAAAATGAGAAACAACAAATCCCTAAATCGTCGTACATAACTTAATTTCAAGAAGTACTTCAAAATTTTTGAATAAACTTACTGGTCAATCTTGACATTATTCCCTTTATACGTAAAGTTGTAGTTGAAAGGGTAAATGGAACTCTGACCAGCTCCAAGAGGCATATCCGGAACCAAAGGGTAGGACCATCTCTGTAGTATATCTAGGCTGCAAAAAATAAACGATGATTATTGTCTACAATAGGATCAAACAACACGACGTACTCATTTAGAACTAACGAGCAATACGATGTATTAGTAGTATTAGCCCTAATAATTTGAACTTCATTACCTTATCCCTTTAAATGTATCAAAATCCACAATTCTATTCGCAAACCCCGACTCCAACCGCTGAAGGTAAAGGGAATTACCCATGATTTCCTCATTTATCAAAATTCCTCTAATAAAATCATTCATATTTGTAAAGTCGAAGTTATCCGTAAACAACGGCAGAACGCACGATGAGCAAACTGCAATTCCAGTGTCAACTGTATCTAAATACAGATCCATTTCCGGCTGCTGAATGCTTTCCTATTAACATTGAAACAATCCAAATTATGGTCACGGTGCAAAGCTTTGCCACACAATTATATACAAAAATAGAAAACATTTAGAAACTCAAATCATAACTATACCAAAGGAATTGATAACTTCTTCCCCGACAATTTGAAATTATACGAAATAATCTTTCCACTTCTCGAATCAACAGTCACAATGTGATTCACATTCCTAGGCCGAGATCGGTGCCCCAAAGACATTTTCCGATGAACCAGAGTCATCACAGCACCCTTGTCCTGCTTCACAGTCTCACGAAACTTGTCCAGTAAAGGTCTTAAAGCAATATTTGTAATCACACCAGCCTGAACCAAAATAAAATCATTCCGGACCAAGGCTTTAGCATCCAGGTCCCGCATAGCATCCCCTAAAGTTTGAGAGTCTTCAGAACTGACCACATTAATGGTGGATCCCAAGCTGGACCATTTAGAATTTCTATTAACAAAAAATAAGACAATATAAATCACTCCCCCACGAACCACATAACGCCTCAATTTTTTTCTCTAAATATCTACGCCCTGCTTTCCTTAAAGATTCCCAAGCCCTTACTTTATATGGTCCTTAAGCTCCGCTGTATTCCTCGTGGAGTAAACAAATATCTCATGAACTCCCGAGGATATCAATGCTTCCAAAGAATAGTCAATTACTTTCCGGTTGTTCAAGGAGATCAAACCCTATAAATATTTTAAAATCCAATTATAAAACACCGAGGCAACTCATACATTGTACATACAACATAACCAACTAAATTCCAAGCCTGTCAAAGTTTTTGAAAAAAAAATACCTCCGGGACAAATGGACAATTTTCCCCGAAAATATAATTCTCAAAGTTATCTGCAAGCAGGACAGCCTGAAATACATCCTTCTTGGAGACATCTTTCGATTCCTTGTTACTACCTTTCGTGGTCGTCATTATTACCGCAGGTTAGTCCGAAATTAATTATCACCTGAAATATGAAAGATTTAAAACATATTAATCAACAAATCAAAAGTACTCTTCTTTTTACCACATACGAAATTACTAAAATGACAAAGTTTTAAATAGTGATGAAATATGATGGATTACTTATATTACGTTAATTTTGTACGTACGTGTAAAGTAGCAATTTTATAGGAAACCTCAAGTTACCCGACGCCCGACGTTCGTGGAAGCTCCAAGTTAGCCGACGGCCGACAAATATCGGCCCAAGTTAGCCGACAGATGTCGGCTAAATATACAACTTGGCAGACGGCCGATAGCCGACAAACTGTCCAACCTAGCCGACAGCCGACAAAAATATGCCCAAGTCAGCGGTCAGATGTCGGCCAAGTTGCACGTTTGGCCGACATCTGACGGCCGAGTTGGGCGTATTTTTGTCGGCTGTCGGCTAGGTTGGACAGTTTGTCGGCTATCGGCCGTCTGCCAAGTTGTATATTTAGCCGACATCTGTCGGCGAACTTGGACCAATATTTGTCGGCCGTCGGCTAACTTGGAGCTTCCACGTTCGTCGGGACAAGTCAGCCGACGTACGTCGGCTCCATCTTCAACTTGGCCGACGTCCGACGCCCGACGTTTCGCACAAGTTGGCCGACGCCGACGGACGTCGGAACACGTGATAAGGGTTTAATAAAAATCAAATATTAAATATTTATCGTATGAATCATACGCGGTTGGAAGTTTTTTGACAATTTTTGAATCCTAGAGATTTGTTACCAAACAGTGCTGAGGAAGTTCAAGTAGACCATCTGTTTTCGGGTTAAGTTCAGGTTGACGAATTAGTTTTCAGAGCATGTTCAAGTACGACCTGTGCTTGACCTTAAGATTTTTAGGAAATTCAGGTCGCAGTACAAGGGCGGGAGATTAGCTTGAACTTCAAATGATACTGAAGGTCAAGTACTGGAATGAAAATACTTGACCACGAATTTAAATTTTCATGAATAAGTTGAAGCAGTTTCAGTGTGTGTACACTTTTAAGGAAGTGGTAAATTCCAATCGTAATTTCACTTAAATTTTTGCCTTTTCACATCCCCGAGAAGAATAAATTATTACCTATGTATACTATTCACGATTTCAATCAAATTACGAGCGCTAACAAAGATAATATGCTTGCATATCCTATGAACGAGATAAGATTCAAAATGATTGCATTAATCTGTACCTCGGAGTTTACCCACCGGCCAAAACACCCGTAAAATTTCTCGAAAAATCAAAGACCATCTTTTAGCCTTGTCTAATTCAATCGTCCCGACGTTCGTGGGGCGTCGGCTAACTTGAGGTTTCCGCAGAAACATATGCTCTCGATGCACTACTGCTGTCTTCTGGAGCAGCTCTTCTGCTGCTACTACTAGAAATAAAGCCCAGACTGACGGGGATATGTCTTACAATTAGCTGATTGTGAGCGGAGTTGAGTGGGACTGATTCTGTGAACATGCTGCAAATATGATGGCAGACAAAAGGCCACTGGCAGCATGAGTTAGCAAACAGAAGAAAATCGGTAAAAATTGTAAGCTTATCGTAAATACTTAAGTATTTCCCCATTAATCATGTAACTCGGTTCCCACGATTAATTTTCTTACTGTGTGGATTAATATTATTAGTAGTTACTTCAAATTCTAAGAATCTTAAAATAAAACCCAGGTCATGGTGCGGCAAGGTACCTACCTGTACCTGTATACCCATTGGTCCAATTCTGGGGTACTTTTTGGGTACAGGTACATTTCAGGTACAGAAACCCTTTATTTGATTTGAAAATTGGGCACAGGTGAAACAAATTCGGACCTGTTAATTTGGATACAGGTAATTACTCGTAAAGGTACACAATTTAGAAGTGCACCTTATGTACATATATCCACGAACAGTTCCAGGTAGTGTTTTAGTACCTATGAGGAGCACTAGAACTCTACGCGTAGGAAAATAAATCAATGATAGTAGAATTGTAATTTTAAAAAAAATGAATTTCAATACTTATTTACATTACCTAAGCATTAGATCTTAAACAATAATTATTGGAATCGGAATTATTCCGATTCCAATTCGGATGCTAATTATTAGGATCCGAAAAACCAGACCAAAATTTTCCCGTAGAAAATACCCTGCGTTTTTCCTTACACAAAAGTTTACTTTTGCAAGTTCCATTACAAGTAGATATTGTAGGATTTATTTTGGCGGTTGGTTATAATCACTGCATCCAATGTTATCCCTTATAACCCTGAATTTTATATCATGCCTATTTTATCCTATATAAGCTTATAAAGAAGATATGTGAATATCTTCGGCATTTTTTGTAGTGCTGCATTTGAAACTGAATGAAAGCCTCATACCCTATGAGTCATATGGTTATTCACATTCACACTCTCACTTATGTCCCAATTTCCCACCCATCCGTTGAGGATTAGCATATTAGCGAGCTAGTCTTTGATATGGGGCATGGGGAGATTGTTACCTTAAACAAGCAAGCATCAGGTATAACGGTTCGCATGAATATTATCATAATTGGATATGTATAAAATGTACAGCTTGTATATGCACTACACACAAAAGTATGCGTGCGTTTAGCACGATCACTGATCACATTTCCGTATCATTTCGTTTACTTACTGTAAAAAACAGTAGATGAGTGCTTGCATATGTTCAGGCAATGCTTAATAATTACATTTGAGTGTGAATGACTCAAGTTCATGGTTGTATTATGGGGCTCCTTGAAAGCAGATCACACCAGCTATAAAATATACATACTTACATGAAGCATAAACGTGTATACATATCTGGGTACATACTAGATCAACTGTTGTGAAAGACAAGTTTGAGTCCGAAGTTGTTTTCACGTTGTGGTAAACATTTTACAAATCTTGCTACCGTACATCACGCCAGACGGTTTAGCTGTACTCTGTAATTTGCACGCAAAATAACTTACGGGACCAGTTTGAATGCAAGGAGTAAGTACCGTTATTCAGGCTTCACAATAAACAATGCTCAAACAGGGTGCCAAGAACAAACACAACCCCCTCTCCATAGCCCATAAAAGGAGGTCCAGTAAAAAAAAAAATACATTGAAATCCCCCATAATTTAACAAACCTTTTCCCGGATTTCTCAAAATTTGTTTTCTCCCACCAAGCTCAAAAACTCTAGACACAGCGGTTATTCGGAAATGAAGCGATGTCAGAGTCTTTCTGAAAAAAACTGATTTTTTCCAAGTTTAAAATTGCTAGTTTGTAGGAAATTTTACAGGCTTTCCAAGGAGCTATCACACAAGTCTCAAAGTTGAGAATTTTGGGCACTACCTATAATAATTGAGAGCAAAGTTCAGGGAATTCTTCCTCCGAAGAAAATATACAGAAAAAGAGTCTCTCATCTTCCAATTTTTTTATACAGGGTCTGTCCTTCCTCAAAACATTTCCAGACCCTGCAATTGTAGCAAATCTCAAGAGAAATCCTTTGAGCCTAGTATCATCTTCCCCCGTTGGAAATTGTGCCCTTGGGAAGCAATCGAGCAAGGCAAGATCCAAAAAAATAAAAGGATATTTATTTTTCAGCACTTCATTAACCTTACTTATCTCACATTATTTTTCCTTACCTGAGACGCATCCTTTCTTAGCACCCCGTCTTGCAAGTATGCTAATGCCCCAGTAAATTAACGATCATGTGTGTACAAATCGAAATTGAACATCTCAGATTTCAGATATACCCCTTCAAATACATTTCTAGTAATTACATACCAGAGTTAATAATTTCTATGACAATTAGCCCCACTACTAACCTGAAAATGTCATGAATGAAAAATGCTAATTTATATGGTCCAGATTTCCCAGAAGAACCCTCACGAAATAGGGGGAAAGTCAAGGTCTCTTTCTTTATTGTGGCAGTGAGTCCTCGTCCATTTGCCCAACAGTAGGTGATTGGGATTAGGAAAGTAAATATCAAATTACTCCCTTGAGGAACTCTTTTTGCACAATCATATCGATCGGGATGCGGGGATTACTTACTCAAAACATTGTAGCCAAACTTTTTTCCCTTACGTGGTTTGGACTACTAGTCCAAAGTGAGACGATTACCATTTATGAGCATGTAGGAAGACAAGGTAATTAATATGTCAATTGTTGAAGATTTTGTTACTTGAATAATTATTCTAACTGACAATGAACCTCAAGAGAGATTTTTGACCCTTTGATTTTAAATGGGATTGTGTTTCTATTGCTTTGACAGGAGATTCCCTCCAGATGTCTGTTGAAGGATGCACTCCTTTCCCGACCCATCAGAGCTGGAACGATCGGGTATCGTCCATTGACAATCACGGGAAATGTATCACACTCCACGATAACGGAGATTGCTCCGGAAGATACATTGATTTACTCCCAAGGGATGCGGATCAATTTAATTTATACTCCGCAAAATTTGATGACATGGCTAGCTCTGCCAGCCCTTGTACTAGGGACTACCGTGGAGTGCACAGTTAATTTGATTTGTCCTTAAAAGTCATAAATATTTTTTATAATTACATGATCCTAATTTATAATTTCCTATCCGCAACAATATTTCCAAAAAATTTTTACAATTTTTCTCTAACAGTTGAAGACGGACATTATTACATTGAAAGTACAGAGGATGATTCTGTAAGACTTGTCAAAATAAATCATATTTTTTTTTAAATTTAAGCGAGATTTTTAAATCCCACAAATTAAATAAAAATTCACAAATTTATTGTCGCAGGCGCTCACAACCGAACCCCAAAGAGCTGGAGATGCGTTATCCCAAGTTGTGATGGAGGATGCAATCGACGCTGAGACTCAAAAATGGGCAGTTGCGAAGTACAGTAAGTGATGGGACATTTAAGCTTGAGCTTGTCTTGTTTGGAGTTAGATTTCCTGTCGGGGTTTTCTGATTTGATTGCTGATCTTAAATTTTGATGTTTGGACAGATAAGTCGTCAAAAGTGAATGGGTATACGGTGATTCCGAGGAAGCACAAAATCAATCCGGTCACGACGAACGTTCGGGAACGTGGTGATGTGAAGAACATTTGGCATTTCCTTCCTGGTCTTGGTGGGAAGTACCGGATTTACCGACATACTCATCGGGGAGGAAATATCTGCTTGGTCAATAAGGGGTAAAAACAATTGTTTCAAAATTTATCATTGCTTTTGAGAGTTCTCTCTGTAAATTCCAAGTCCGTTTGATATTCATTACAATATTTGACTTCCATGTGGACATTATTCTGTTCTTGTGGACTTTCAGGTTCGGAAATCCGGTAGGAGAAACTTTTTGTGAACACAGTGCTAAAAACCAACAGTGGGTGCTTCGGAAGGTGGACGCTGCTTATTAATTGAGGTTCCTGAAGACAACATTTTTGTTATATTTTTTGATTTTAGATTTGTTACGTAGTAAAAGGCAAACAATGTACAGGAGTTCAAGACTTCGAATCGTTGAATGATCCTTGATAAATGAGTAATCTAATAATTATTAGAACTGAAACCCCGAAATTGTGATACATGGCAATAAAATATTGTTTTGGCTGGCCAGATTCTAGCAGTATTTCTAACACCGGGAGTGTACATTATTATTCTCATACTGTCCCGACCTGGATCATACGTAGGTATCTCTAATATTGGGGATCAAATAATGCGGATAATTATTTTGAATTGTAAAATATTATTTATCTATTTATTATAAAGTCTATCAATAAAGTGACATACTTCCCACACTCCAATAAACAAAACCAAATCAATGATGGTAATCAGTAACGTAATACAAGATCGAGAACCGCAGTATTAATGTCTTATCGAACCGAAGATTTTCAGGTTTGATGATTCAGGGGGAATACTTCCATGTGCTACTGGAATCTGCTTTTGTGAGGCTCACTAAATATAAGCAAGAGGTGTCATTATATAAATAATCTTAAAAATTACAAGTGAGGTCAATTTGTAACAGCTTATTTCTTGTGCTGCAATAGTCGTCCATGTACTTACTGACAATCAGGAAAGATCTCCAATAACAGATTTATTTCAGAACTTGATCACTTGTATCAAATATATTTTGTCAAAACAATAACTGAAATAAGTAAATTCCGAAACATGTAGCAACATCATACCCAAATGATCTGATCTTCAACAACAGCAACGCTTCCCCTTTGGGCTACACTTGAGGGATCCGGGATGAGGCGACGGGAGACTTCAGTCCTTCAATGTGTGTGTAAACTATCCGAAGACCGAACAATTCCAAAAACATCACTAAAAAGAGAGTCGTTAGGACGGCTACCTTCTCTGGAAGCTTAAAAAAAGCAATTAGACCAGCCAAAATAAGCAACGGGACCCCGCCACCGGTGACATACATCCACACCCGGATCATCCATTGGTGATTCTAATAGCGGAAATAAAATAAAATAATTTCAAAATAAAATGTTGAATATTATATATCTGAAAGGAATAAGCATTCTACGTTCATGATTAAAATAACACTTACTTTCCACACTCCAAGAAGCAAAACCACATCGATGATGACCAGCAATATCGCAACTACGAGCGTCCAAGTGGGTGATGCTGTAGAAGGCAAATAAAAATATTTTCAGGTTTTTAGTTCTGACCTTTTTACCGTATTCCAAGAAAAATAATATTATGTTACTGTCTCACCTCTCACCTTCTATTCCTGGACTCACGGGGACCCCCTGTACCAAGGCATGAGCAGTCACAACGACCGTAAAGAAGGAGCTGCACTAAAAGAATAAAATCAGAGATCATCTGGAAATTAAAACGTAAGATTTCATTCATTATAAATGATTAGAAAAGGGGAGTTACAAGCCCCTTACAATTTGAACAGCTGCCACTGCCAAGGCCCAGGAACGGGATGCACACCAGCAACGTTTCCAGTCCATTTTGAAATGCCAATGTGCTTTTGGGAAATTGTTCTTTTAGGGAGGTGCCTTATAGCGAGAGTTTAATAATTACTATTATTATTATTTTTATTATTATATTTATTGACAAATAATTATTTTTTAAAAATCTAGAAGCAAGCCCCTTTTTTATGGACAAGCACTGGGCCTTTGTAACATCAGTGCTGAGCTATTTGTTACTTTACAAAGTAATCAATTAAAATAGGAGGAATATTTTGCATTATAATTTTCTGATGCCTAGGATGACGTGTGGGAGAGAATCTGGGCTTACAATCATTCTGAGACTGGAGTACTGCGGATGGGATGCAAAATTCTGAGACAAGTTCAAGATTCTCTTCCTTTAGAAATTATCGCATTCAATTTCCAATATATATTTTGTAGTCAGGAAGTCACATTTGCAGGATCATCCAATTAGGTATGTACAGTAGTGCTTGGAATGTTCAGGTCTGATCCAAGATTTCTGATAGGATCTGGTCCAAAGTGTATATTCGTTGAAGAGACAATAAAATGATCAACATGCTGTACAAAACCAAAGCATGTAAATGTGGATCATTTTGCCTCTTCATCGACGATATATTCCTTATGATTTGTTCCATGAACTCGAGACACGGAACATGAAGGGCGGATTTCCTGGACCAGGAACAGATGTTCTGGTTCAGAACCGACCTTTTGTATCAAATATTAATGCCGGCGAAATATTGACAGCAAAATATCCCCTAATTAGTATTTATTCATTCAGTTTTATTATTAACATTGCTGAAATAAGCTCCTATGGTTGTCGCTTTTGACGAATTATATTCTTCCACACGCTTTTCAGAAGAGTCTGTCGAGTTTGTAATTTGGTTCTACAAAATGGTCCGTCCCAATCCTTATGCAGGGGTGGCCCTAATGGTACGGTGTGGACTGTTGAAAAAAATTCACTGGTCTGGCATAAATTTGTAAAAGGGACCATTCCAAATGATCCAACGTTTTGCACTGGACCGGATTAAACCAAGACTGGAGAACGGCTGTAAATATTTCGCCAGCATTATTATTCGGTCTGGTCGCGGAGGGGTGGACAAGACCAAAATTTCTGATCCGGACCGGAACATTCCCAGCACTAAATATATCTAGAGTTCCTGGAAAAAACAGAACGTGTCAGGAAATGACCACAAGATATGCATACTTCGTGGAAGGGAAATACATAGCTCCGCAAGCTAGGAACATCATTTAAGCAAATTTATCGGGATTGGTAACGCTTAAAGCAACTAGAACCCTCTGATTACTGACGTATTTGTATTTTATTCATCAGTTTTTTTGCCCTTTCCCATATCCATGCCAAACATTCGGCGTATTCACCCCGCATTTTTTACTTGTATTTTAGGCCACATTATATACTAATAGGAAATTGGGATTTAAACTATAGAGAATCATTAATTATTACAGAGTATTTTAATTATGTACGAGTGCGGTAGGGTAGGGCAGTGAAGTGTTTGCATTGCATGCATTGAATGACCAATGCTCTGTATGTGTGCAGTCGTTGCGGTATTTTAAAGGGATAAAAATAAATATGTACATATGTATCTACGAGTATGGCATAAAAGTAAGAGATGAGAGTGAAGTATTGAGGCTGAGGCTGTCTAGAAGGGGAAAATAATTGCAGGCATATTTACTTATACGTGTTGAGGAGATAAAGCTGTCATGTATTTTCTGCTAAAAACAAGCGCACTTCTAACAAAGACGACTGAGGGTTACTTGAGAACATATTTTGAAATTTTAGAACTTTGCATCTGGAAAATATGAACACAAGGATAAGGGCTGCGGCATATGCTTCAATTTCCAAAACAGTTCAAAATTCCGTGGAACCAACAATATTTTACCGTTGAATAAAATTCTGTTACAAGATTAAAATGCTAAAATACCTTGTCATAAAATTATATCTGATAAGCGAATACGCCTGATTGGCTAAATTAATTCAAATTAATAATGGGAAAATATCAAGTTCAGAAACTCTCCATTCTGTAGCTTTGCTGCTGCAGATGAATTTCCCCAATCTTGCTCTCTAACCTTACAAGTTATGCCCACACTGTTCAACGTAGAGACTGCGTTCGATGGTTCCATGGAAAGTCCATAAAATGACCTTCTAAACAGTTTAAAAAACTAGGTTCGAAAAAATTCGCTGCTGATGAATTCTAATTCCGTGAAGAATTCAGAAAATTGGTTCCCACCCATGATCCCTGTAGCCTCAAAAAATCACCGAGGTCAAGGAAACAAAATTTAGATAATCTGGAAACGAATTTTTTACAAACTGGGTAAATCAAATGTTATATCGTAACTCGCTTATGTGAGCAAGAGGAGATACAAAGGCTATAAAAAAAACCTTTATATATTGTAAACTGAAATCGGGGAAAAAACCTAATCCAAGTCACAAAACCAGGGTTTTCATACAAAATTATCAACGAATTTCAAAAATTCAAACGTTAACGGTTTTCATATACAAAAATTAGCACCACCTAACGCTGGCAAGCTGCACCGGGTAATAAAATAAAGATTCAACAAAATCAGGATTCTTCTCAGGGAAAAACATTTCTGGCAGGAAAAATTTCAATGGGAAGGGATTTTTTGGTGAACAGAGATTCGTTGACCTTATTTCGTGCAGGGATTTTCCATATTATTGCCCTCTTTCAGGGAAAATAGTTTTGTAACCAGGGATTTTTGAATGTGTTGATACATTTTAGTAGGAGTCTGGTAGGGAAACATTTTTCCAACATTGATTTCGACAACTGTTGGTCTTTTTTTTCAACAGTGATATTCGGAATCATTGTCGAGTTCCCTGCAGGGGCCTAAGATTCAGCGGGAAAATTTAAAAACGATCTCCTAGGGAGATTTACAAAGAAAAACTGTGACCCCCGTACTTTCTCATTCCATGGCATATTACAATTTTGATAAACAAAATACAAATAATACTCTAATTCCAAATTGTCACCTACGCCCTCTACGCTGCAAACGTCACATGCATTCAGTGCGCCTCCGCAATCTCAGAGTGCCCCTGAAAGATTTACGAAAGAACACAGAAAGATTTACGTTGTGCTAAAGGATGAAAAAAATCCAAAAATCTTTATCTCTGTTTTTATTTAATTTTTATTAATTAAAAGGTTTATTACAGAGAAAGTACATTATATTTTAGATATATACAGACCCTCAATGTATCGACTAATATGAACTGACAATAGCCAGATGATAGCTAACTTACTTGTTTATTTATTTACTTCTTGATTCCTGTAAGTATTATATACTTATATATTACTTACACTGAATCCAGATAGTTCGAGTGTCAGTATCCATGTAATTAAGTAACAATAATGATAGTATTTCCAATGTCACGTTATTTACTCGCAATTAGTTGTAGGTTTATTTAGCTGTCGTAAGAATTGCTAGCAATTAAATACTTAAATATAAACACAATACTTATGAATTTAAGTATTACAAAATTTAGTGCAATAAACATTTTAGATTTTTTCACATAGCCTTTTGTGTAGCCTCTTTACGAAATTGTGTAATAATTTAATGATTAATATCCCTTTCACCTTGAAGGATTTACCTCTATTTTTCCCCTTCGACCCTCACTGTCATTATTTCTAAAACTTGATTTGTTCAAATCCAATAATTAATATAATTTAAACTGACACATTAAAATGTCCTTCGTTAAAATTAGTAACGAAATTCTATCTTTGAATAAAAATTCCCTGAGGACATTCCGCTTGCAAAATATCCTCTCCAGAAATAATTCTTACAGTTCCACTTTGCCTGACAAATTTTACAATAATGAGCAGTTGGAGATGCAAAGAAGCTTAAAAAAGGTATTATTGACAATACTCCGCATTTTATTTACGATTACATTTCATTTCAAATATTGTGGAAATAATAGTGTAATATACTCTATACTAAAAACCTTTTTTAAAAGGGTACAATTTTGAACCTAGTGCTGAGAATAATTTTTGATAGCTTCAAATCTAAGATACAGGAATATTCATGTATTTTATTCATTGTTTGAAGATCATTGACACGGACATCAATCCATTTGTTGATGAGTGGGAAGCGAAGGAACAACTCCCGACGCATGAACTCTTCAAGAAATTGGGAAGCGCTGGATTTTTGGGAGTGAACAAACCTATTGGTACTTACTTGCATACGTGATTGATTAAAATTTTAAAAACATTGAATTTTCAATAAGATCTGCAAAATTTTATGATGAGGGTAAATCATACTGGTTTTTGAAGTAACGAATATTTTATAATTTTTCTAGAATTCGGGGGACTCGGTCTGGATTACAAATACCACGCGGCAGTTTTGGAGGAAATGGGTACAATCAGATGTGGTGGGGTTCCAATGGCCATAGGAGTGCAGACTGATGTTGCCACACCGGCTCTGGCCAGGTATTAATTCATACAGTGTATTTTCGCAAAAAAGGGCACTCCTAAAAATGCAAAATGGGGATTGTACGGCATAACAGTGGGGCTGTTACAAAGGGAAAAATAAGTATGGGGTGAACGAAATGTCTTCAAAAAAAACTAGTAGGATTCAATTTATGGGAATTTTAACTCAGATTTGGCAGTGATAGGCTGAAGAAGGAATTTTTACAACCAGCAGTTCAAGGGGATGCTGTAAGCTGCGTGGGGGTTACTGAACCAGGGGCAGGGTCGGATGTTGCGGGGATAAAGGTAATATAATTATAGGAGCTTCTACTTTGAATAGAAATTCCGTTCTGTCCAGATTGTTTCTGCGGATAATTTTGCTGACCCCGTCCCGTTCAGATTACCTATTGGGACAATTCTGTTGTTCCCGTCCCAATTATCTGTAACAACTATTTTGTTGTCCTTGGAAGCGTCCCGTGTTCCACGGACGTCCCTGGAGAAGAGACGTCTTGAATTATGCATATGCAATGCAGAAAGAGTTTCCTCAAGTTGCTTTAAAGAGACTACTTTGTCAACAATTATGGGATATGTATTCAATGATGCTGCTAATGTTTAATAGTTTTAAAAAAATTCCAAATTCAGAATTTTTGATGTTTCAGACACGAGCCATTAAAGATGGAGACGATTTAGTAATCACAGGGGAGAAAATGTGGATCAGTAATGGAATGCAGGCGGACTGGATATGTTTGTTAGCCAATACTTCTGAGGGGAAGCCACATAAGAATAAATCTCTAATTTGCGTACCGATGGACTCCAAAGGTATACACATTTTGCGATGTTAATTTTGAATTTTTTCTCCCCATTTATGAATGTCCAGGATTTCACGGTTGAAACATTTAATTTACTGAGAAAGTTTGTGTGCTGATTGTTAGACTGGGGTTAATTTTGTTTTATTGTTTCTGATTCGATTTCAGCTGTAAAACTATCGTCTATGTATGTTTAATCTACACACTGATTTAATTCTGTATTACACGTTAATAATAATTAACGCTATTCTTTCAAAATATTTTTGACATTTAAAAAATTAGCATAATTAATTATTTGTTGCCAACTTTCTTGTGTAACACTTTTTAGGAATAACCAGAACAAAGCTTAAAAAGTTAGGAAATCATTGCAGTGACACGGCCTTGATACACTTTGACAGTGTGAGGGTTCCTTATGATAACATCATCGGAGATGAAGGTTTGTGGTATTTATATAAATACAATTATATTAACTTTTACCAACAAAAGCGACACACATAATGTACATACATGCTGTCATTGAAGAGACAAAATGATCTACATACTATGTTTTTGTACAGCATGTAGACCATTTTGCCTCTTCAGCGAAGATACTTTATATATTATAACATTCATGTAAGTACCTAAATGAAGTAAATATATTCTGATTACAAAATATTTAAATAGGGTCCGGTTTCCTGTATCAAATGTTGCAGTTTCAAGAAGAACGTCTGTGCTTATGTCTATTGCTGATCAAGTCCATGGACCTAATCATAAGTCAAACGATAGATTACACAAGAAATCGAAAAGCTTTTGGAAAGTCGATTCTGGACAATCAAGTGGTGCAATTCAAACTGGCGGAGCTTGCCACTGAAGTGGAAGCTCTGAGAGCTTTGACATATTCTGCTGTTGGTAATAAAAATTTTAATGGTATCCGGAATCGGTACTGGCATTTTTACTCTGAATTTGTTATACATGAAAGATTGATTTGATTTTCAGATTTGCACATTCAAGGTGAGAATGTGACGCTACTTGCCTCTATGGCAAAGTTGAAGGCTGGGAGATTGGTTCGTCAAACAAGTGATACTTGCCTACAGTTTTGGGGCGGGATGGGGTACTCTGCTGAGACTGACATAAGCAGGTACTTCCGTGACACCAGATTGCTCTCTATTGGTGCGGGGGCGGATGAAATTATGTTGCAGATTATCGCGAAAATCGCTGGTATTTCAGCGTAATTTCATGAGCCTGTATTGTGACAATTATTATGGTTCCAGCTCAAGTAATAATTATATACATCCGGTAATATACACAAATTATTTTCATAAATACAAAAAAATGTGAAATTATATGTGAAAAATCTCACGTGCACATAACGGATTTGTTTATGGAGCAGTGACGATATAACTCTAGTTTTAAATGTAATTATACTTATTTGGTCACACATAAATTGTGCATTATTTAAGCGTATACATAATTTCAATCAACTGTGGTTCTTGTATGTGCTTTAAAATTCCATTTGTTGTTACAGTTATTTTTGAAACTCACTTTTAAATATTAGACTTGTTTACTATTATTATTAGTACACATTCGGTGTAAAAATAAACTATGTTTTTGGTGAATTAAACGCAATTATTTAAGTAACCATCAATAATTTAATATTTAATTCAATGCCAAAAAATATTAACTTTCATTGTGAATGTCACAGATTTCATTTCATTACTACTTCTACTTCAAACCTCAAGAACAAATTAATACATACAATAAATTCGAATAAACATGAAATCTTAATCCAACGCTTCATCATTTATGTTGTTATTAGAAAACACACGAAGTCACCAGAAATTGTAGTACTTCACCTGTCAAATACTGGCTAATCAAGGGATGATATGGTCTTCGATTGCACAACTTATTTTGCACCCATACTACACAAGTGTTTTAAAATTTCTACTTTTCGATGAGTGCGCGTGTATAGTTACTTCAAGTTCTGGCTAATCTCATTCAGAAATCATGTTTTTGTACATAATTATTATCTGTGTTTGCATCGATCTGGCCTCTCGAATTGCAGGTTGTAATTGCTGGATTTACTAATTAATAAGATTATCTAATCCAATTATATATGTATCACAACATTGAAATCCTAGCGTCCAGAGAAAGTTTTTTAAACATTTTTATATTGACTTGAAATAGACAATTACAATTTCCTTAATGACTGGGATGTTGAAGAAAAGACCGAACCAACTGTCCCTACGAAGCATCTCATGAGCAACGAAACATCTGAAAAGTTTATTTCAAGCACTGTGGATGCCCCAAAATGAAAACTCGAAAGCATTAGTTACTAATGATTGAAATTTTTATTAAAATTCTCTGATACGTCAACATATTATTTCTTTTTCCGCTTCAACTTCTGATAGTCTCCTTCTTGGTTTGCCAGAGATCCTAGAAGTTCTTTCACCTTGCGCTTGCGCTCAGTATCCCTAGTTAAAAGATGTCAAACTCACATTAATTAAATGAATATTAGCGAAGGACTGTAATAATAATTACTAAAACTGTTTTATTAAATAACAATAATTCATAGCAAAAATTAACGTACAAGCTCATTTGATCCCGAAGTTGCTGCCTGGCCAAAAATGCGTTGTCCTTCTTGATCTCACGCACGGCACTCTTAAATTCCTTCTTGACTTTGTGTGCCAAACGAGCTTCCTCCTGTTTCTGACGCGGCAGCCTTCGTTTTCTAGTGCCATCAAAGCTGTAAGCAAATCAATCAAAAATTAAACACTTATGGGAAGTAGGTAGGTAACCACGACAAAAAACCACGAATCGGGTCGAATACGTACTCTTCATCAATCAAAGGTTCATATAGCCTCAATGGTTTGGGCTTTTCAGCAGCAATCCTCAAAAATTCCTTGTTCCCCTTCAAGTTCTCAATTAATCCAGTAAGTTTCTCTACAGATGTTTTAATAACTTCTGAACTTACAATCATTTCTTTCAGAGATTTTGCGATAGGTCGGAAAATTTCTTGAGAAGACGGAAGATACTCATATAACAAAATGAATTTCTCTAAGAGACTTAGTACTAATGTCAAAAACTGTTCTGGAAAGAGAGATCCAGTTTCTGTTGGGGTGGTAAGGTCAGACTGAGAGTCTGAATCTGAGTATTCCACTCTACTTTCTTCTAAAACTGACGGCAAAGCTGAAAGGAGCTCTCGGGCTTTCCGTACATTTGGGGCCATCAAATTTGAATTTTGGGCTGTTCGAGCACAGTAACATAAAACTATTGACCAGAGGAACGTGATCACTTCTGGAACATAACGTTTTGATTCTTGAACAAACTGTAAATTCAAAATATTACAAAATCAGAGTTTAATATACCCTAATTTCAATTTTATCTTAATTTTCCATACTTCATATAAGATGCAGGCAGAATGTAATATCCGAAAGGAGGATTGTGCAGTGCTCATTTTCCCTTCGCCAATAATTTCCAGTAATAGTATTGATGCGGGCGTTAGGACAAAATGACGACTTTCAGTAGTGGGGAAAATCTTCGGGCAGAGGTGCAAGAGCGCAATCTATAAAAGAATTTCTAGCATTAGTGTTTGAATTATATATGCAATACAATTATTTTCGTGACCAAACAACAAACACAATCACATCAGAACTTTGGTAAATTAGTCCAAAGTTCCAGGTTTCAACTCGATAAAACTTGTCAATGTAGTCCAAGGTCTACATTTGAAAAGATTCGTGTCATGTGCGCCAATGGACGGCAGTTTATCATACAAATAACTTAAATAGTAAATACATAATAATTAACCAGCAGCTATTCACCACTCATATTGTTCACTCCAGTTCTTCATACAGTTCTCATCCGAATTCTACTGAACCAGGAGACGTAACTATAAATTGTATATGTAATTAATTACTTAAAACGAACTTACGCTTTGCAAGTTCAAAGGTCTCGACTTGGTTTTCTGAAACTCCTCTTGCGCTTGTGTTAAGTGTTCCAAGAACCTTTTCGTGCAACCAACGGTATTGGCCACAAACAAAGAGTACATTGGTGGGATTAAAACATCACAGAAGTCTTTAAAATTGTTTGAAAATACGGAGATCTTCTGCCCTGGTTCTTCTTCATTAACATTTCCATAATATTGTAAGTTCTTCAGGAAAAATCCTATAAGACCAGAAAGAACATCTGGCAGTTGGGTTTTGTCCCCTCCTTTTGCCTCAAAAACTCCGTTCAAAATTTTCTCCAATTTTGCTTTCAACTCCTCACTAAGCCCAGTATCTTTTAACTGCTCTAGCAAATCTTCCCTATCTGTCTGAATCTGCTCAACACCTAATTGCGGAAGGTCTGAAGGTCTTGCTTTCTTCTTTTCAAATTGGAGTTCTCTCACAAGACGGTCGTAGTCAACTTTTTCAGGAATTTTGTCGGGTTTTTCGTTTTCCTGTGATTTTGCCACAGTTTTAGCATTTTCAATTACGTTAGTTGATGGCATATTATTTTCTTCCCTTATTTTAGCCAAAAGCTCTTCAGCTGAAAGGCTCCCTTTCGGAGGCTTCTTAGGAGCTTGAAGTTGATTCAAAAGATTTTTGAACTCTACAGTTTTAAATTCAGCATCCAAATCTTGTATCTTTTCATAGTTCTCGTCACTTTCTTTGGCTTTCTCAAACTTTCGTTTTTTTGAGGCTAGGATCAATTCTGCAATTATTTCATCGCGGGACTTTCGCCGGTTTACATTTCCATCCTCAGTTTCTTCTTGCTCGGATTCAATTTCCTGGTCGGGCTTTACTCGGAGGAAGCCTCCCCCGAAATTTGCATCTCCTACAAAGGCTTCTACAAAAAGAAAACGGAAACACATGAAAAACAGATGAAAATTTTGAATTCATTGATTTCCAGCGAATCGAAAAATCAGAAAAGGAATATCTATTTCTCAGGTATGACAAGCTTGCAGAACTACCTATCTAATAACTCTGTCGAATGGACATACACAATATTTATACACCTAAATAATATGCGCTAATAACAAGCCGTTAAATTAATATAGATTACTTCCCTAAAGGTTAAATTAAATAAAATTTCGTATACTTCAATTACGAAGTAAATGTAATTATGTCGTTTCAAATCTACCAAAAAAAAATATTGAATTACCGCTTAGAAGTTCATCCTCAGAGTCCGATTGCTCCCTTGGATCCTCATATCGATCTACATTGACCAACGGCTTCCCCTTATGAGTAAGTAGTTCGTCTTCCTCGCCCAAGGAAAATATGGACTTCTACAGTTTAGAATTCAAATTAATTGTTAATATGTCAATTATTCAATTAATATTCCAAGAGCTTGGTTTTTTACATCCGAGCATCCAAAACTGAATTTTAAAACTGTAATAAATAAAAACCGAACCTTCTTGTATTGGCGTGTTTTTTCAACAGCTGCTCGCCGAATTAATTTGTCTTCCTCTGGCATGGCTTTATTTTTCTCCCCAATACGCCGATCAAGGACAACATTACTTTTGTTCCTCTGCTTATACTCCTTCAGGAGTGTGGCTCGACGCTGGAGGGTACAAGAAATGAAATGAAATTAGTACCATCGATTTAATGTAGAACCTCAACATACAAAAATCACAAGTTAAAATATAATTCAACCATTGTTATCTTCGTCTCAGTCATGAGCCTCCTCGTAAAAATTTTTAATACACATTCAAACCAAATTGATCAGAAATATTAGACACATTTGTAAAGTTTCCGTGTGGTAAGTACAATAATTCCACAACAAACAATCCAAAAATATTAATCCTGCCTCTAAAACTATTTTTCCCAAGTCAGTACATTATTTTCACTACCAACTATTCCCAGTCAACATATAATAGTAATTTAAGCACAATCAATAATACTCACTATTTCATTAGCCTTTCCCCTCGAAACGCCCGGCATGCCCTTCTCATATTTCTGCACTCTCCCCAGAACATCTTGTTTCCTCTTGTTCAATCTTAATTCAAAAGGGTTGGAAACTTTAGGCTCGGGATCCTTTTTCCCAAAAGTAGGAGCTGACTGAGGTCCACGCTCCAATCGTTTGACCGGACCGGGCTTCCGATACGTTTTTTTACCTCCAGAAGACCTTCCACCTCCAGAAGACCTCGCACCTCCAGAAGGTCTTGGACCTCCCGGGTTGGACTTCCTGAACCTTTTCGACTTCATTTATTTCCCTTGTATAACTTCCCTGAAAAAATCAGATTACAAATTGTAAATATCCAAACAAAGTAACATTAAAGAATCATAATTCCACGTAAATCTCAAACAAATCCAAAAACTGGTAAAAATTAACAAAATAATTTACAAAATCATGTACAAAAATTTACGGAGAGTAACAAATTTCAAGAGAGGAAAAATGTACGTAATTATATAAAAACATGTGCTATAATCATAACCAGAATCACATTACGCACATATTAATTAAAATTCAAAATTTGTATTAATTAATTTTCAAATATGCTAAAAAAAATAGCTTTAGCTACTAGGAAAGTTAGAAGCTATTGTAATTAATACCACCTTCTGCTGGAACTGTGGAGGAATGCTTGATTACTAAAATAATTATTATTTCAGAATACGGAATTAATGTGGTGAAGGAAATACACTGCTGAAATGTGTGCCAAATCCTTTTTATTTTAAATGAATTATTTTAATTCCATAAATAAGCAATCAATACTGAAAGACTTCCACAAAGAATTCAGAACGCGCAGTACGAGAGGCACTATTGAGGATTCGAATCCGACATCCGACCACGTGCACTGCATGTTGAATTTAAATTTTGGCGGTAGAGAATTGAAAAGTCAAACTTCAAGTTTATCTTCCCACACAACGACTACGAAAAAAAGATTCAGGTTTCACGTTTCACGTTCTACTCAATTTCGTACAGGATGGCCAAATACACGTGTATCCCACTTGCCCAGGTCACTAGAGTGAAGCTCAAAAATTATTCGTTTCCATAAATGTGGTCCAGATTTTGTGGCTGTTTCAGCCAAAACCATAAATCGAGTTTATGAGAAATAATTTCTAAAGTTTAGACAGAAAAAGATATTTTGCTGTCGTTAGCCTTTGTTTGATGTCAGTTTGTTATTTGGGCTGATGATAATAGATTCTTAAACAGCCCGTAAAATTTTTACAAGGCATGTATTTCTAATTTAAAAAATTATCAGGTCATTCAAGATAAAAGACTTCAGAAAATCTTCTTATTTTATTAATCAACATTTTTGATCCATGCAAGTTTGATGTTTCCTTTTTCTTGTTCCATGCTTTTACGAGCTATGTGTAGAATTCTTAACGTTCTATCAAATTTGCGATAAAATATTTAGGGCAACTTAGCGGTAAAAATTTGATGTGGAAAGACAGCCTTTGACTTATTGAAATTCTTAAAAAATAAGGACTTTTGCTTCAGAATTTCTATATCTGTATATACTTATCTTGATGAGGTTTAGAATTGAAAAAAAATTTGCATTACAAATTGAGTACAATATGTTTTTTGAATGCTTACTTTGCTGTTCTAAAAGCTTACAAAAAAAAAAGGTTTTACAGTGCGAATCGAACATTTAGATAATTATTTTAGAAACATTTATTTGGTAAGATTATCAATACGCGAAAATCAGTTTTTTAAGTAGTTATTCTTCATATTTAAAAATTATTTTTAAGTAGTGAAGCTTACAAATAAGTTTAAGTAATAATAATTGCAATCAAGTAATTGGAATTTTAACGATCAACGGCAAAGCTTCGCTCCACAATCTCACCCACTTGCCCTTGAGTGGGCTCTGGAATAATGGATTTAAGAGATTTCACTTCATTCCAATGAGTGTAAACGATCCGAGCAGAAAGTAAACCCAGAAACGTAATAAAACACATAGTTGTTGTGAAGGCTAGCATGTCTGGATGTTGAAATAATATAATCGCGTTCACCACAAAAGACAGCGGGATGGACACAATGGTGAAATATAGCCAGAGCTGTATCTTGAAAAGGTCATTCTGTATAGTGGGAATGAAGTAACTCCAGTAATTATTTTGAATATCTCAGCAATATATCTATACATGCTAAGCAAATGTTTTAGGAATACAATAACATACTTTCTGTACTCCGATAAGCAAAACAACAGACATGATGGCTACTATTATCCAACCAACCAGACCAATAGCAGATGATGCTGTAGAATAAAAATATTAAAATTGTGATTTTATTTATGCTAGTGGAAAAAATTATGCTGTCATAGTCAACAAAATACTTTACCACCAGCTCCCACAGTTATGAAGCTACGAATGTGAAGGATCACAAACATAAAGGATGTAATCTAAAAGAATAAGATCATTCTCAGTCAGAGAATCTGCAAAATGAAACTAAGATTTTGGTTATAACAATGATGGTATATGGGGAATTGTATATTAGATCTGAGTAGTCTCTTACAATCTGAATAACCCCAACTGTTACGGCCCAAGATCGGGATGCACACCAGCAACTCTCTCTGTCAGTAAAATTTTTGAGGTTCATTTTGACATTTACTTGAAGTCGTCACCGTTAGCAGATCTAAGTGCAACTAAAGTAATAAAAATCAGAGCTTCGTCAGTTACAACGCGATATCAGACTTATATATGTATTTATCATTTATCCGGTGGTTTTTGGAATCTAATGAAGTGGTTTCGTCGTAGATAACGTTCCCTGTATACTGTCATGGCTATGTTTGCCCAAGGATTTTGCCATACTACGCGATATTTCAAAGCTATGTAGTAATAATTGTCTAAATTGTAACAATTTGTATAGTCAATAGTGCATCTGCATATAGTGGCATCGTATTGGAAAACACTACTTAAGTAGGATATTACTGTAAAAATATTAATTTACTGGAATAAATACGTACTGATTAAAAAGTTTAACTCTGGGATATCTGTTCAGCTGGTGCATATGTTATAATTTATGTAAAAACCATGTCTTGATTGTACTCAAAGCATATTGTGTGTAGAATGACATACATATTCAATTCTCTGCAAGTTGACAACAAGTATATACATGCGATGAGATCATCACATGACTTCCTTATAAATGTTTGTGGCTGCAATCTTGTCTGTATTAAAAGGGCTCGCACTATTACAAACAACTTAAATACAACTTAAATCTACATACCGTCTGAAAAACAAATTGTTTTTGGTACTTTTAGACAGCTCTAGCTAAAAACTAGTGGCAACAGAATGTTCAAAGTATTCAAGACGCCTGCGCTGTAGGCACTAAAAACTAAGTTTCATGAAAGTATTTTTGGAATGGATCAGAAAGTTTCGTAATCAGACATTACAATCTAAAACACAGGGTGTTGCAAGTTGCAAAACCTTATTACCCACGAAAGGATCAAAGGCTATATGCCAACGACGATGATGCGAATGTCGTCTCATTAACTCGCAATATTCCAGTCGATAATTATCGCAAATTTTGTCGAGAATATTGGTGTAGCCGTAGAGGACAACGCACAACGAGCTTGGTTAATTTAACACGCTTTAACGGAATCTTAATGACTGTGAATTAACACGAAACAATTTTTGACAACCTGTAACTCGTCCTGCATTGTATCGGCCTAAATGCACAATTTAAATGAGGGAGAATAAATATAGAAAGGTGTGAAGGCGAAGGTATAGCAAATTTATGTGGTTTACATCAACTTGTAATAATTGCACGAACTCAAAAAGGGGAACCTTTTTACGATTCTTTAAAATAAACACAATTATGAAGAACGACGTAATTTATGATACTGAATGTTACTTAAAGTGGTACTGGTACCTCCTTGGACTCCTGATAATTTTTAATCCGTTTATAATAGTGTTTAAATCGGTTTTGTCTAAGGGGCCGTTCAAGTAATTCATAACGCAAAATTAACCAAATTTTCGCCCCCACTCACAAGATGCAACGATAGGGTAACTCTGACCAAACTACCACCTACCCAACATAACACGTTACACGGTTTTTCATCTAATAATGTTGCTTTAGCAGAAAAATTAGTTTAAATATATGTCTGTTTTAAGATTAAAATGTGCAGCAATAATTTCAGGTAATACTCCCTAGTATAGAGAATGCTATGGAACTATTAACGTGTTTGCACTTGGTTGAATAAGGCACCAAACGACCAAAGTAAATTACTTATTAAGCATGTTAGGTTTTTTTGTTATACAGTAAAATTCCGTTATAACACATGTCCAAGGGACCGGATTATTTCGTTCCCTATCCCCATCATTATATATTAAACAATGACATAGTTTTTATTTTTCTGGTTGGAATTCCCCAAAAAATGCTTGGATCAATTTCTAGGGGTGATGGATTTGAGATTACGATTTAGCATGTATACGGGGAAATAAATAAATTAATAGGGGAAAATATTCTTCAATCAATCATGAAGTCAAAAATGTCGACAGGGCCATGTTGGGAAATCTCATAAAAATATCTTCGGGACAGATGTGAAAGTCTCCTTGTGAGGTAACATAATTTATAATACATAGAGTCAAAACACTAGACGGTATAAGGACAGATGATAAAAAAATAAACAGCTCATCATCTGTAAATAACCAAATGTTTCGTCAAGTTTTTCAAAATGTGTTGCATTACAGTAATTCATAATAGATCGATAGAGCCGCCAAGGAATTGAAGGAAAGTAAGAAATTTCGTGGTTTTAAAAATATGTCAAGTTGATGTTTGATGCTCGTTCTTACGAAATTGCATTTATTTGAAGGGGGCTATTCGATGGATTCCTTAAAGTAGAGAACTTTGGGAATGAAAATATGTCATCGCTAGCTTGGTAAAATTCTGCTTGAAAAGCCAAAGTGAGTGAGATGCGGAAAAGCAGAAATTTTTGATTTTTCAACTTTCAAATAGAAACTAATTTTTAACTTAACAATTATGAATATTTTAACTACAAAATAATTACGAACGTTAAATTGTTCTGGTGTGCTGCGTGCTGGAATGTGTATTTGTTGGAAACCGCAAAGTAATTTCTACTACCTGGATAAAGTAATTATTTTATACAATTTGCTGCATCTGTTTATACCCCTTCACGTGCATATTTACTTAATTAATTTCCGGATAAAAACTATACGGCTGATTAATTAAATCGTAATTATCCTTAAATGTTATTATTTAAACGGACGAGGTTTACTCTGCGTAAAAACTTTGTTCCACTTTTTTTTACCTCTCATTGAATCCTCAAAAACAATAATTTTGATAAGTGACCCTTGTATTTATCCCAGCCGGATCCAGAGCCTACAATTCCCGATAGTTCCATCGGTCAGTATTTAAAGCATAAAGAAAAAAAGTCAGTAATATTGCATCCAAATTGTTTTGATGTTCCTGAACTTTTTCGATACAATTATTTTAGCTTCGGCAATTTCGGTTATTAATTGAAGGTTCTCAATTTCGGTCACATAATTAAGACCAATGTACATACTGTGGGTTGGCCAACTATTTGTTGATTGATCATTTCGATAAATAGTACTTGACTATTAATTTTTCTAGCCAGTATTGGACCAAAATCACTAATTTTTGTAATTGTTTTTACATTCTGATGTGCAGTAACTATACGTTGCATGCTAGCGCCACCAAATAAATACGCTATTGCAGCTCTCAATAACTTACAATTAGAAAGTCATGAGTCGTGGTTCGTCAATGAACTGTTTGCTCATCTGTTGATAAAATATAGTCTGAAAGTTCTGTATATATGCTCTCAGCCGTATCAAAGAAGAAAACACCTGAATATTTTCTTTTCTGAAAGAGTCCCCATACAATGGCTGAAGCTGGCTTCAAACGAGTGTTTAAAATTGCGTATTTCCTTGGAGTGACACCTTACACTTGGAGTAAGAAAGAGCAACGCTTTGAGCCCACTAAAAACAAGCTCAAATGGCTACATTGGATTTTGAATATTGTCATTTATACATTATACGTTGTGTTCCTTGTCATTCGATATATTCAAGTTAGCTGGTGGCCAGATGGCCGTACTACAAAAGTTGAGATGCGGTCATTCGTACTTGCTGCATTTCTCGGGCAGACGTTCTTCCTGGAGTCCATTAAATCTTGGGATATTAGTCATCAACTTACAAATTGTATTACTTACCTCAGCAGCAATATTCATAAAGGCAATACACAATATATTCTTTATAAAATAGTAACTAGTTTTTATTCAATGCCCATAGAAAAGTATATCCAAAATGTAAACATGGCTCCACCTATGGGTAATATTTCAAATCCACTACCGCTTATATATCATTTTGCCTCCCTACATATATTGTAAATTGATACAAGAATTGAATATCTTCATTTTTAAGAAAATATTTTCCAGATTTTTCAAAATTTGTTTCATTGATGTAGACCAGATATTGGGGGCAAAATCGCTCAAAACGAAAAACAATTTTTGTAGGATTTTTCCGACATTACAAAAATTTGTATTCCTAAGCATCATAGTAATTTGGAATACGAGAAAATAATTATTTGTCTACAAATCTAAACGAGTTGTTCCTGAGGCAGAATTATTGCTATAATATTGGCTTGTTAATTTTTAGAGCTGGCTTCAATTACCAAGGAAGGGGCTGAGAGCAGAGGGATCGAGAGGATAAATCAGATTGCTAAAACGAAGCTAAAAATTGGACAATTCTTGCTCCCAGCTATTGTTAGTATGTACACTATCCGGATGGTGGTACGACCTGAGCGAGCCAATCATTTCACATCGTTATTGCGCGAACCCAAATGTCTGACGACTCTAGAAAAACTCCCGTACGCAATGGCTCACTTTTATATATGGCTCATACTTTATTCCTCAGTCCTGTACGTCTTAACAGTGCTGATTTACTTTGGGAAGGTGATGCAAGAGTATTTATGGTAATTATTATGCTTCTACATATGTACATATATAAATATTAGGGTTGTGCAATACAATAATTACTCCATTTATAGAAATATGCATTCAAAAGTACCTTAAACTACTATTCTAGGGCAAAAACTTAATTGTATGATATTTTTCTTAATAATTGTCAGCTGTCTGGAGAAACGTGACGTAGGGGAATTGAATCACGCGAGGTTAGGTGCATTTCTCAAATTATACCCTCAACTGAGCGTTCTACAACTGGAATTTAACTCCGTGTGGGGAAACATACTGTCCTATTTCTTATCACTCTTTGTAGCATCCCAAATCCTGAGCCTGTATCATTTAGTACTGTTGCATACTGCCCGATCCTTTCTGATAACATTTGCAATTACATACACCATGTACTGTTTTGTGACGGCGGCAGCGGAGCATACCGATTTATCATTTGAGGCTCTGGAGTCCTGGAAAAGTCAAGGTTCTTCAGTTCTTCAAAAGTATCTTCAAAGCTGCAAACCTCTGTGCACTCGGAATGGAGCCTTTGGTTATATTGACAAACGCATTATGCTTACCTTGTGGACGATTATTATCGAAAATGCTGTGACGCTCATTGTGGGGAATCGGCACAAATAATATTATAGGTATTATTATATGTATTAATTAAGGTATTAATTAGAACGTATACATATATCCATTACGGTGAATGCATCCCAATGTCCTGGTGCGTATAAATAAAATAATTTAAGTAATTAAATTAATTTCTAGTAATAAACTTATATTAAAATGGATTATAAACATTTACTATTCTTGAGAAACTTTTGTTTACAAATCGGATAATGAACCCAGCACATACAATTACAACAAAAAAGCACTAAAAGGGCTTTGATGATAAGTCACGTATGCTCAGTGGCTACGAAAGGAAAAGCAACATTTCTGGAACATATGCTCTCAAAACTTCAGGTTAGTGATTGTTTATGAACTCCTTCGTAGGAAATATGAATTGGAGGAATTTTCAGGGCAAAAGACCTGTCCAACAGAATCATGAATTTAAATTTGATTGAGTTGAACTGGTCCAGGGTATTCATAGAATTTAAAATTCTTTATTTTATTTTTCTTAAAATTTCAGGTTCTTTTTCTCTCTATGACCGCAAAAAATTACATTTAGAAAATCTGACTAAAATTGTATTTAATGAATTTATTTCTTTTGAAGATCCCAGAGGTAGGAGGGGTCAGTGGCTCGAGATCTGTACACTGTACAATTTTACGTATATAAGAAATATACAGCTGCAAAAATTAATTGCATTCGTCAAAAGCGACCCTTCTCATTAATTGTCGTGATTGAATGAACCATCGGTTGTTGAATCTCATGAGGCCTGTGGGTAGCTGTCTTGTGTTGTTTGGGATTCGAACCCTTGGTAGCATCTTCACTGAGAAGGTTCAACTGAATGCCCTGGATTTTTCCCCACTGCCACCAAACCGTTGCCAAACATATGAGCTCAATTAGAGTAAAAGCCAAAAGGTGGCGCAAAACATACATGATTTGCTCCCCCGGCAGGACAGAGTATAAATTCCAGCTTGTTGCGATCCAAACTAAGGCAAAAATTGCTGCGCTGATCATCCAAAAACGTACTAGATTGAGATTGACCTACAAATTGTGAACATTTGAGAAATACATTCTGATTGCATTTTTAATAGAGCAAAAAATTAAGGATACAAATGTAGGCTCACATTACGGAGGCCCATTCGCAAGAGAATGCCCATTAAAAGGTTGACCACAAATGTCGCCACTATTTGCATTGACAATAACACGGCCAAAGTATGGTTGGGTATTTTTGCTACAAATTTAAAACAACAAATAGAATGCATCAGTTCTACATAATTTAAATTTGTGGCTGTGCCATACATGTAATCAGCACCCATTCAAAATTCGATACGTTGGAAATGTACCACTTAAAAGGAACAGAGTATCATCACAAGTCCAAAATCGTATCGACATTTCTTATACTAAGTAATAAAATTTTAAGAGATATAATTCTTACAAATAATTTCCAATATACTACTGGAATTTGTATGACTTCCTGCTTCCTCAAAATGTTTTACGAGTAAGAGGACATCCCTTCCCAAAATCAAAGCGAAGGCCACCCCCTTGATCTGAAATTGCAAGGTCATGTATTAAGATCTAACAAATATTTTAAAACGTTACCTTAAACAAATCAAAGGAAAACTTACGAATTGAATCAGTGGAATTGCTTCAATTGCAATCCTTGTGTTGGTTTCATGTAGGAAGACAAAATTCTTGTCTTGCATTTCTGAACAATAATGATTATTTTTCTTCATTATTATTCCCACGAATGTCCTTGAAAATATATAGGAGCAAGTACACAATTTATTTTGAATTTAAGAATTAATTAATTTTCTATTTATTTTAACAATGAAATTTGAATTTGTCAACATTCAATGTATTATGTTTTGTAATGCAACTATCTGAGCTAAAATGTAAATTGCAACTGAAGGCTGACAGACACGTTTACAAAGGTACTTCCATTGACTCGTCCAGATAAGGGTCAATCGTTCCAGCGAAGTGTCTATGGTTAACGCATATGCTTATTTTTTATCCAATTAATACTTATGAGTGATACACACTGCCATACAATTGATCTATCTATATGTGTAGTCATTTGTAATCATTGTTATATACACGCAAATTATGCTTACCTAAATATCATTACTTTCCAATGGTTTGAGGTTTCCTGCTTACAATTAGCGCAACAACATTTTCAGACAATCAATCGCGTAAGTTCCTCTGAAGTCTTCAAACGAACACATGGGGAACGATGACGTAAGAAATCGATAGTAAGCCATGCAAAGCTGGGCAAACAAATTGCGTATCCTAAATCCTACATACATTTTATAGTTTACAAAAAGCATACATTTTGCATACATAAATTTGTCCAGAAATTTAATCATACATATGTGCAGCATATAAATAAATGTATGCATAAATATATGTACACGTGCCTGTAAAAGTGTATGTTGAACCTTCTAAACCTTTATAAAAACTAATGAAGCGTGGCTTCGGCATGCATACAGTTGTAAGTTAAGTTTAAAATTATTAATTTATAGTTTCGTAGATTTCAGTCAGAACGTGTAGAAATCGTTTGTACTGCAGCAGGAAATAACAAATGCGAATACACCAATAGACACAGACCGTGCCAAGAAAATACAGATGGAGCTCGCTGAACACACACGGTACATACAATACCTAAATCACCCGGCCTTTCATACATACTGTTGGAAAGTTCTCCTTAGCAAGGCCTTTGAATTTGAAGGTAGGCTGGGAGGTGGTGTAGTTTCAGCCAACAAGGCTTATTTATTTAAAATAAGTGGAGGAGAGAATCAATTTAATAAATAAATAAAATACAATAATAATTAAGGCCACAGGCCATAAGAGAGAAAACTTCGAAGAAAGGAGGCGATGAACCAGGGTCTTTCCAACTTGAAGTTTGATCCACGAATGCTGAGTTCCCATTTTCTATCCTTCCCCTCTCCATACACTCTCGTGATCTTCCTCACCAGCGCCAATCAGCGCTGGCCGCGCGACCAAACTTGTTAGTTGGGTCACGAGGGAAATGATTGTTCCCATAACAATCATTACAATACATACTCGTACATTCAGTATTCATAGCATACATATATAATATATTTTTTTAGTAGAAACATGCAGCCTACATATATTGCATACAAATATTCGGAAAATGTGCGAACATACATAAAAAACTGCGTAAATTTATGCGTAAATGTAGGATATGTGCCCAGCTTTGAAGCCATGGGTTAAGGAATGATTCCGGATTCTACAGATATATAACTACTGTCCGTCGTTCCAACATTTCATGCTAATTCCGTAACTCTTCCGTCGACGTATTTTTTAATTAATGGATATTGCAAAACTTTGTGGGGAAGCATCCTCAAATTTTACCTAGAAGTCTTATTTTTCAGAATTTGCAACTCTGACTTTATATTTCCAAGAAATAACTTATCAGTTGTTGCGTACAATGGACAGCGTAACTATACCTTGTATAACTTCAATGCTGCTGACAATTTGGGCTCTTCCTAAAGTAAAAGATAAAAATTATGGACAACGTAGAAAAATTATTGTCTCCACTACGTTATTTTGCCCTGTAAGGAAAATACTTCCCACAGTATAGGAATGTAAAACTTGACTGAAATTATTGGAATAGAGAGGCATTTGCTTAGCAGTCTCGAATCTTCCTGAAACAACATACCCCAAAATCATAAATAATACATGATGGTTCGAGTAATGTCAAAGGGTATACATGTATAGTTGGGCAATATAGTTTAGCATGCCAGCAAAATTGATCCTCAGATGTATGATTATTGAATCGGAACGTAATGCAATAATGTGTTCCAGAATAATTCAATATTCAAAATATTGTTTAGATACGAAGTGGCACAAAAAGCAGTCCAACAATTTTGGGTTCATTAAAAATTCATTTATTTTATTCAGTCCAGAAATCAGCATCTCTTACAATTAGTAATACTTTCTAAAATGTCTTAATGCATTTTTAAAATTATTCATATAAATAGCTGGTCTTCGAGTAAAAAACATTTGGTTATAAATGCATTACTACAAATTCTTCCCTTTGAAATCCCTTCTTCGAATTATCTCCACAAGATTCCAGACTCGTCTTACATTGAGTTATCCCGTCCGAAGTCTTAAGATCGGTGTAGTGGATAGTAACAACAATTACACAGCAGAGTTCCGCAACCAGGATGACCAACAAATTCTGAAAGGAGTATGTCTTGTCATCCTTGGGCAGTCCCAAAAATGCGGCAGTGTAAAGCAGTGTCCATAAAACCACCCCCGTAATTTCATAAATCATCCAAGAGCGCATCCGCGCAAGATCTTTCTATGAAATTGGAAATATAAACGTTAGAAACATAATCATTGAATGACATTGATGATGGGGCAATGTAACCGAATTGTAAATTATATATTTAACACATCCGAGAAAATTCTGAGGAATAATGTATTTAAAACCTCCAAATTTTAAAATCGAACTAAATTAAATGACATATCATTGTCCATTTTATTTATAATATGTGTACTCACATTCCGACATGCCTTTAAAAGGAGACTTCCCATCAAAATGTACTGGACTAGGAGCAGTAAAGAAACGGTTGTGATTGCCACGGTAAGTATAGCTATAAGGGTAGAAATAATTACATTTAAAATAAAATATAATTTAAAGCCATTGAGCGTGCTTTAAATTATTTTAGAGCAAATTTGAAAAACAAATTAAGGAGCACTTACAAACACGAACTGCATAAGTATTAGACATGAGAGAGGACTCCGCGTCCAGGTACGTTACCAGCGTCAGATATAATTCAAATCCAAATAGGATACTCAATATCAGGGATCTAACCTATAAAGAAGAGTTCCTTAAATGTCAAAATTGTTTTATGATAATTTAGCAAGGAGGCATAATAATCATTTAATTATTAACATTAATTCATGTTAATTGAAATTAAGCTCCAACGCAATATTTTAAATTGTCTGCTGAATAATTATTAAAATAAAATCAAGTGTGAGCTTACGATTTGAAACCAGCCCACAATTTGTGCCACATCTCCGAGTGTGCACCACGAATTCGTTTTGGTGTGCCTCATTTTGAGAATAGGAATCATTGATGCTTTCAAATGATTTTAAAGGGCTTCTATAAAATTTTACAAGGGGAACAAATCAGAATGACCATACAAATTGAATGGTAGTTCAAGTAATTTTGAAATAGTGCGATGACCGACATTTGTATCCAATTATTTGTATTCATCATATGACGTAAACAGTAGGCATTTCTTGTGAATTTTCAATGAGCACTCTGCAACCCACAAATGTTGTTTTTCTTACGGCTTTGACGTAAGCTCCTGGGAAGCGAAGGCCTGCGTACTTTTTGTTGGTTTGTTTATCTTTTCTCGAGAATGGAATTGCATGAAATTACCTATATACATGCTTCAATCCTTTGATGGCATACAAACTTATGAGGATACGTGTGTAATTATATGTGTACGATATTTTATAGAAGTGTTCTACAATGAACTTTTTAATGAAAAGTCTCACTGACCACACTCAAATGTGTTGTCCCCTCAATTTTACTATGTATGGCCTAAATTCTTTCACCCTTTCTTCGCAATTGGTTTCATCAGGGTACAAGCGAAGCCGACAGACCCAATTGTGGACGTTTGTCTGTCACCAGGATAACTACCGAGACAATGACACTTGGAAATACACATTATGTGTTGGGAAAAACCACTTAAAAATTTTGAAGCCAATTGTTTTTGTAGGAAAAATGATTATCCGCTTTACCCCAGAAAATTAAATGAGCCATTTAGATACCAACAGTGCAAAAAGCATGGGCAGGCAAGTTTATCCAGATACGTTTTAGTGGGCACCGGTATATGTATGAATGACTAGTAATGAACCCTCACTGGTACGTGTATAGACGTTTTAGGGTATTTATTAGAGAGAACCAGTGATGCTCACACTACTCTACTTTTCCGTAGTGGTAGTGGAATAGTGGTAAAGTGTAGAGTATTTCCAATGATTACGTATATTAAGTAGTTATTGGTAGAGTAGGACCGCACTGAGATAGTTTCTGCTAGGAGTAGTGGTAGGTAGAGGTAGCTGGTTGCTGTACTTATTAAAATAGCACATTGTAGTTCCGTCAAATTATTGCAGTGGCAATAGAGTAGAGGTAGAGGTATAGGCATCAGTATTTCATACATAAGTAGTGCTAACGTAGTAACCATTACTTCCTCAAGTGAAAGAGTGAAACGCACCAGTTATGTAATATTAAATGTTATGCCTAAGCGTAAGCGTGCGTAAGTAATCATATTGGCGCCCCCGGATTCAATCTGTTCTGATTCAGTCTTGTCTACCAGCATCACCGGAATTTATTAGAATTTCACCCATCGAAATTCATCCGTAAAAATAAACTGATAGTATAGTACCTTTGCTGTGTTCAACGCATTAAGTTATTAGGTATCGTTTGGAATTTCCGTTTATTAGTGTCAGTTCAGAAACTTATTTCCATAGTTGGAAGCTAGAAGCTATCGATATGGACAAAAGGTGTAAGAAAGTGGCAACGGACTGTTCGGTGCCAAATATAACAGTTGAACTCAGCTCAAACCAAATGGTATTGCTGAACAAATCCAAAAACCAACGGACAATGAAGGACATTCTCGAAATTCAGGGTATTTATGGACGATCCAAAGAAAGTTTGATCAGCCGAAGCCGGGAATTAAAGAGAAAAATTCAGAAAACCAATTTGAAAGGTAGATTACGAATTCTCGCTTTCATAATAAAATTTTGAAGTTAGTATACAAGAGTATTGAATAAGAAAAGCTACCCTGGCTTATACAGCAAGTAAATATAAAATATTTATTCCCCCTAGAATTTGCTCCAGAAGCTAAGGATTGCTATTTCAAGGTGCTACAAACTTTGGGATGGAAAGTTTACTGGGAACAACTTTCCATTGACCAGAAAGTTGACGATTGTAGCTTCAATTATGTCGATTCAAACGTTTCGTATTGGAAGATGCATGAAGACCTTAAGACCGAACCCGTCATAGCTGTAGACCTTGAAGGGAATGAATGGAGCTCTTACAGTGGATGTATTTGCCTTGTGCAAATCAGTACCAGAAAAAATAATTATCTCATTGACGCATTGGCAGTTCCTCAAGAAATATGCGACAATTTGAAGGAGGTTTTGGAAGACAAACGAATTTTGAAAGTAATGCATGGAGCAGCCAATGACATTAAGTGGCTCCAGCGAGATTTCGACATCTATATATGTCCCCTGGTTGATACTCAGTTTGTTGATCTTAAATTGGGACCGGACTATCCGGATCCTCAAGGAGCTCCACCAGGCTTTTCAACTTTAGTAAACAAGCTACTCCATATCAAAATCTCAACTGCTGAAGACGTTCTGGGACAGCTATCTGATTACTCAGCTCGGCCGCTTCATCAGGACCTACAAAAATTTGCATGTAATGACACCAGACTTTTATTGCATTGTTTTGTTGCGCTGACAAGCAGCTCAACAAATTTTAAGCTTGTGTTGGAAAAGTCTGCGTTGTTGTGCAAGCGGTCAGTATGGATAAGTGAAAAGTATCCTACAGTGCACGAAGAGATGCCTGAACCAATGCCTCACAAAGTAGAAGTGCGTTTTAAAGCCCTTCACGAATTTCGAGAAACGCAGTCGAAACTTCAAGATAGGAAGCCACAAGATCTTATTCCAACACCTGTGCTCAAGACCATTGCCTTCGGGAAACGATGCTCTCCATTACGGCAGTTCCGAATGGAGCGTGATTTGAGTTCAGTTGCCAACCGTCGTGTCCCAAAGGTCAAATTTCTCGGAGTTTGTTTCAGGTGAGCTGTTTTGGTTAGCATGTGATCGTCTTTGGCAATGATGTTGCTCTTGAATGATATTGCTTACTTTTGTACGTTTTCCCACAGATGCCGTAAGTACCATGGAGATGTTGCTGCTCATTGCCTTGCAGAAAAAGCTCCAAAATGTGCCGCAGAAAAAGAATTTTATAATATGAATCCCACGGAGCTTCCAAAACTCGAAGCCGAGAAACAGAGGATCAAGTTAAAGCGAAGCAAACGTCGAATAGCTGCAGCGCTGGTCAGATATTCGAAGGATGGAGAAAGGTCTCGGACTGTCCGAGATCTTTCTTATTAATATCGAGGTGTTCAGTGGTGCGAGATGTAAGTAAGAAGGCATATTTAAATGTCTTTGTGAAAATTGTTGTCATTTTTATTATTTTCTCGTTAAATTGTGCAGGTTCCTATTACTGACATCGAGGACTGGAACTGCTCAACAGGTTAACGAGTTGTGTTACGAAGATGACGAAACTGGTCACTCTGGATGATGTTATTTATGCTATAGTTGGAAGACCATTCTTCCCATTAAACTGTTTATTAATTAGATTACTAGCCCTTTGCTAAATGTTCTACGAGACTGCTAGTAACTACTTGCTCCTAATCGCAGGTGGTAAAGCCAACTCCAGGCTCTTACAAATATTCAGTAACACTGTCGAATGTACCGAAAGATCCGGAGAGAAGAGCTCCGGGTAGATCAGAAGTGTCGAGGATTGGATTCAAGATCGGAAAGATCGAAGCAGGGGAAACATACGAAACATGACTCTTATTTTAGTACCATATAATGTCTATTTTTTCTCGCAATGAATAATAAACATTCATGTTCACTGGATAAAACTAATTTTAAATTTCAAAATTAAATAAGCTGTTTTAACAAGAGGAAGCAAAGAATTTCTTTAAGGTTTCAGTATATCTACAGTAATTTCTCATTGAAAGGTTTGTAACTAATTTAGTCTTTTTTGAAAAGAAAATTTATAAGGAATCTTCCCGACACTACATAATGCTGTTGTTACTATGATGCAATTGGTTGAAGAAGAATTTATATCTGTATATCTTTATACACGTGAGTGTATTACAATTGTATAATTCAACTACACAAATATTCCTTACGAGCAATGTTGGCAGTCGTGCTCCTCATTGGTACAGGTTTTACCTGGGTAATTAGTTACAAGTTTGGGTACAGGTGTATGTGGTACAAACATTTTGAACCCATTCGGTTTGGGTACAGGTTCAATCGTTAAATATGGGTACAGGTACAAAAATAAAATCTCCGGGTTTAACCTAACAAGTGCAGGTACGCAATGTGCAATTAAATGTACCTGAACCTGTTGGTACTTCCCAATAAGTAGTAAATTTGAAGTAACTATACAGATTATAGTGCAGTTACCAGTGCTGCGGACAAGTTAAAGTAATACTTGAGTTTTCAAGTCAAGTTCGGGTCAAGTTCAAGTAGGCCAAGTTTTTTACTTGAATCATTCGGGTCAAGTTCATGTACGTACCCGGCTTGACCATGACATTCTAAGACAAGTCAGGTTCAAGTGCAAGTATGACAAATTTACTTGAACCCCAAGTCAAGTTCAGGGTCAAGTAATGGAAAGAAAAAACTTGAACATGAACTTGAGATTTCATGGTCAAGTTCAAGTAATTTTAGATTGCGCATGCCATTAAGGACGGAAGAAATTTCGAAATCACAATCCAATTTCTTGTCATGTTCAGGATATTTTGTTTGTGCATGTTATAAATCAAAGAACAAAATTCAAAACCAGAGTTAGTTTTCTATAGGTTTTGTTTAACTGACGTTGTTAGTTGTAGTAACCTCTCCATGAAATGAAAGAATTATCTTGATAATTCGTATTATTACTTGGAATTATTAGTTTCAACTTCGGTAAATTATTTTCAATAAAAAATGAGCTTGGATTGTCCATTACAAAAAGCATCTAATAAACAAGTAAATACTAGTTTCTTTATTAAATATTAAGTTAAAAATACATACTGGGAATGCTCAAATAGGTATATGCATACACATATATATGAACATTAAATAAAACTTGACACAATATAATACTCGTATATACAGTGAATTTCCATTACAAGAGATCAGCTTATAAGGAATGTATCGATATGCTGGATGAATTTGTATGACCTCAACTTTCATTTACTCAGACGTTTCTTGTAAGGGAAATTTCTTGACAAATTGTACTGTCCTTTATACCTAACGTTTACTGTATTCAGTATACGCTAAAGGATGTCCTCGAATGGTTTGAAATAAAAAATGGTATTAAAATTGTTTTCTGAATGCGTTTTGGTTTTCAGTCCGACGGAAATAATTTGCAGATGTATGCTAAAAACATTTGTGGACACATTTTATTTCTTGTGATACTTAACTTGAATTATCAAGTTCAAGTCACGTTCAAGTCATGGTCAAGTCAAGTTTGGATCTGTAACTACTTGATCAAGTTCGGGTCTTAGAAAATTTACTTGATAACTTGAACTTGACAAGTCAAGTAATTACATGAACGCGAGTTATCAAGTTCAGGTTGTGTCTTGAAAATTACTTGAAGATTCATGGTCAAGTCAAGTTCATGGTCAAGTTTTTAAATTACCTGACCCGATCGCAGCACTGACAGTAACTGTTCCCAACTAAATTCCACATTGTAAAAGCGCATTTAAATTATACCTACTGCTATGTAGTACTTGATGTTGGCAACGCATATCACAGAAAAATTCTTTTTTTACTCATTTCAGCCGTGCAAAACATTTAGGAATTCTGCAAATTCTCGTGTTCACTTTCTGAAGAAATAATAACTAATACCAATAATAATTCCAGCAACTTTATTTTAATCGGCTATTGGTATGGTTGGTGATTATTTTATTCAATCAAATCGTTTCTACAACATATATGTAGTAGAGGTAGTACAGGTGCTGGTATCCCCGATTTATTTTTATGTACAGGTACGGGTGCAGGTACAAAAAATCCAAGTACCCATGATTCAGGTCCGGGTACAACATTTTTGTACCCATGCGGAGCAATAGTTGGCAGCAGTCATTATTAGGTCTAATAGCACTAGTAAAAATGGAACAAGCATGCCATCTAGTCGGTTTTATTACAATCGTGTTAATGAACTCACACAAGCAGGATCAGAATCTCGTCATTGCGTACAACCTCGTTTATTTGTGGTTAAGATTAAGGATCACGTCAGCAACCCCTAATTAATTTCTTAAGCACATTCTAAACTATCTTCAGAATGGAAGACTTAAATGAAAATGGAACTGGACAGTCCAGTTCCAGAACGTCCGTAAGCAAACGACGCAAAATTAATTATGCTACTAAACAGGATTCACTTGCTGAGCATGACGAAACTTTGGATTTCGACGAAGCAGGTGTACAGACACGGAAGGAAGTTGAGTTCCATTGTCCGAAATTCAAACTTCCAGATTATTTAAAGAATCATTTCATTTACTGTAATTCCGTTTACCCTGAAGGTTGTAAAGAAAAGGTTACAAACGTGCTAAAATGCATTCACTGTCAAAAGTTGCTGCGTGCTCCTTGCCACAACTTCTCAAATTTCAAAAAACATCTACAGGTACTTCTCTCAATTTAATATTCTCGAATCAAGATCACCTGTGGTTTGCAGTTGCCAAAACTAAAAGAAGATATTCCTACATTATTATTTCAGAATAAACATCCTGACGTTAAGGAAATCGGTAATGAAAACCTTTCCCAAAACTCTATTAAGAACTACTTCACTTCAACTGCCAACAAAATTCACTCGAGCGACCCTAGGCAACTTCGATTTGATGATGCTGTTGCAAAAATGGTGGCCGTAGATGGACTTCCGCTAAATGTTACATCTGGAATTGGATTCAAGAATCTAGTACAGACACTAAGTCCTGGAATTACGGTAAAGTCCCGACACACAGTACGCCGCAAAATCCAGAAAGAAGCTGCTACGGTTAGAAAAAGAAATTCTGAAATTGATATGAGCGCATTGTCCTCGCAGCGTATACATGGCATAGCTGATATTTGGTCCACAAAATTGCAGCAATCAGTATTGGGTATTCGTATTCAATACATTACTGATGATTTCAAGTTAGTAAACAAAACTGTTTCATTTGTGTCCTTTGATGAGAGTCACACAGGTCCAAATATTAGGGCAAAAGTAACATCGGTTCTAAGAAGCAGCGGGATGACACCGAAACAATTTGGTGTGATTGTTTCGGATCGTGCTAAAAATATGCTAAACGCGTTTAATGCTGATGTTTTTTTTGACGAATCTTGGGAGGAGGTACAACCTGGTGAAAATGCAAGCGGATCCGGACAGTCCGGTTCCGATGTGGTGACTGATGAAGAAGATTTCGATGTTGTTGAGAATCGAGGCGCATCTGAGGACGATGATAACAGCATTATTGCAGATTCTACTGCAAGTAATACTAATAGCTCTTGCAGACCTGACGATGATGTAAGTTATGGTTGGGATCACCATGGCTGCCTTGCACATCTATTGCAATTAGTTATAAATGATGCCATAAAATCAGATGCATCAGTGAAGGATGTCATTAGGATAGTTAATGATATAATAGTTTTCTTTCGGCGATCACCAAAATGGACTGCCAAACTAGTGAAGAAAACGAGCAAAAACGTACTATCAATTGGACAGACTCGATGGAATTCGATTTACACCGCTTTTGAGCGCATTAGTGACGTAAGTTATTTTTAATGATTTGAGTTGAACTGTGGCAAATTGTTTAATCGTACTGTTACCAAACTTTAAGTATATTTTTGCCGCAGGATACAATGTTCCCCCATATTGTGGATGTCCTGCAAGATTATAACTTGGGCGCAGCAAAAAATAAGAAGCAAATTAAAATTCCCAACGATGCCGACCGAAACAAAATAAAGGAGATACAGATGATTCTCACTCCTTTTAAGTCGGTTACGGACATATTTCAAAGCAATGCAGTAACTTCCTCCGTGATAATTCCTATGTTGCTTGATCTCCAGAGCAAGCTTTTGAAAATTCCTTGCATCTACTTCCACTCGTTTCGGGACACACTTCTACAAAATTTGGACTCGGAGAATCGATTCAAGGACGTCGTTAAGCAAGAAAAAATTGTTATATCAAATATATTGGATCCAAGATATAAACTTCGCATGTTTGGGCCCAAAATTAGCCAGCGGTACTTTACAACGCCACTTAAAAATGAAGCGCGAAAGGTTATTGAAGATGCTTTCACACAATTGAGGTTGTCCGGACAGTCCGGACTTGAAAGTAATCGAGCAAAAACAACTTCCCAGCCTTCAGGTCGAGCATTTGACTTCCTTCTGGATGAAGATTTAAGCAACGAGCTTGAGTCAGAATTGGAGACATATTTAAAGGAACCACCGCAGAATCCAATTTCTGTGGATCATGCCGCTGGAGGAAACGAAGTCCTAAATTTTTGGAAAGAAAACCAACATCGATTTCCCATTTTAGCAAGTATGGCAAAGATTTATTTGGCTATTCCAGCGAGTTCAGGAGACGTGGAACGCTTGTTCTCTATTGCCGGAACTTTAAAAAGACAGCATCGCAACCGCATCGATATAAAGCTGATTGAAGATATGCTAATTATACGAGAGTATCATCGTCCAGCCTTATGGGAAAAATTCAACAAGCCTCCCCTTCTCTAATAAATAGTACTAGTACTTGCATAACCAGTTTTAGAGTAGCACCGGACAGACCGGTGGTAATTGGCTGTTTTGACATATGCAGGGCTGCTCGGTTTGTTAGCAAATGCTGGTAATAAAATAATTTCTGTGGCATTTTGTAATCTGAATTGGATGGAAAGGTACTACATTTTTAGTGTTAATTTTGTATGATTCTAACGTTTTATTAAAAATTACTTTTAAAATTCCAACATTTTGCGTTAGCCAAGTGTAGAGTAGTGGGTGGCGAATATAATTTTTTTAGAGTAGTGTTTCAGTAGTGGTTAGGTAGGCGCCAACAAAAGTACTGGTAGTGGTAGTGGGTAGTGTTTTGTGTAAATATAAATGTGTTGTAATTAGAGGTAGTGGTTTACACTGTCACATTTGAATTTTGTAGTAGTAACGGCAGGTGTAACTGGCACATTTCTACATAGCGTATTTTAGAGTAGTGGGAATTCGAATGAGCATCACTGGAGAGAACGAATAGCAACTAAATCCTGTTGTTACATCATACTGGGGCTTCGCCCCCTAGTGGCTATTATGAATGCGATCGACGGTAATGATATAGCCATGAATCTCACATTATGCTTATCTGTGGACAGCTGAAAGTCCCTATTGTCCAGGTGCCTGGTTGTCTGTTCGGACGATAGCTGCCAAACCATAAGGGTACCAGGCAACCCAAATTTTTTATAGGGGCATATTAGATACAAAGTAAGAAGCCTATGGTTTTTGAAGGATATTGGATCAATCATTTGACCTCAAAAAATTCAATGAGGTCACGTATAAACATGCAAATGCAAACGAACAGAAAGGGAGAAGTAAAGCTTCCGCCATTTATAGTCGGATTTGTCGTAAACAATAAATTGTCTTTTCCATGAGGCAGTAGATGTAGCATGAACTTGCACATGCGTAATGTCAATATTATTGTAAACGTTTTTCAAAATTTAGTGGACGCAGGTGTACGCGGGAATTTAATCAAAACGAATACATTTCACAAAATCATTGAAGTGGTGTATTTTAAAGAAATAAGTACTATTTACCAACGAAAATTGAAGCCAAAGTTAAGTTTTGTACACTACTGGTTTACAATAATTGTCCTTAGAATAATGTATTATATTGAGAATACTGAGATGCACTTATTCCACCATACTCAATCTGAACGTTCCCTTCGTTCTGGCTGGAGTCGGTTTCAATTCCAATAAAAGCTCAAATTTTCTAAACATGTCAACTGCCCTATTCTATATATCGGTGGAGAGGTAAAATGGTCTACATGCATTATCGCATGGAAATAAAAGGAACTGCTTAATAAAACATGATGTATAGCTCTAATAAAAAATTTTACAACACTATTCCCTGATAAATGTTATCCTGGAAATAAACACAAACACAATTAACATCCACAATAATATCTCAGGATTACTTTAATTTAAAACCTCTCATAGTCAGACAAGCGAATACAGTGCATTCCGAAGATTCGGAAATCAAAGTTATGAAATGCCAAAAAACTTTAGAAACTCATTGCTTGTAATCAGAAAAAGATACGGGATTATTCCTAGTACAGTAATGCAGACAGTTTGTGCTGTTGCAAGATGTTTTGCAGCGACATATATTTATTTAAGCTCTCGGAAGCCGGAAATGGTACACGGATATAAAAATTGATTTCCACAGTTACCACAAATATAATCCCTCTATTAATATGGATCCAATAAAAATTTTGTACGAAGCTCCTAAATTCCAGGAAATAGCAAAATGTATAAGTACGTAAAACCAAGCATATGTGAGTTTTTCACAGAACGTAGTAGAAAAATTAAGTTTCAGTTAATTATTCCACAGTAATTTTTCTTCGCTGAAATTTTCCCATTGAATTTCCTTAATTAAGATTTTAAATCCTTTAATTTTCCACTTTGTATAATTTATAAATATTTATTCCAGCGATGTACATATCCAAATTTACATTTAGAATCAGAATTCTGAACAGTCGCACAAAATTTTATCTGTGTATGAAAAATAATATTAATATTATTTCAGGAAATTAATTCCAGATTTACTGGATTATGTCACACGGGATTTTTAATACATATTTTCCTAAACTTACTCAATACAAACTCACTTGGCAGTCATGGACACTCTTGACGGAAGTATTCCAACTGTCGGTTCACACGCGAAATTCAGGATGGATAAGGGAAATTATGTCTCAAGGTTCCCGGAATGCATTTGGGATTTCCTTTCAATTGCTCCAGAAACCTTTAATAACCAGTCAAAGATTTATTTTTCCAGGAGCAGTGCTAAAGAACATTCGAAATGGCTTCTGTTAGTTCCGTTCACAAATTTACAAGTAGTCAGTTCAAAATAATATTAGTTATTGCAGCCTCGTCAATTTTTTATTTGACCACTCGGCCCGAAAAGAGCCCTGTAGTTAGAACTACTGTTGGAGATGTGCAAGGGCTGGTGTTATCAACCTCAAGGAATGATCGGAGATATTATCTTTACCGCGGTGTCCCATTTGCAGAACCACCAATAGGAAATTTACGGTTCGAGGTTTGTAACTAAATTTATTTATGAGTCAAATTCATTTTCGCATGTTTTGTATTAATGTACATAGTTACATATTTGTTAGTGTCCAGGATCAGTTTGAAGAGCAGGATAGTAGATGTTTATATTTGATGGCAAAAGGATTTGTGTGATTTAAATCAACATATTCTGATTTGATACAAAATTTTATCACACGTTAAAATTGCTGTAAAACGTCTTGGTTTTTAATTTTATGCTATAACGTTATGCATTCTTGACACCAAATTAAGTTGATCAATTTATAAAAAGCTATCTAGAAGCAATTATTGAGGAGGCAAATCAAAGAGCAAAAAATACAAGGCCAGTTGAAGATAAATTTTAAATGTCAAGAGTATTTTATTGAATATACATAATTATATTATAAACATATGTCGAAATACATATCATTATAATTAATATTTAATTGTAATCATTGAGTTTTGACATTGAATATTTACCTCAATGAATAATAATTCAATTTTTGCATACTGTGACTTTCGTAGTATCGACAACTTGCACTATTGTTATAATTTACAGGATGAGGATGATTTGTACATAATGTTGGCAATTCGAAAGTATGTAATTAGTAATAGACTGAAGTTTATACTCCAATTTATACCATTCGGTATGAGAAAACTGTCTATTCCTTTTAATTACTTTCAAATATGTACTGAAGTCATTTTGGCTCAAATAGCTTTATAGTGGCTCCTCCTGTATGTATGCTGTCCGCCATAGGAATATATGTAGTTTCACAGATCTGAGATATCACCAGGGTTGGCAAAAAACCGGCTTTTATCAATAAAGGCCAAGCCAGTGGCAAGAAATGGTAACAACCGGTTTTTATTGGACAGTGGACTTATTTGGATAGTATTAATTATAACCATTTTATACCAACCTATACAACAGGTCGGGGCCGGTTAGAACCGGATTTTAACCAATAATAACCAGGCCATTTCTGACCACTTGGCAACCCTGTGTTCATGCATGCGCAATATTAGCCAAGCCGGTGGTACGTTTTGGTTAAAACCGGTTTTTATTGGATAGTGGATTTATTTGGATAATATTAATTACGGCCATTTAATACCAACCCAAGCAATTGGACCAAGCCGGTAAGAACCGGATTTTAACCAATAACTGCCAGGCCGTTTCTTGCCACTTGCCAACCCTGGATATCACACAGCATCCACACAGCATTGCAAGGTTATATAAATATCACTTATGTATAAACATACGGCTGGAGAGAGTGGAGTGAGAGAGAGAGAGAGAGAGAGAAAGAGAAGGTATAGCTATAGATAGAGAGAGAACTGATATGCTAATGTCAGAGAGGAAGATAAGGGTGTTTAAACCACGACGCTCTCAATTTGAATAACAACAGTTGCATCGCATGACAATATACCGACTCGTCTTGAGATTCATTGTTAATTCACATCACACGTTATCCCAATTGCAACTCTCCAAGAGAGTGCAGCACAATTCCCAAAATCGTTCATCTGCAAATCTGCACATCTTACAATTATTACTGGATAGATAAAGACAATACCCAGGAAATAATAAGGGTTAAGGTAGAGTGGAAATAAGCTAGCACTTCTGAAGCATTGCAACAAATAGAATAATTCACACATCCTATCCGTATCCCGTATCTTATCCTATCCGAATCAGAGCTGTTTTCAAGTCATGTCTTTACGCTGACCCGACCATGGACTTGACTTGGAATTGAATATCACATCCAAAAATATGTTCAACCTGGACTTGATATTTTGACTTGAGACTTGAACATGAATTTTCAAATCAGATTCCTTCACGTCATTTATTACATGACTTGGACATGAATAGGACTTGGAATGTGTGGTGTCAAATGACGTGACTTGATCATGACTTGAGACATGACTTGACCATGACATGAACATGGGACTTCAAGTCAATCAAGTTATATTTAATCATGTTATTAATCATTAAATGACTAAAGTAACAAATAACGTTTAAAAAAGAACGAGTATCAAAAAATATTATAAAATTCAGTCATCCGTTTCTCCTAAAACGATTTTAACGACAACTTCAGCTCGAACTTGATCAAAATTCAGTAAATGGGATTTTATTCTTAGCCATGCATTTAAAGACATGCACAACTAAATAGTTTCATCCATCATTCTTCATTGGGTTAAAATACCGGTTCCCATTGAAGATATGAATGTTTGTCCATCCTAACATTACACTTTTAACGACAGACAAACGTCTAATAAAAAACACTTTCTCGAAAGTTTAGGGCTCCTTGATGAGTCCTGCGAATCTTAGTCAATGTTTCTCAGGTTGCGTAAGGTTTAAAACATGTGCAACCATCACTTCCACGACAGTAACGGTAGGGAGTGCGACTTCTGTAGGAATTTGCAACACGTAAGTAAACGTCAACTGCTCGTTTAGACATGGGAATTGAACTTGAGGAGTCAAGTCATTTCTCAAGTCACGTCATGCCGTTTAACTTGAACATGAAATAGACTTGGTTGTCAAGTCTTTTAGAAGAACATGGACTTGAATAGACTTGAACATGAGTTCGTGTTCAAATTTCGTAACGGAATTGACCCTGTACTTGAAATTTCAAGTCAAAATGTTCGTTTGCACGAACATGACTTGGACTTGGGACTTGACTTGAATGAGCCAAGTCAGACATGGACTTGAAAACAGCTCTGATCCGAATTTTTACCTATTACGCTGAAGCGCAATCCGATCATACCCGCTTCCTTCGGAGTAAAAATAACCTTGTCCAAACCTAATCCGTGGATGGCCGAAGAAATCGTACACACATGTTTGTTTGACAAAATATTTAATATAAACAATTTAATAATTTAGAGTTCTTTCGTTTCGCATTTGAAAGACCCTAAAAAGTTAACTTACTGCGGGAGGCTTGGTCAATTTCAAGGATATAAGAACAGGTAACTGGAATAAGGAGCTGAATTTGAAAATTGGTCTGAATTTCAGTCCAAAACATAATTACTTGACGCCGATATTTATATCCGGGAAGTATGATTCTTGATTTGATGGAAAAGCTGCATGAACTGAAAAAAGCATAAACAAAAGTTTTGAGAAATCGTCAAACTAATCTCCAGTCGGTGATTGCAGCAGATAGCAATTATTTGAGTGGTTTCATGTTTGATGGTATCACATCAACTAGGCGTCTGGTTATGCCAATGGTCTGATCCGGACTGATCTCAGATTTGTATTTATAGTCTGGTCCGTTTTGATCCAACACGACCAGACCAGATACAATTGGTCCAGCTTCAGGACTAAACCACAGGATCATGGTCCTGAAAGTACCCAAAATAAAAATTTATGATTTAACGAAATCCCTGGGAACAAATTAAAAATGTCATTTCTGGTGATAAAACAAAAATGTCATTGGATAAAATGTGATTGTCTAATTGCTCTCAATGATTTTCTGGATCATGGTCTTTTAGTCTGGTCTGGTCAGAACGACAGGATCATACCATTGGTCTGGTCCGAAAAGCTGTTTGAAAGTCTAAACTTTGGACCAGACTAGTTTATAAAAATCTGTATCAGACCAGACAATTGACATCACTAGTACATGGTTTGTATGTACATACATGTAGGTGCATGGAAGTATGTGAATGTATTTGTTGCTTTTCTAGGAATGATCGTCCAATAAATTGTTTCTATTTTGAGCAGGGGTGGATTAATAAAATAATTTTAACCCTTGCCCTAACCCTTCAAACAGATTTGTGGGCCTTTAAACATCCAATCCTAGGGCCTTAGTCAAAATTTGTTTTACCCTGGATCTAAACTTTGAAAAAGGGGTAAATCCACCCCTGATTTTGAGCATTAAATACAAAAGATGCTTATGACTGCTTTTAGCATGCATGTAGTTTTTTGCACTCTTGTTTTTCTGTTTTAAATTATTTTGTAACTCCCTAATGTGAGAAAACTTTCCATGACGCTATCCCAACGACGGGATTCTTCAATAAACGAGCAGCAGAAATGAATACTATTTTTGGTGGTTATATCTGTACATATCTTCAATGTTCTAATATTTTAAAGGCTCGGCAAACACATTAACCATACACTAATTGAAAGTTACTGCATAAATAACAAGTAAAATACAAGTTTAACTTCTCACCCATAAAAAGGCTGGGATCTCGCATTCAGGGATTCTAAAGATGCCAGTGAATATAGAAACAACATGAAATGATATTTATTTCCCAAAATGCTTTAAAATCGTGTTTGACTTCTGTTACCTGCATCATATGGATCCAGACGTATTAATGTGTGGATGTATAATTATCTATACTGTAATAATTATTTGTATTCGTTACCTATTCCTACAGTATCATTGTGCTGGCAACCATATCTCAACCCGTGCAGTGCCCAAACATTTAATAACAATGTACATAGCTGCTATTACCGTCATAACTTTATTTCTAACTATGCCATTTGCGATGAGAACTTTTCCCCGAACCACTTAAATATTCAGTTCTCCAGAGTACCTTCCATACCTAGGCTTTACGTCACTTAAACTCATGGAGCAGACTAGGCTGAGGACAGAACAGCATACATTATCGCGTTCAATTTAAGTATGTCACTTTTGTTTAAACCAGGGTAATGTATAGATATAACGTTTAGGTTATTGCAATAACCAGGGGTTAGCAAACCATTTCGCCTCTCCCTTTTGCCATGCCTGCCGAGTAGTGTTTCTTATCGAGACCGAAAAACCGTCCAGACCACCGTACCGTTCCGAACCGAATGGAATCTTGCAAACCAGGAACCGATACCATTCCGATACTGGAAATTTCGGTTGGGGAAATTATTATCCCGAACCGATTTTTTCCCGAACCGTTCCGAATCAGTACTATTCAGTACCGATAAAAGATTGTGTTTGTAATGGATAATGACTCCATATGTATGAAGTGTTGAAGGGTGGTCTTTAAAATATATTTGAGCAATTTAAATTTAAATCAGGGATTTGCGAAACAAATTTAAAAAATTATAGTAACTTAAAATATTGAACAAAAGTACGTGAGTCAATTCAAGCTACCCAGCTCAAAAGTAAATGGAACGTTTTAATGGGTTTATTTCGTAATTTTTTATTTCCAGTCCCCCCGACCAGTGAAAAGATGGAGCGGAATACTGGACGCCACAACAGAGGCTCCAGTGTGCAAGGGTTTCGAACTATTTTTTACACATCGCATTCAAGGACAAGAATCCTGCTTGTTCCTGGATATCTACTCACCGGAGGTAGTCATTGAAGAAAATTCGGCAGTAACATTAATATAATAATTATTAGACACAGAGATTCGGAAAACATGCATGAATATTTTCTCATGTTTATTTCCAACCATTTACATTAAAGCATTGACAGATAAAAATTAATATTAAACTACCTTGTAAGTTCAACCATGCTGAAATAATTTTAATAAGAGGGAAATGCTTAGAATTAAATAATTTACCTACCTACATGTATCTAAGCAATTTCTTATTACGATTTTATTCTGCAAGATATTTCCTGAGGATCATGCCCCCAAGAAACTCCTCCCAGTGATTGCACACATACACGGAGGGGCCTTTCAGTCAGGGGGTAACATGTTCGATGGCCAGTACTTCATGGACAAAGACATTATCTTAGTTAACATTCAGTACCGGCTGGGTATTTTCGGTGAATTCAAGTCCTTTTTATCCATAGTAGCTATTAAATGCTTTCCAAGTTTTACTGTTAGTAAATGGAATAAAAAACAAAAAAATCTTATAAATTTGTCCAACAGGTTTTCTCAGTACCAAAGATGAAGTTATTAAAGGAAACATGGGTCTGAAGGATCAAGTCATGGCATTGAAATGGATCCAAGAAAATATAGTAAATTTTGGGGGTGATCCAAATCAAGTCACAATTTTCGGAGAGTCTGCCGGGTAACAATAAATATTTTTCTACTTAATACATCATTACGTTTACAATAATAGGAATTTGTGTTTCAACTTACCCCATAAAAAAATACTATGGTTCATTTAAATAGTGGCGCCAGTGTGCATTTAATGATGCTGTCCCCCATGGCCAAGGGTTTATTTCATCGTGGGATCACAATGAACGTCGCAGGGACATCTGATGTGTGGCATTTTAAACAAGATGTTTTAATCACCAAAAATTCTGTAGCAGAACATTTCAATTGTTCGACGAAATCAGAAGAGTTCGCTCAATGCTTACGCAAAGTTGATGAGGATTCCTTGGCATCTTATAATTTAAATATTTTGGTATTTACAATTTGTTTTATTTTATTTTGCGTTATCCTAAAACTCAATGAAATTTATTTAATGCGCGTAAGAGCTGGAATAATTTTCAGTGTGAGAATAAGTATAATAATGAAAATGGCATGGGGCCAGTAATCGAAAATTTTAACGGGCCGGATGCATTTCTGACTGAAAACCCTTGGAAATTGTTGGAGGATGGGAAAATTGCTAGTAAAGTTCCTTGGATGGTTGGAGCTAATTCGAACGAAGGATTAATATTTCTTGGAAGTAATAAAAACAAAATAGAAATTATTTGTATGCATGAGTGTATCCGGAAAAATGTTTTAATGCTTGGATATTGTGACACAGTGTACTTAAAATTCATCAAGACAGCCAAAGATATGGTTGTTGATAAAATTTGGGATGAGACGATACCCGATCTTCTATTTTATAACGGTAAAGAGCGTCCCGACGCCTCAAGGAAAATAAAGGAGCATCTTAGTGAAGGAGGGGACCTTTCTGCGTTGAATGAAACCGAGACAATTCAAAAATTGTCGACTATGATCACGGAAAAATTATTTTTCAAGTCATTAGTGGATACGACAAAACTCCATCAAAATCTCCATCCCGTTTACATGTATCTATTCACGTATGAAGGATTCATGACGATTTTTGACATAATACGCTACCCATCCCCAAAATCTTGGATACCTCCAGAGCTGACTATAAGTCTCAAATTAATAAGGGATTTGTTTTACAAACTCGTTCTTCGCTTGCCACAGGAACGATTTGGTAATTTACCTATGATGATAATAACGCAATTAGAAAATAATTTCTTAACAACGGACTTACTAAAGGATTTGCTTAAAATTTTAGGTATGTCGCATGGAGATGATTCTTTGCTCATGTTTAGCGTCCCGAAGTTCCGTTCCGCACTGCTTATTGACACCTTTGACTTCGAAATGTCCCAGTTACTGATTAAAACTTTGGCTGATTTTGCAACGTTTGAGTTAGTGGTCCCAATCTTTCAATTCAATTCAAAATTTTCGGTTTGATTCAATTCAGCTTATGAATTGAATGACGTACAATGATTCGATTCAATTCACGATTCACAGGATTCCATTTGATTCATTTCTGCGTGCTGAATTGAATCGAATGATGATTCAAATCATTCAGACAGTAAAAGGTGGTAACATAAACATTTTATTGAAGGATTTTATAATGACTACATAAAACAGCGGAAGAATATAAGTCAGTTGCACTATCAATAAAATTGTTAATACAGTCACCTTAGCTGTATAAGGGATACCCTTACAAAGGATTTTTTGATATAAGGGATTGGAATTTACAGTCCCGATTCCCATTTACACAATGTATAACACTGTTTATAAGGGATAATGTTTATAAGGGACAAATTTTCCCGGTGCCACGAGCATCCCTTTTACCGAGAGTTGACTGTAACATTAGCAAATTCGAGTTGCATATCCTGCTAATTAATTGTCCCATTATGACCTAAATTCTGCCGTTAGTAAATGCTGTAATAATAATTAATGATAAATGATGTAATTAATGTATAAAAATTATTGTTTACGAAATAATTGAATAACCGTTTTTCCAACAAAAATGTCTCAGAAACAAGTGCGAGTTTTTTAACGTGGTGCGGTTCTAGCTGCATTTTTTAGCGGGATATGCAAACAAATACGATGCACGTGAATCATTTGAATCGCGATTCAAGGCATTTCGCGTGATTTCATTCATGAAGTGAATTGAATGAAATGATTCAATTCATCTTTTGAATTGAATCGAAAAATGATGAATCAGAATTGAATTGAATTGAATCGAATCGAGTTTTTTTGATTCAGAATTGAAAGATCGGGACCACTAGTTTGAGTAGGTTTTTTTTACAAGTAAATTTAAGAATGTAATTAGTTACAAAAACAAGTGGGCAAAATATGACTAAGTAAATTTTGATTGCTAACTTTAGGGAAGTACATGATTTTAAATTAAAATAATTTTTAAATGAACGCTTCTTTACAGGAAACCCAGATTCCAAGGTTTGGAATGGCCAGCCCTGAATTCTTCCAATGGATTAGAATGCATGGAATTGAATACTGGCAAACCCAGAATTTTACAAGACCCGTTCAAAACTAGGCTTCAGTTTTGGGATGATCTTAAATTACCACATGCTTAGATCTAGTAACTATTATCAACATAAGGGAATAATCGCATAAAATATTTGAATCCGATAGTATTTGTAACAACATTCTTGTCATAATATTCTAAAATCTGTTTCATTGAACTCGGTCAATTTTTGCTATCACAGGAATCACGACGGTGAAACAAAGTAGGAATTTTTATGGATTTGTAATCCAACATTTTTGATTTCAAAATTCAAAATGTATTTAGGAATTATACCTTATGATGCTTATTCGTAGGAGATTTTATGGGCTTTCCGAAGAGGCATCTCATATGTCTATACTTTGAGAATTGTCGCCATGAGCTTAAAGCAAAGCCCGGAAATAGTCAAAGAAACAAATTTTAGAAAATTTGGAAACGAATTTGCTACAAAGTGGGGGATCAAATATTTTATGAGTCACTCCCTCATATGAAATAGGGCAGGGTGATACTGTATATAGCAATGCTACTAATTTTAGTACTGTCGTTTATAAAAGAATATTTAGTAATTTGTAATTGTTGTAACAATTATTTTGGGAAACAAATATAAGTGGTCTAAATAAGTAAATTTACTTATGGAACTATCATTTCAGATTTGTTTTTAATTAATTATGTTGCTGCATTTATTGTGTACGTAGGGAATGCTTGACGATTCGTTTGACAAAATATTTGTAATAGTTCCAGAGTTCCGACAAATTGACCTTTCTTGACTTGCTATAATTATTACAGAACGTTTAAAACGTCCCGAAACATTCAATAAGCATTTTCTATTTGAGGGTAAAAATATCTTATACGATAAAATACAAAAACTCAAATCCAAATCTCTCTCCATAAAAAACTCGATTTTTTCTGCATTTATCCCAGAGCTGCTTGAAGGTATCAGGTACTAAATGAAAAAAACCCTTCGGGTCCGGTTCGGGTTAGCTAAAATAAAGTATTCGATTATCGGGTCGAGTGCGGGTAATTGAAACATCCGCACCTGAAAAATCAGGTCGGGTTGCCGTGAAGTTCGGGTTAAATAAAATACCTGAACACTTCATCGGGTTCAAAAGTTCAGGTCGCAGTACACAAAATACCTGAACCCGAACTTGACATTTCAGGTAATTTGCAGGTATTTATTTCCCCTAATATTCCAACTTAAAATATTACCTAATAATTAAAATAAAACCTTCCATTCTGCATGCTATATTTTTGAAGGCACGTGGGTTGGGAAGAACAGTTAGGTCGGACAATACCAAAGTATTTATGAACCGTCAGTCAGGTTTGTGTAGTAATTATCGAGGAGAATTAAAGTGCAACGGTTTCTTATTTGATAATTAGGAGCAAGTAATAATTTAGATATAAATATCATGAACTTTAAAAGTGTTGTATTGAAACTGTCAGTTTTCAATATGGGTGAAGAAGTAGTTAGTCATTGAAGAATCAAATCAAAGTGAGTATGACCCAAGACAAGCCCTTTCATACCCGATGCCTATTAATTTGCTTACCAATCTAAATTAATTCTGCAGTACAATTTCGCCTATCAGAATTTTCTGTCACAAAATGTTATGTCATCACACTCCATGGTACTGTACACTGTCGCAGTAGAACCAATGAGGGGGTAAGTAAAATTATTTATTTCAACATGTGTAATTTTGGGATCTAATAAGCGTTGGGAAAAGAATTTTAGGATACATGACATATTCTTTCATTTCCGTCTAAAATTATAACTGGCATGGAATTATCAACTTTTTTGAATTGAGAAGCCGGTCGTTTCTCCAGTAACATTTTGAAATTAATAGACTATTTTGGCTCTATATTTTTCGTATAATCCTTAAAGAGCATCAACTACAATATTAAATAAAAACAAAACAAGAAGAAAACGAAAATTTTAAGTGTTGGGTCATTATCCATTTTAAATATAAATATAATGCAGCAAGTCTTAAGTTAACATTTCAACCACTGAAAACTTCGATATTGCAAATCAGGAATGTCGAATAAACTTCCTGCCTGATAAAGCTAGATCTCCTCCACATTCAAATCTTCGTTTACATAGGTCATGATGGTCATGCAGAAAATCCTCATCAAATAATCTACTTGATATTTGTGTACAACCGGTCAAAGTTCCAAAAAGGTTTCAAGCTAAAAGTTTCATCAGATCATCTCCTGCTTGACTACCGTATAATAAATTCAAGAAAAGCTCAAGACTGGAGGAAGTGCCCGTAGTAGTAATGATACCATTACTTATTTCCAGTGCTGCGCTCAAGTCAAGTAAATTCCAGACTTGACCATGAACTTGACTTGACCATGAAATTCAAGTATTTTTTTGATACGATCTTGAACCATGGCGACTCATGTTCAGGTAATTACTTGAAATTTCATGGTCAAGTAATCAAGTACTTTTTACGTCACTTGAACATGATCATGTACAACCAAAATTGCACTTGACTTGACCATGATTTGACCATGCCTTGACCATGACTTGACCATGGCTTGATCATGGCTTGACCCGAACAATACATATACATATATGCTCATGTACAGTGAATTTCGTACATAGTGGTTCCCAAGGGATGACAAAATACCTGCCCATGTATCGGGATGCCACTGTATTTTACTAATACATCATGAAAATGTAATACAAGGGAATATTTAACCATGTTAATCTAAAGGATATGCTATCCGAGAGGAAACCGCTATATAGGAAATTCCCTGTATATACATATATACATGTATATGGTTAAACTAACTCAATATCTTGTTTTCACATGGTCTCAAAATTGTAAATAGTATGTAAGATAATTATTGACAAAACGAAATTTCATCTGAAAAAGATTTATCAAAGAATCTTAGTCATTGAAGCAAATGGTATTAACGCCAGATGTTAAAACAGGTAGCAAATTTAATTGCAGTCAAATTTGCCTGCCGAGCATGAGTTGAAACTTGTTGAAAAATAAACCAATAATTTGCGAAATGTTATTTTGAAAGTTTATGCGCCGTGTCTTTGCCATGCGCAACTTTATTTTACTTGAATCTGTACATGAAATACTCATGGTTCATGGTCAAGTTTTTACATTATCAGACTTGACCATGAACATGACTTGACACTCAAGTAATATTCTCCAATCTGACCATGACGCTTACTTGACTTCAAGTATCATGGTCAAGTTTATACATTTCCTGACCCTGACTTGAATGCTCAAGTTATAATTATTTTTTAACTTGACCATGACCCGAACTTGACCATGACTTGAAATACTCATGGTCTACTTGAACTTGTGCGCAGCACTGCTTATTTCAGCCATGTCAACGGTTAGCATTTTCCGAAAAACGGGACTCTGGGCTGTGAATATTCAAAAACTTGAGAGAAGATGAAATAAGGCAATTTAAAGGATTTTTCGCTACCTAAGGGCATACTAGTCTATAAAAATGCCCATAAACCGGTTTTCCATTCGCCATTAATGAATGTCAGTTGCTATGCATTGTTATACTGTAAAGCATAAGAACATGGTTGTAGTTGCAAATGGGCACAGGTGGTAGATCCGAGGCACTTTTATATCATTATAATATTCACATCACAAGGTCATTCGTCATAAAAATTTAGTCTTAAAATTGCATTTATAATTACAGTTTTGTACTTATTTTAAATAACTAGAATAATTGAGCACGCATTTGAAATTACAGATCATAATATGGGGTTATAATCGTGTAGTATCCAGTTCGGCATTATTAAATCTGTAATCATGCACCCCGTTTGACAACGTATCTTAACGTATTAAAATAATAATGAATTTTGCGAACTCGTCCCGTCGTATAGGATTTCTATACAACCTAACAAATTCCTACAATTTCCAGGCTTTGTGAATATGTGCTTAAAATAATAATGAAAAATAAAAAGTTAAACATAATTTATCGATCTCGAATACTTATTCGACAGAGAGAGCGTCTCAGACTCAGCAAGAGCGAATTAACAATAAGACCCCGAGCCTTGATGGCTCTTTCCTTTATTTACTCTCGAGACTCTTCTCAGAATATTGAAATGTATACTGGGCATAATTTGATTAACAGCAACCTAATAACTCCATAAATACTCATGCATATGCAATAAGTACATAAAACGTGTAAATATGTTCAGTGTTTTTCCCCTTCCAGCTCCTTACTTTTTATCTTACAATACAGAGAAAATTAAATAATAAATGCATTTATTCTGGTCCCATTGAAAGAAACTGACCATTATAGTTATACTTTTTACTCTAATTTTTCCATAATCTAGGTCAAGAGAATCAGCTGTTATTGAAACTCTCTCATTATTTTGTATAATTAAAATTTCAAACTAACAAAAAATACTTCCTGCTTTCAGCCTAAACATGCATTAAGAGACAAAGTTCGTACTCTTTGAGACCCTCTCGTATATATTGCTTTGCTGACAGTACATGTACATAGATACATTACATTCATTTACATAAATATAACGCAACAACTACGAATAATAACCAGTTTAAAATTATTTAAATTATAAAATCTACGTATGTGTTATTACACAACAGCTTCTAATTAATTTTCTACTTTATTAAAATTAATACATATTTATGCTTCAAGAATTAATGCATATAATGTCTTTTGACTCCGGAGATTGTTCAAATCTTAAAAATCGGTAAAAGCCTAGTTATTTGATTTTTTAGTATTTTTTATACAAATAATATATTTAGGAAACATTTTGCAACTGTTATGCTAATCTACTAAATGTCTGTAATAAGACGACACTGCATGCATGAAGGGCTTTTTGCTTCTGACACGCTTCAAAATAATGATAGGGCTTAACTTAGTTGGCGTCCTGTATAGGTTCAACAGAAGGGCTTGTAAATCCAACCGCGAGTTTCAACTTCGAGAAACCGTCGTGAGGCCCGAAGGCGGTAGTATAAACCGTAACGTGGAAATAACGTCAACAACTTTATTCCTTTCTTCTTTCATCAACCTTCGCATCTTTCACTATATCCTCAGCATCTCAAGTATAATCTTTCTCATTGTTTGATTATTTGTTTAATTTTGCATCTCTATCAGTTCCTGTTCCATTGTCGTCTTTCATTTATTCCTCAATTACAGCTGTCAGTGGTGCCAAGGGTCATAAATTGTGTAATAATTACAGTGAAGGACAAAGTGTGAGCTACGTATGTTAAATTCTATTAAAGGTAATAAAGAGAGGTTTTGACCTTTACACATTTGAATATTAATAATATACATATAAAAGTAGCTTGTACATGTGTTTGTGAAAATAAAAAAGGAACAAGTGGAGGTTTCAAACTCGCCACGGGTTTTAAATGTCACTTGGTAATGAGAGACTATTTGAGACGAAGATCTGAAAGATATATTTTTAGGGTTAGCACTTATATAATTACTTCTATAGTGTAGGAGAGGTCAGGTGTCAATGTGGTTTGGACGGATTAAATTCTTTCAAAGACTTTCCTATTTTTATTTGTTGATTGGTTAGTTTTTTTAGTTAATTAACTTACGGTAATGAAAAATCAATAGTAACGGAATTCCCTTCAAAATTGAATGAATAATTGTGGCTAATTGTAGGTATTTATTGGTCGAGAGTCACCCGAACTCCATTTGTTGACATTTGAGATCCGAATCCGAGTCCGAGAGGAGAAATTACTTTATGGGAATTAAAAAAGTATTTATTACCAGGATTTTTTCATTTCAGAATGCCTGTGTGGAAGGGGGTGGGGAAGTTGAGACTATAATCGATTTTTTGAAGTTACCCAGCGGAAGCATTACCCCTTCGGAGTAACACCCCTTTTGGGGGTGCCGTAAATTGTTGGAAGGCGAGGATTTTATGGATTTTGTTATCTGTACGTAAGGTTGATAATAGAACAATAATTTAGTTTTGGAGTATTGAGCTGATTACATTATTAAATTTTTGGTTACTTACACTTCCAGTTCCAGATCAAGACAAATCAGTTTCTATACAGTTGAGTTAGTGTACCTGAATGTGACCCAATAATGGATCAGAATGAGAATACAATCGTCAACATCATCCCAACAGTATCTCTAGAAGAATCTCCGGAGTTATCTCCAACGAAGCCTGGAGAATCTCATAGGAAAGCCAAATGTGTAGCTTTAGATGACTATACACTTTCCGGTTGGTACAAATATTTGCAAGGCAGCAATGTGCAGGTTCAGTCTGACCTGGACAGGATCATCCTGTCGAAAGTGAACTTCTTTTGCAATTCTTGCGATGGAATGGAGAGCTATGGTTTTGTCCTAAAATGCCAACCCACCAAGCTCCTGACAATGTACCTGCTCAAATACATGTTCGTCTCTGAAGAGAATCTTGAGTTGGGGATTGAGGAATTACTGAAAATAAAGACCTTGTTTATTTTGTATGATTTTGAACTGAAGAAATTCTATGACACCAAAGGATTCCTTTTCCTCATAGAATCCTGTCTAGCGGAGCTTTGTGCAAAGGATCCCTTAATTTGCATGAATACCAGCTCAAAAGTGGAAGAACTCTCTCCAGCTGCTCGAAGGATAGTGGATGGTGCGAAGCTATATGTGTGTTTACTGTTTGGACACCTTTATAAATCGATTCAGATCGCCAAACGATTAAGGTGTGGACATGATACACCTGAATGGTATTTTCTGTGTTGCTCGGTCCAACGTCTGAGAAGATTCAAGGAGAACATACCAATTGTGAAGCCCAAAAAAGCCGAGATGGATTTTCTTAGAGCTGGACTTGCTGCTCAACCCTGGAATGTAATGTTGAGGATTTTGGCTTGCCAAGTCCTTTTTGATTGGATGAGGACGGATGACCGTAAGCCTCAGGTGCAAATTTATGGAGAGATTCTCCAGGACGTTGCTGACATCGGACAATTTGTGCATCAAGAATTACAGTACAAAAACTTTTTAAATCTTTAAAAATAATGTGTTCCGGGAAAGCTTGTTATTGTTCACTTATTTTCAGTGAAAATAAATGATTTGTGATTAATCTACTACAATGTGATAGACACGATGGCTTAGTAATTTGTTTTTTCAATTAACATTTGCTGTACTGTTTTGTGTTTTGTTTTTCTTTTTAAGGGACCTTGCGGCAGGCCTACCCCAGGTCTATGCTATCGATCTATATGTTCTTGCAAGTAGCTTCTACGGATACCGGAATCTTCCACAGCTTCTAACGAAGAAGTTCGACACGGTCAAGAGAGTCGATTTTGCTAAATTGGAGAAAAATGGGGAAGATATTTTGGATTACTATGAACTTTTGACTCGATATGATACCACTAAACTCTCGGAACACTATTCAAAGCTGGCACTTGCCATTCAACCAAAAAATGCTCAAATTCACATGTTCAAGGCCTTGAAGTGCTTAAGAAAGGTACGTAAACTGTTAATTTCAATTTAAACAGGTAACCCAATTAATTATTAATAATTTATGATGGTTTTATATAAATTATTTCCATTGACAAACATTATCATTTGTCGTTTTTACTTACTTTAGTTCAGTCGTGACGAAGCTCTACTGTACCTGAGATCAGCCTTGGAAGCAGATGCATTTATTGAGGATCTGGTTTTACTAAACATCCGTACATTAATTGGCGGAAGCAAGAGTGACCAGGAAGAAGCATTAGGGTTAATAGACAAGTACATTGGAACCGAATTCGAATGGTCCAGTTTATTCCGAGTACATTTGACCTTTCTTAAAGGATCCCTCTTCTGGTTAAAGGATCAAATAAAGGATTGTGTTCAGTCTTGGATTCAAGGGCTCTATATTGATCCGGTCCAGTTGTTAAATCAAGTAATGCTTTACATTTCGAAGTTAATTAATAAAAACATTCAATACCCCAAAACCGTTCGTGATCCCAGAGGGGTGTCGAATCGTGTGTCAGTGTACTAGCAAAAAGAGCGCTGATTTGCATTTCCCTGATTCTAGGAATAAGCTTAATGTGTTTTTATTTATTGAATCACTATAAATCTACGAGCTCACATGCGAATGACCTGAGCTTTTGTTTTATGCACTGAAATTTCGGCAGCCCCGTCAGTCTATCCCACTGTAAATAATATTTTATAATACTATGTTAATGTTACTAAACCGACGTTGAATCGAATTCATTGGCTTTCAAAATTTGGGATCAATAATATATCCACGCTAGCAGTCTGGACTCATACCAGTGGCAAGCAGGGTTGTAGGAAAGGATATATGCGAAAAGGAAAATATGGAAAATTCAGAAGTACGCTGGAAGATTGGAACACATGACAATTTCTTTAAGAGAGTTCAGTCTAATGGAGATAACTCAGGGGTCTTAGGTTGTGCTTGCTGGGAAGCCAATTTTTAGTTTTGAAAAAGGAAGCAACTCAAAACCTTCAACATTTCACTTTTTCTAAAATAAATCCTGAGTTTGCACCCTTTTTCTTGACGGGGCGTCAGAATTGGGAGTCAATCGGGCCCGATAGCCATATCCCGTATTGTCCAGGACAGCACTGGTCTCGTATCTAAAGTCGGTCGCAGGAGAGTGGCACGGATATTCCAATATCAATAAGAGCGTCGATTTCACTACTCCTGTCCAGAGGTGTCCATTTGAAAACACCTTCGTTCATCCTTCAGAAGGAGAACCGTTTACAATTACCCGTTCCTTCATCGTTCCGTAAAATGAAGCCTTCTGAATGTTTATCCTTCCTTCGCCCTTCCTTCATTCAAAACCATGCTATAATCCTTCCTTCAGCCTTCAAAAATTATTTAAATTCCTTCATGCTTCGGGTATCATGCTGCCTTTGTGATATAAATGTTTCAGAATAACGTTAAGCCGACCCGCCAGAAAAATAGTTTTCAGTTGAGTAACGGTGTACGTACGTACATGAACTTAAGTTACGGAAGAATTTTGCCTAAAATATAGTAGATGGAATTGCAAGTTCCAGCGGCGTTCGAAGGCGTAAAAACAACATGTTCCTTCACATTCCATTATTTCTGCAAAGAGCAGAAGCCTTCGTTCAGCCTTCGTTTCCTTTCCAGCCTTCCTTCCCTTCCCTTCATAATTGTTAAAGATAACGCTTCATTCGTTCAAAGAAGCCTTCTCTGAAGGAAATCCTTCGAAGGATGGACACCTCTGCTCCTGTCATTATTTCGTACTTGGATTTTGGCTTGAGACCCGTGCTGTCAATATATACATTGGTCACAGTATATTACAGTCACAGACTGACATTGAGATCTGTTTGTGGTCCCAGTTTTCGGGTTAGGCTGTCTAGTAACCAAGGGTTGTTGTAAATTATACATTTATGCGTTTTCTTTTGTAGTTTTCATTTTGGTCGAAAGCACAAATCAGGAAGCATTTATGGCCAGCCAAATTTTCGAATTTCGAAATGATTCATACTCTCAAAAAGGCCCTGCAGTTGCTGTCCAACTTATCTGAGGAAAATTTTGAGGACCCGAGAATTCCCGGTGCCACTGCCGCATTTTTAGCGGAGATGGATTTTTATTTTCCGGCGTAAGATTTTTAACTGTCAATAAATATTATAGGAATTTATTTCTCAGAGTTGACATTTAACATTTGCTTTTAAACTTAAATTGTATATCTTTCCAGCACTTGGGACATGACGGCAGAAATAGCAACACTGAGCACGAAATGGTTTTATTTGTTGGACAGTCATGAAACTCAGAAATCTAAATTTGAGAGTTCTTCAGAAAGTGAAGAAGAAGAGATACTAGAAACAATTAATGGAAAACACTTGGAGGATGATGACATTGCACAGACTGCCTTTGAAAATTCTGGACCAAGCCGTAGAGAACCCAGTATTGAATACATGGACTTTGAACCAGTATCAAATTCAGTAATTTTGAAAAAGAGCCAAAACTTGATCAAAGTCAATATTCTTCCGGACTTTTATAGTTCACAAGGTCCCATCCCTCAAATGACTAGTAAACCTAAGGAGCTGGTCGAACTGGACTGAAAATTTAAGGAACTTAACGCTTCCCCATTACCGTTCTAACTCAAGTATTATTAAAGTTTTGTTTACTAGAACGGAATAATGCATGTACTATCATACCACTACAAGCAACTAAAGTTTATGTTGAACTTAACAACATATGCATGAATAGATATTTTTTATAATGAGTTTTAATAAAGTTCGAGTTAAGCATGTTCAACAGTAATTGACTACGGTACATATATGACTAAATATATCGAAGTTCACATGTAATTTTAGGATTCAAACTACAATTTCCACTTTATTTGGAGCGTTTTTTAAATGCTGCTGCACTTTCCGGTACCACTGACTAATTATTTTTGAATTTTTCGCAAGGTCATCAAAAGCTTCACAGCCCTCGATGCTATTTAGAATTCCATACACAGCCAAGTCCGAGAGATTAGGCTTTGAACCCCCCATAAAATCCCCTTTACCTTTCTGATGGATGCTCCGCAACCAATATTCACTCTCTTCATACAAAGACTGGCGTACATCCTCCTTCAAATGGTGACGTTTCTGCAATCGTTTTCCTATCATCCACATAGCGACCGCGCCCGTGTAAATCACTAATGTCCGCTCCCAGGCGGCAAAGTTCTTCTCCCACTCTCCAACCTTGAACATGTATAACATCATAAACCATAAGAGTTGTCCAAAAGGAGTAATGTAAAGAAATATTCCTACATATATATCTACATAATACCAAAATTAAATGAAAGTAACTTTTGTGCTTTTATAAATTCATCACTACTTTTATTGAATTTACAACTTACCCGATCAAAATTCCTAAAAGACGCTATAGCTTCCGGAAGAGTTCTGTATATATTAGGAGACAATGTATGTACATATACAGAATCCGCCCATTTCCTCCACTTTCTCTCTGACAAAACTGCTTCCTTAGATTCTTTGCTATCTTGCTCCATATCTTCCATTACAAAATACTTGTTCATGATCTCTGTCTGTGTCTTTCCATCTTCATCCTAAAATCACAAAAAAGTAGAAAGTTTAAAATGATTTAAAATTAATTAACGTGTCATTTTGCACATAACCAAATTGCTTGTTTCTACAAAAAAATTACGCCAACGCTAGGAATAATTACTTTTAGTAGTAAAATTTAAAATGCTCACCATTTACTTCAATTATTAAAGACATAACAAATAAATATGTTACAAAATCTGTTGCTAACCTGAAACTTAACCGTTGGATAGCACTTGACCAATCTCAGCATCTCATGGTCACCAGGGGTTTTGGTCTTGTTCTGGTTTTGCACATACGAGAACAGAGCACTGATGATCATGGAACTGTCGTTGAGTTGCAATACCTCCCCTTCCGGAGTTTCCACGATGAGGATCGGCACTTTCCGATACTTTTCTGACCATTTCAGCTGTGTTCGTAATACTGGATTAACTTCCACAATGCCGTAGGATATCCCGAAGTAATCCAACATGGCACGAACCTTTTTATCATGAAAATATTATTGTAGTAATTAGCTTCACATATTTGATAGTACAAAATATTTTCCCCATACATCCAAATTTTGCATTACACAACTAATGCCACTCAATAATATTTGCTTACAATAAAACAATACCCTGCAAAATATTTATCACATTACGAACTGTTTTACCTCCAAACTTTTACTGACTTTATCGCAATAGTTTATACAATTAATTTTATTATTATAAAAATTTAATAATTATTCTTATTCTGTACTAATTATAAACAAATGACTGATTTAACTTTAATTCGTATTTGTTTTGTTGACGAGCACTTACTTTGCAACAAAATGGACAAGTTTGATATTGATACAAGGTAAGCTTCAGCCCTGTCATGTCCATTGGGAAAGTCACCTGAAAAAAAAAAAATAACTACACTGTAAAACAAAACTTACAACAATAAATTAAACATTTTGTCAACTTTTCTGAAATACTAAGACATAAATGAGTTAATTCACTGTGATTCTATAAGCTATTAAATTCTACAAAAAAATCGTACGCCCACCGCGCTTTGGCTGTAGGATCTCAATGAATTAACTCTTTGGTTTGTATCGAAACTGAATCTAGTCCAGTTTCCATCTTCACAAAAAATGCACTTTTAAAAACTAAAATACAACAGGAAGTGATTAAACTCGCATTTGGGATTGAAAAACATAAATACTGACACTGCGAGAAGGTTCAAAAGACGGAGGAGCCTTCAAAAGGAAACTGTCCGGGTCGTCCGAATTCAACACAGTTTTCGGAGCTCTCCGCTTCCGGTATTCTTCATAAGCAAACAGCCCTCCTCCGCCAGCTCCTGCTACAAATGCAACAGTTCCCAAACGGAGTCTCGTATTTCGGATCGGTTTCGCTGAAGCACTATGCGCCGACCGGGCAAGGATGGTTGCAACGGTTGTGAAGATACGGGCTCGCATTTTTCCGGGTGAAATTACAAGTCCTGGACGTATGAACCCTATTAAAACCCCAATACATTCATTAGCTCAGCAAAATTCAGCGCAACTAAAAAAAACTATTATTATTTCAACCAAAATCGAAAGTTTTACACCGGTCTCAATGAAACAAGGGATTGACGGCACAGGACGAGATTAGGCAATTAAATCCGGAAAGACCGATATGACAGATCAAGAGTTGAGTGAACGGGTCAATTCATTAATGAAAGGTCAATGAATTGTCAACGTTTCCAATTCTGGTTCATTCTGCATTTTATTGAGACCCGTTGGCAACTTTCAGTTTCAGACGCATCAAAATAAATCCGCTCACTTCTAATAAAATACAAACAAATGCAATTAAATAATTACTTACTTTCAATTACTAAACAAAATTTAATTGACGGATATATATCTGTATGTTTCACGGAGTGTAAACATCAAAAATCTAATTCGGAAAAAAATGCACACCGGCCCAAGTCTGTTCAATTATTTACGATTCCTCATAATTTGTTTAAATATTGGGAACAATTAGCATTTCCAAATTCCAAGAAGAGTGACGCTTATCGTCAGAAAAAATAAAAACGAAATATTCAACTGTTATTAGTTACTTTAAATATTAATCCCTTTTAATTTTATCCGGGTATCTTGTCCTGAATTCTTGAATTAATACTTTGAAACACTTGAAAGGTAAGCTTTTATTTAATTACATACAAATACATACTTAAATATGTACATATGTACAAGTATACGTTCACAGCAAGTCTCTCTCACACAGGCACAGGTACTTTTGTTTTTGGTTTAACACAAGATGACATTTCAAACCCTTGCCGCTTGAATTGGAGTAGTTTGCCGTTGAAACAGCTTTGAATTACTAGCAGCAGATGGCAGTTGCAATGCATTTGGAAGTAATAAACTTAATTAGATCAAACCCAATTTTTTATACTAATTAAATAGTTTTTTAAAAATAGACTTATATACCAAAGTTCATAAAAATAAGTAGGAATTTAGGGAGGCTAATTAATTTGAACAACTTTGCTGCACTAACAATCAGCCTTCCCTCAATTTTTAAATGAAACCGTTCCTTCAGCCTTCCTCAAAAAAATCGTTCGTTAATAGTCTTTATTTATTGAAAAATTACAAAAATGGAAACTTGCATGAATTTTGAAACGGAAGTACATACAGTTTTGATCAATGTATCATCACTAAAAATATGAATATGAGGGATGAAAGTTGATATAAATATTTTTACAACAAAATTCACGCTTCTGCCTTGTGTTTTATTTACATGGAATCATCCGCGTGAATCCTTTAGTTCATCCGAATTAAGGCTCCTTATTTCTAACCCGCTCTTTATTCCTCTCCGATTTTTTGGTAAATTTTATGAACCTTCCCTCAAACTTTGGAAAAAAATTCAGCTGTCCTTCCATTTACCTTCCTTTGACTGAAAATTGGGTCTGCTGTCTTCAATGGAGCCTTTGAAGACTGGACATGTGGATTGAGTGTGCTCTGATATTGAGTAAGGGTGTCCTGTATCCTTTAATATTGAATATAAAAAATTAGGGCTTTGAATAAATTTGCCTGAACTTTTGAGACTCGCGAATTTTTAAAAAACAATAGAGGAAAGTCTTTGCATTAGCATTCGAGTCTTTTGCTGGCACTGACACTCCGCAATAACAGGAGAAATATCAAGACTGATACAATAGGTTAGTTTATTGTTTAACGATATTATTATATTTTGTTTTTGCCATTTGAATGAAAATGTTTTTATAAGGGAGCATCTTGTAAGAAGAATGTACTCTGGTCACTTTTGAAACTGCTAGGGCTAGGACGTATCTGGTAATGAGTGTACTTAATAGCGTGTATTTATTTATTACCTTGAATATTTTCAAAATGTTGGTTTACAATTAGTTTGTAAAGCAAAACTGTCCGATCACACCCTTTAAATTCATTACTTGAATTAGCAGAGGTGAACATTTATAGGATTGTTAAAAATTAGAGACAAATACAAATGTACTATCAAAATTTTTTGAGGTGCATATTGAGCACTGTGCTACACTCATTAAGTTGAAGGAGATAAGTGCAAAAAATTGACCTGTACTTACTTAGAATCGAAACATGCAATTCGAATCCGAATCATCTGAGAACATTTAAATTACATATAGGAACAGTAAATATTCTAAAGAGCAAGTTTTTGCTAACAGGCCCAGCTTCTGTGGTTACGAAGATTTATGAAACTTTATTGGGATTAATTCAACCTTTGTTGGAAGGAATGAGGCAAGCTGATTGTGAGCTACATACGGCATGGCTCACAATACATAGCCGTAAGTTACACGATCCATTATTCATGAATGAACACTGTAAGATTTTATTACTTTAGAATAATAATTCTATGCAGTGCATACTTGAAAAGCATGTGAAGAACATACTAAGCTTCCATAAAAATAATTTGTCAGTGGATGCAAATTACAATAAGTACATACGTATGAGCTGTATAGCCAAAAACTCCTTAAAGGTAAAGTTAGTGGGAAATTTAATTCTAATTTTTTGAACATAGATACTGAGATGTAGGTCTGTTGTTTAATTTGTGTATAGTAATGTAAGCAACTATCTATGTATAGTATGTGATTTGCCATAAGCAGCAAATAGAAGCAAAATCTCAGGAAATAAACCGGCTCCTTGTTGATTGTCATTTGTCATTATCAAAGATGAGACTTTATTTATTACTGGGTATTATAATGCTTCTGATATCCTATAGAATGTAGCCCCATATATTTTATAAATATTTTATTACACTTCTATGTATATTCATAAATTCTGACGTAAATAAAATATATTTAACGAATAATTTACTTGGTTTTGAGGAGGGAAGTAGAGTGGGTGAGAGAGATTTATTTACATTTGCCTAATTATTATTCTGTGACACTCAAACCCCAAAGAAGTCTGAGTAAATTTCTTTCACAGGCATGAAGAACAACTTGGGCCTGTTAGCATAAACTGGACGTGATTTAAGTTAGTCCTAGGCTTCGAATCTCTCCAAATTATAAAATGTACCAAAAAGTATGACTGAAGTCGTACAGGCCAATACTTTTGCAGGACATCTAACAATTAATTAAATTTTTGTTTCTACATTTTACAAAATTACATTGAAACTGGGTAACTAAAGTGATTAACTGTAGGTACATTTGTTCATCATATTTACGAAATGACCGAGTGATAAGAAATTTAGATGTCTGGCATCCTCGTTTTTGGTCTTCCACCCTCAGTCTGAAATCTCAAGTGAAAACCACAATTTTGTCAAAATTTTCTAATAAAAATGTGTGTCATGAAAAAATGTATTAATACATTGAAATTTGAGTCCACGTCAGTATAACGGTTCCGATGTTGTAATCCAATGGGTCCTTAATATCATATTGAATTGCAATAAGGTTTTAATTATTTAATAAAGAGGTAGGAAATAACTGATGAAGCTCCAGCATGAAGGTTACTCCAATTTCGTTCGAGTATGAGTTTTGTGAAGTAAAGAACAATTTAGCTATTAGAGACTATATATACCTATAGGACTCATAGCTCGAGACAGTAAATATTTTGTAACACTGTTAGTTACAAAATATTTGACATAAAAGAAAATACGTAAGTACATACATAGGTACCTATATCTATCAATTACTTATGAAATGTATAAGCATTAAATATGCTCAAAAAGTCTGCCGCCACTTTTAGCGTAATAGTAAATATTATGAAGCCTACAGATTATTATGTTTATCTATAGTCACAAAAAATACTGTTTGAGACCATTTGTTTATGACTTATATACCTGAAAATTGGTTGAATGTATTTATTTACGCGGATTCAGGTAAATTATACCTAACTATACAAAATAACAATTCTTAAAAAACTACATTTCGATAGGAACAGTTGTTAATTAAATGTACTGAAACTATGTGAAGGGTGTGAGTTTATTAAATCGGGTTTTAAACCGTCATTTCAGCGTATATCTACTCCCAGACACTTCATATTTTGTTTTGTTTATGAAATAGAATATGTATGGCCTCATATATAGGATTTCTTGGAAACTCCGTATAGGAAGTTCCGGCCTAATGTATGATAATTTAATAAATAATATAAGATTTATTGCACAGCGTGGGTTAAAACGTATGATATAGGAATGCGAAAAAAGGTATGGACCCGAATGTAGATAAGGGTGGGTGATTGGAGTGACATATGGGTACAAAGAAATATTGGTAAAGGTCCGAGCCCATTTAGTTCCATAGGTGGGTAAAATCGGGGATTTTCGGTTTTTTCACGGAAACCAAAATAATTCATGAACTGGTTGTCCGATTTTGACCAAACTTTTGCTGATGTACTCCAAATTTCAACACCCAGGTCAGCTTTCAAACACTTTTAGAAATTCAAAAATAAATGTCAAAATTTTGAAACAATTTGATTTTTTGGCAAAATTTTTCGGAAAATACGTAAATTAATTTCAAAATTTTCTTAAAATTAATTACTTGACCGAAGTAATACATGTCAGCTTATACTTATGTTACGTGTGATATTTATGCACAATGGTACCAATGCAGGGTTTGAAATATAAGTTTATTCATTAATCTGGAGAAACAAAATTATGGGTAATTTTTTTGAAATGACAGTACATACATACTTAATAAATAACGTGAATACATGTACATACATAATAATTTCAAAACGCATACATACATAACAAGTTCACAACACGTACATACATAATAATTTCAACTCGTATACACAATAATATGAAAACACACGCACGCTAAGTATCAGCAACAAACTGGTTAAACACTGATTTCAATTAAATACAAGTGCAAATTCTGTATTCAAATAAGATAAGAAAATTACTAGTACACAGGGCTCTTAATATAGAATAGTAAAGGGGGAGTTCAAAAAAATCAATGAACGCGCAACATGGATGGATCTGGCTTAAACTTGAGATGGCTGGACTACAGTTTCTGCAAATAAGTAACAATGATGTAAGAACTTTACCAGTATATACGAACGAATTGAGTGAAAACTAACTTACGCTTTCACAAAGTTGAAGTATTGCCGAAGTTTATGAAAAATTAAAATAACCAGAATAAGTAGCACCGCCGCGATGAAAAACTCCACTGCTCTTCTGCAACCAAACAATAGGAATATAACATGTATGTTTTTGTATGATCACATTTCAATACAACGTGTTTGTTTTTATTAATCTTACATAATAAAAACCCACAAATCTTCAAGAGTTAGCGTAACTGTTTTCATATCCAGAGAAGTAGCTGGTGTAACCAGGCTAACGAGGGACAGCCAGAAAAACTGCATTTGTAAATGCATAGTTGTTGTAGAGAAAAACTTACGAGGACAGAGATACCTAACTTAAATACAGCAATTCTGAAAGCTAATGAGGTAGTGCAACCATTGCCAGCAACTTTTATACAAATGGAGTATGGACTAATTGTGAAAGTATAATATATTTTAAGAACAGTAAAATAAATACGCTGGTGACAAAACGTTAGTCATGCTGCTTCAGCCTGGCTGCTGCGAATCCGGAATATCCTACAAGATATTATAAGCTTCAAACCCATGCAGTCATACGGTAGTTAAAAATAAAAACAGATTTAAAATAACTTACGCCTTGACCGAAGTGTAGTAGGAATGAAAAGCACAAACAATTAACATCAACAAAACTGCCACCACAGTTAGGACAATAATTTTGGCCCATTTCCTGAAAAGGTTTAATATAGTTTTTATTATAATGCATCATGTAGTGACTAGCAGAATATACGTTTCCAGATATTAAAATGTAATTGAAGTAATTGTAGTTACTAGTGTACTTACATACAAACCTCGTAGCTCTCCAGAATAAACCCAGGTGTTTCTTCGACTGTTTCCGAAACTGCTTCTGCTACTTCCCCCCATTTCTCCAACGTACCATATGCTCTATGTACGGATGCACTAACTTTGGACTCGAGATTTTTAGTTAATTTTTCTAGTTGTGTAGGCGTTGTGTCTTCCAAGTAATCCAGCTTCACTGTCACAGGTTCCGAGTACATAAAACCGTGCGAAATGGTCATGGTAAACAACCATGTACACAAACTTAACGCCAGTTTCATGATAGTAGTAGTTCTTGTAACTATTAGCAGGCAACTGTGTTAGTACATTGCCGATGCTTCACTGGTAGCAATGATTTTTATTTACGCTTGCAGTGCCTTTAAATACTGGCGAACTCAATGAACTGTACCAAAGAATCAGTTATTGTAAACTTCAACGAAAATAACTACTTTATAAATTCCAGCTCACTAGAATTACTCATTTAGAATGTGATGAGCTAAAACAGTGGGATGGGTAACCTGTCGATCAGTAATAGTTTTTTTGAAGTCATAGTTTTTCTTTAATGACTCATGGTTACTTGGAGCATTGTTTCAAACTATTCTCGGAATTACAAATATTTATCACCGGTTCTAGAAATACGTACAAGTATGATGCATAATAAGCCGTTAGTTCTGATTCTTATAATGTCGCAAGTCGTACACCTTCAGCTCTACTTGAACGTTGAAGCTCAGACGTTCAACTCTACTTGAACGACTTCTACTACGTTGAACTGAAAAGTGGACAGCGAGTGTGTGTCACGTGTTACAAAAAATTGTTAAGCAAACTAAAGATGCTTCCCAGATTTTATTTGTAGCTGACTCCGTTTCCGAAAGTGAGGGGTCCGAGAAGACATCGCCTCCAATTGATGATGTTCCCTTAGGGATTACAAGCAGGAAGACGGAATGCTCTGATTCAGCTGAGCCATTAGAAAATGAACCAGTCGCAGGCCCATCTCATGCTGGTTCTATTGTATCAAAAGTCCAACCACGGAAACTTACGGCAGTAGATATTATTGCACCGCGGATGTCTCAGCCTCCAGAGGTATGGAATATTTTGAAATATTGTATTCAAAATAGTATTTGAAATATATTCCGTATCTTATATTTGGTATTTTTCTCGCCGTAAATGTTTCAAGGTATTTTGTATTTCGTATTTTGTCAGCACCAAAATTTCTACTGTATTTTGTATTTCGTATCTTCAAGATCAACAAACTTTATGATCTTTTGTATGTATTTATCTTGTGACATTATCCATCCCGTTTTGCAAATACAAAATACAATTTAAAAATACATAGGCCTGGCAACTGCTGTTGTCTGTATCACATGTTCAAACAAATATATTAACGATAAAAACACTAATTTGAAACATTTTGAAACTAATTCTTTAACGGTTTTGGATTGTTTGCAATACTTGCTTATTGGATAAATACATTGTATCTATGTGTACAATTAGTGACAACATAAAATCAGCAAAAAGTTACCCAGGAGTTATAAGATTGCTAGATTTTAAGGAAAAATATTCTGTTTGTAGGGTCATGTTATTTACTTTGATCTACACAGATGAAAAAAAGAATAATATGAATATATTTTGTAAACTGTAATCACGTGCGTAGGTTACCTTACGTTTCCTGAATAATTCTTGGGGTACCTAATTATTTATTTAAATTGCTCAAGATACTGTGCTTGAGAGAATAGTTATATCTTAGACATATATTTTGAAATAAATTTGAGAGTATTTTCAGTATGTAGTTTGCATTTCAAATACGGTATTTTCATTTCGTTTTTTTGTTTTCGTTGGAGGCTAAGTATTTTATTTTGTATATTGTCAAAATTCCTACGGATATTTGTATTTTATTTCGTATTTTGTCAAAATTCCTACGGATATTTGTATTTTATTTTGTATTTTAATGCTTCTGGAGATGCATTTTTATTTTGTATTTTAAAAATAAATTTCATGTATTTTCCACACTTCTTTCAGCCTCCCGTTAAAGTCCCGAAATTGTCTACCCAGGAGCTAGAATTACATCCGTTTCACCTACAGGATCTGCAGGAAGACGAATCTGTGGTTTCAGCTGCTTCAAGTATCCCAAGTGACATCGAACTCGAAGATGTTAACTTGGGGCTCAAAGCTCTAGGACAAACACCACTACAAAGGCAACATCTCTCCAATACTCGCGCAATGGCACGAAAATTCCTTAATATTCATGAAGGAATGAAGGCAAAGATGCAAGGACTAGCGCGAAAGAAAATGACGTTAAGTCCAAAGACAAAATGCATTTGGTGTGCATCTTTATTGGAGAATCTTCCTCAGCGATTTCAACAGCTTTCGCTGCGACGTGAGAAGTACCTTATTTTAACATGTATTCCACCTGAATTGTCAATTGTTAATGTGCAAGACGAGTTTGGTTGTAGTACCTACGAGGCCCGTCAAGCATCTGCATTTAAGCATAAATACGGTCCTTTTTACGCTCCTTCACCAAAAAGTTTGGGCAGGCCTCTAGATTCCCAGAGTGTAAAACTTGTCACAGCTTTTTATCTCGACAATGAAAATAGCCGAATAGTCCCCGGGCAACGCCAAACTATAATTGCAACGAGGGATGACGGAACTAAGGGCAGGGTAGCGAAACGCCTTCTTCTTGTTAATCAAGCCGAATTATATGTGGAATTTAAGAACATCCACACAAACGAAAAAATTGGAATTACCAAGTTTTTATCATTACCCCCTAAGCAATGCATTCGGCCAGGAGTTCGTGGGCATCACACTACCTGTGTGTGCATGATCCATGAAAATTTCAAGATCCTTTGTAACACTGTCGAGTATCCTGGCGACACGAAATTATTTCTAAGTAGTTACCTGTGTGAAAATCCAACATCCGAATGCTTTCTCGGGTTTTGTTCGGAATGTCCAAAGTACGAAATTCTCGATGAAATGTTAATTGACAAAACTGATGAAACTGTAGCTTACCATAAATGGGAAACTACAGATGGTGCCATAATGAATGAATGTATCCAGTCACAAGCAGATTTTTTGGAAACAGTCCACTTAATGCTACCCAAAATAGCATTCCAACATTTTGTGAACGAGAAACAATCAACCTTCATAAAAAATTTGAAACTTGACTTACATAGATCCCCTAACAACATTATCTGTCAGGTAGATTTTGGGATGAATTTCAGTTTTTTGACCCACCGTGATATTCAAACGGTGCATTTCAGTCCTCACCAGTGCACAATTCATCCCTTCTATGTTCACGCATATGACAGTGCCGAAAATAAAGTTATTCATAAATCGTACGTAGTATTAAGTGACGATTTACGACACAATTCTACAGCCTTTCATGTTTTTAGAAGTAAAGTAGTTGAGCTAATCAAGCGTGACTTCCCACATACTAAACATATTTACTATGTTTCAGACGGCAGTGCAGCTCAATACAAAAACTATAAGAATGTATCAAATCTGCTCTGCCATACCGAGGAGTATGGGATTACTGCTGAGTGGCACTTTACTGCTACGTCACACGGCAAGTCAGAATGTGATGGGATCTGTGCAGTAGTTAATCGAGAGACCAGGCTGTACAGCTTGCGACCAGGACATTACCTTCAAAAGGCTGAAGAAATGGTCACCTTTTGTCAGTTTAAGTGGCGGGATTCCCAAAATCTTGATGTCCTATTGGTGACCCATGACGATATTTTGCCACAGGTGCCAAAACTGAAGCAACGTTATTGTAGAGCTAACCGGGTTAATGGTATTCAAAGGGCTCATTCTGTCGTCCCAACATCTCCGACAGAGGTTCAGATGCGAACATTTTCGTCGTCCGCTGATTTTGAAGTCTTTCAAGTTTTTGATGCCGCGCAAGCGCTGCCGGAGGTTCCTTCACTTTCAGCGTATGTTGCAGTTGTTGTCAATAGAACCTTTCAAGTTGGTGTTGTAGGGGAGTACGACTGAATTACTGACTCATTACGAATAAATTTCATGACTAGAAGCGGTCAAAAGAACAGTTTCGCCTGGCCCCGCATTGAAAAAACAGATCTTGTGCCAATTCACGACATGCTGATGGTGGTTACACCACCGAATGTGACGTCATCAACTGGTCGGTACTATTCATTTGATAAAGATTATTTTAACTACCTTAACGAAATGATCAAACGACGAATTGAATGATTTTGTACTTCGTTGGAATGAATGTTAAACCAGCATGTTGCTGATACTTTGAATGCTACTGTGTGTACAGTTTTCCAATAATTATGAATGTATTTGTTTCGAAATTATTATGTATGTATGTGTTTTGAAATTATTGTGTATGTATGTATGTGTTTTGAAATTATTGTGTATGTATGTATGTATTTTGAAATTATTGTGTATGTATGTATGTGTTTTGAAATTATTGTGTATGTATGTATGTATTTTGAAATTATTGTGTATGTATGTATGTGTTTTGAAATTATTGTGTATGTATGTGTTTTGACATTATTATGTGTGTATGGGCTTTGAAATTATTATGTATGTACATGTATTCACGTTATTTATTAAGTATGTATGTACTGTCATTTCAAAAAAATTACCCATAATTTTGTTTCTCCAGATTAATGAATAAACTTATATTTCAAACCCTGCATTGGTACCATTGTGCATAAATATCACACGTAACATAAGTATAAGCTGACATGTATTACTTCGGTCAAGTAATTAATTTTAAGAAAATTTTGAAATTAATTTACGTATTTTCCGAAAAATTTTGCCAAAAAATCAAATTGTTTCAAAATTTTGACATTTATTTTTGAATTTCTAAAAGTGTTTGAAAGCTGACCTGGGTGTTGAAATTTGGAGTACATCAGCAAAAGTTTGGTCAAAATCGGACAACCAGTTCAGGAATTATTTTGGTTTCCGTGAAAAAACCGAAAATCCCCGATTTTACCCACCTATGGAACTAAATGGGCTCGGACCTTTACCAATATTTCTTTGTACCCATATGTCACTCCAATCACCCACCCTTATCTACATTCGGGTCCATACCTTTTTTCGCATTCCTATATCATACGTTTTAACCCCGTGGATTACTAATTACTACTGCTAAATAACCGTTGTCTCCTGACTTGGATATCAACACATTGACTGATATTCTTACATCTGTACATTGAGTTGTTTGGATAAAGACGTAACGGACATGTACAGATATTGAACATGTGTGCACAAATACGCAATTCAAACACAATTAAATCCATTGACGTTGTCGTTCCTCTTGGACAAAGGCGTCAAAGAAAACAAATTTTAAGCATGAGTGAGCAACGGTATTACATATATTCGACTCTATACTACTTTGATATAATTATTATTGTAATGATACACATATATAATTTAGTTGTGGCTCCGTGTATCATGCTAAAGGTCACTTGTAAAAAAGAGTCAATAAGTACATTTCATTTGACATATTTGGTGTATTTTACATTGAAAACCTATGAACATGACGCATCAACTGTGAGGTTATTGGGTCCGTAGTAATGTTAGGGAAACGTGGTTGTCTCTCTCGGAACTGAGTGGAGAAACCGCGATTGGAGTGAGAGTGGACTGGGAGTGATGGAAGAGAAAAATGCTGGGAGTGAGAGAGAGTGGAAGTTAACGGATTTAACATGAAGACTGACTGGAACTGTTCATTTCACGTCTCATGACTACTACTGAGATAAAAAACAAGACAGCTGTTCCATCTGATTGTATTTCCAGTACTAAATGAGGCAATTCAAGCTATAACTCTCGTTTGTATGACATTCCATACAATGTTTATGCACTACACTACAACTATTGTATACCACGATTGTATGGAAAAATCGTAGATTCCATCGTCCATCCATTTTACTCATTGTCAGCATGCCTTCTCAGGTTTCCAGATTGATGCTGGAATTTAGTAAAAATCATTGATAGAGTCATATTTACTAGCTTAAAATCCTAGCATTCATTCCAATTCACAGAAGAATCTTTCGAAAGTGTAATCATTATTATGAGTGCAGAAAGTAAAGATTCAAATGATCCGTTCTTTCGAGGTAACGCAATATCTTTGATTAGTGATGAAAACGAGCTCAACGTCGTAGAACCAGGTAGTCAAGATCTGTACATTACACTCAAAGACGAGCTTGCAGAAGAATGCAACTCAAACGCAGGTATTTCTTAACCACAGTAACCACAACATTAACAATATTTATTTGTGAGACAGGTGAACATGTCTCTTCCATGTAGATAAACTGTTGATAATCTTTGATTCGATTCCTACTTTTAGGTGGAGCAACTTCAATATTGCAAGCATTTAACACGGGTATCACCGAAAGGCCTTGTAACAGCCGTAATGTTGGAAATAAAGGTTCGGTTTCATCCTCCATGAGAAGATTAGATTACTATTTTCGGCCTGTAGATACCCATGACGGTAAGTGGTTATACGAGGATTGGTCTTTTGGTTTGTAGATGCGCTGAGTTTTAAAATGAGAGTTGAAGCAAATGTTACTGTGTTTCTAGTGACTGATGATACGGGAATAGCAGAGAGAACGGCTGATGTTTATCGAATAGACGCCAACACCGTAATTGACCCGATGTCGTTATTAACGAACCCACCACACCAGTTCCTTGCGAATTGCTCTTTTCCGACCCTGAACGAAGTAGCTTCATCGAAGTCTGGACTTCCAAAAAAACTTAACTAAGTTAAATAACTAACTTTAAAACTGGACTTCCAAAAATCATATCCTAAAAATCATCCTAAACAGCTGACGTTGAGGAAGCAGCTGGCATTACTATATGGTTGTACGTCAATATCGGCTAACGTGATGCAGACAAAAGAATTCTTGCAGTGTTTTAAAGCCATTGATCCAAGAATTACTATTCCGGCAACCAAGACGATCCGCCAAGAATGTGAAGAAAAATTATCTACAGTAGAGGACTGGTTACGAGAATGTTAAAGTCTATTAAACGTCTAACTATCGCATCGGACATATGGACCAAGAGGGGAAATCGAAGTAGTTTTCTAGGTGTCACAGCTACGTGTTATTATCCACCCTTGAAGAAAAAAAGTTAATATCATGCTAGGAGTTCAACGATTTAACACTGTTACCCACAAGGCTAGTGATATTATCCGTGAAATGAGAAAAGCAATGGCCATGTTTGAAATAACTTCAAATCAGGTTTGGCGATCTCTAACGGATGGAGCTTCTAACAAGATTTGTAGCCATCGAATCGACAAGCAAATATTTTGCCCGAGGGATTCACAGGCTACTTCAGATTTTCATCGTCAAGGTAGTGACAAAGATTCCGACAAATCTTCTGGGGATGACTCAGCTGACAACGCCAGGTCTGAGGAACACATAATGGAAGGGATCTCTGAAGTCAATCAAGTGGGAGAGGTCATTGAAAAGGAAAGTGGAATGAATCCAACTTATAGAAGCCTTACTTGTTTTATCCATACAACTTTAATTTGTCTGAAATCATTTCAACTGGATCCCGAATTAAAAGAGTTAATTGAACGAGTGAAGATTATAGTCAGCAAGTTTTCAAGATCAAACAAATTGACAGAAGATTTGGTTAAGGAAACTGGAGTAGGACTTGTGTCGTTTTGTGAAACACGCTGGAACTATGTCTACTTGGTATTGGAGCGGCTACTCCGTGTGGAAACGGAAGTTAATTTAGTTTTGAAAAATAATGGAAAACTGAAGTATGTTCTCAAATCTGAAGACTGGGATAAAATCAAACAAATCGCAGAGTTTCTAAAGCCATTCCACGATTATACCTGTATGGTATCCAAAGAAAAAGATACAGTTTCCTCTGAAGTTATCGTTGCAGTTTTGTGTATGCATTACCATTGTCAGAAGTTTCAAAAGATGCCTTTATTTAAAACAGCTGCTAGTAACATTATGGAATCCTTGAAAACCAAATTTTCAAAGTGGTTCCATGATAAGAATAACGACTTTGAAGGTACATATGTGGTTTCGACACTACTGGACCCGAGATTTCGATTGATGTTACCATCAAATCAGCGAGCATTAGGAATTCAGTTTCTTTTAAACGAATATAAGTTAATTATTTCGGAAGAAACCGAATCAAATACTAACATCGCCAATGAAACACGAAGCGTAACTCCTCTAATGCCGATTAAAAGCAGATTCCCTTTAGGTAAGCCAGCGTGATTTTGTTGCATACAAGTGAGAGGTGCATTTTCCTTCACATATGTAGTATTGTTCAATACTGATTATGAAATTGGGAAAATTATTTGCTTAACTTTCTCTCGTTTCTAAAGTTCAAGAAATGAAGCAAGCTCTCCTTTCATCTCAGCCCCTCAGCGAGAACCAATCCGTGGTTAAATTTGAGGCTGAATTGAATAAATATCTCTCGGATTCCGATTATGACAATTGCATGGAAGATACGGACGTTTTCGAATTTTGGTCAAGTAGAATAAACCAATATCCGTTACTTGCTCCCATTGCACTCGACTACATATCCATACCAGATTCTACAGCCAATGTTGAACGATCTTTTGGAACAGCTTCAGCTTTCACGAAGGGTGTTTGTAACAGGTTAGATGGAATCAACTTGGAGAACAAAGTTTTTCTACATAAAAACAAGAATTTGCTTGAAGAGTTGGAATTCCTTTTTTCAGACGGTTGAATTGCTATATTTTTACATGTGTGGTCGAATTTATTGCTCATGTGACTTTATAACTTCAATTTATAACGTCATTTTTGTATTGTTATTACAGCTAATAATTAATTAAAGATAAACGGTTGTTTACATCCTGTATGCATATTAACATCTTCATACATGTTATGTATTATTTAATAGTGTCCCAGAGCAAACTATGTACTTTCTCTTACATAAGCCATCCCGTTCATAAACGAGTCTACACCTTGTTTATAAAGGCTAATACAACGAAAACGTTTATGGAATACTTTCATTTGCAACCAATATTTAAATCGTTGTTACAAATATGGAAACAAGAAATAGGTATAATGCAGTGGTCGTCATGGGTACAAAAAGTTTGTTCCCGTTCCTGTTCCCACTCAATGGGTACTCCCCTTAAGTGTTCCCGTACCCGGACCCGTTCCCGTTATGATGGGAACAGTATTTTAGGTACCCGTTCCCATGAACTTAATAAAAATGTGTACACGGACCCGTTCCTGTTCCCGTACCCAGAAATTAAAAATATTGTGGACCCGTACCCGTTCCCACAGCTGGTGTTCCCGGTCCCGTTCCCGGGTCCAAGTGGTATTGTAATTAAATGTGGTAAAAATTATTATCAGGATTTCACTAACCATCAAACAATTCGTTTTGCAGATAAAAAACAGACAATATGCAGGGAGGCTAAGCGCTCTCCCATAGCGAAACGTAACAGTATAATAATTACTGATTGTTGAATTCTTCAGGGATTATGTACCGAGTAGACCGAATATCTACACTTTAAAATGACATACTGGGAAAGGATGCAAGAATGAATGGAACATTGATGTTGCTCTTCCAATAATAAAATTGAATACTGATGAGGGTTTCAAAATGGTAATTAATATTTTCGATTAATTGCTGGGACAAAGATAATTATTCTGCATATACAATATATCTGAAAAATGTATTCCAGCACGGGTTAGTTTCCCTTTGCTAGTTTTATTTCAAAAAACTATTAACTCGAGCAATCAATTTTTGAAGGGTAAAACGTGGAGCAAAAGTATAAATTAATAATAATTATTTTAATATTTCTTATACTAACTTGTAGAACTTGTCTGGAAAATACCGCAATTGTATTGAAACAGAGAGGACTAACATTCTTATCTTTAAGGCAAGGATATGCGGGTAGAAATTGCAGGGGAAAAAGAACGGAGTGGAATATGCAAATTGAATTGTATACATAAATAAAGTATTCTCAAGTCTTTCAACATAAATTTTGAGTGCTTTTCTAGAAAATGGTTAAAGTACCCACTTGATCCCGGGAACAACAGGTATGGGAACCGGATCATGTGTAGACCGTACCCGTTCCCGATGGGAACGGGAACAAAATGAAAATCTCGGTTCCTGTTCCCACTCCTGTTCCTGTTCCCAGTGGTCGGGTCCACCTGAACGTGTTCTTGTTCCTGTACCCAAACTGGTTGGGAACAAAATATTTGTTCCCGTACCCGTTCCTGTACTCGTTCCCGTTCCCATGTTCCCGGGTTTTACCCGTTCCCGTGACGACCACTGGTGTAATGACAACAAGAGAATATATAGAACTGGAAAATACTAACATAAATTGGTAAGATTGTTTAGCCTTGGAGATTGAGAGAGATTTTTGCCAGAGTTTTAGTGGGGCTGGGAGTGAGCGAGAGTGTCGTCACATACAGTCGGGACTGAGTGAACTGAGTTTACAAATGCAGTCCTGAGAGTCATAAGGAGTGGGAGTGTCAACCTGGAGATTGTACTATCATTAGTCCGTAGACGTTTTCTTCCTGGCATTCTTACTTGTGTTAAGGACTCGTTGATCTCTCTCTCTACTCGGGGCTCGAAATATTCAATAAGATTATATATTTTACTTGCCATATGCATCATGTGTTAACACTAGTTACGTAATTTTAGCTTTAAATGAAGTTCCATCCAAAAATTTTTGTTGCTTAATTCCTTCACGACATAGACGACTGCGTCTGTTTGGAAAACTAATACGTGTGAGAATACCCAACAGGGTATGTAATATGGAACTTCACAAGTATTTTCTACGACAGGCAGATTACAGTGATAAGTTCATCTCACAAGGAAGGTTTCACAACTGCCCCAAGATATTTTTGAGAAACTTTGCTCAGACAGGTAAGTACATAAAGCATGCATGGCATATTATATTACTGCTACTTTTTGGTTAGAGTGGTGCTAGAGCTTTTGAAAGATTGTACAGTACTAAAAGTATCCGCAGGAGATGCACCGAAGCTGAGATTTCGCATGTTATTTCCCATAATAAATTAACGCCACTATTCACTATTAAAATAAAATCTTCAAACTTTAATAAAAAAGGGTTACATGGCAGTTTTGCTCAAATGTATTTTATTTCAAGATATGCTCAACGTGGATCATACAGTCGCTTTATATTGAATTGGCGAATGCAATTCTGTTGCTATATTTGTATAAAGTTATTCAGAAGACTCGAGTTCTTTTCGCGTGTGTGGTTCTTCAATGATAAATGCGTCCTCAAAACATCCTCCCCATCAGAACTTTGATTTGTATAACTTCCATCATCTGCAGCCATTGCTTCGCCTTCGGTTGAAATGATATCGGCGTAAATGAAATTTCTCAAATCAACTTTTTCTGACAAGTGTTTCGAGGTTGATATAGTTTATTGCACTCCAAAATGTGAGTTTTGTTTGATTACTGAATTAAAAATAATGCGGCAACAATTTCAATGTTGAAGGCTTGAAATGCTTAACCGCCAGTCATGTAGCAACAAGGGTTAGACGTTTTAGAAACTACAGAAACTCCTACAATTGTCTACTGACCAGATTTATTTACATGTAGGCTAAAAACGTCGAGTAATCGCTTTTAGTTATAAAAATGTGAGTTGGGTAGTGTGAAGTAGTAGCGAGTGGAAGTAAGTAGCAGCAGCGACCAATAACGTCTGGAAAAGGTAATCGACCTGAAAATTTGAGTTTATATGCCCAAAATACCGAATATGCCCAGGAATGAAAATTTGTAAAATGCCCGTGCCGAATATGCCCAAAATTTACATATTTGCTTGAAGTTGAAAATGCCCTGTCATTTTTGGCAGGCATTGCCCAATATGCCATGGCATTTTCAAATCGACAATCCCTACCTACCTTTAGGTATTAGGTACAGTCAAACCTCTTTATAGTCACATCGCAGGGGACCAGATATAAAAGTTGGCTATAGAGAACGTTGACTACTGAGTAGTCAACTAGTTAAGATTACAGGATACGTGTAAATCGCTGGGACCAAATAATTTTATGACTATAGAGAGAAGTTGTTTATAGCGGTAGTGACTATAAAGAGGTTTGACTGTACATACAACCTGACGATAGTAATTATCAGAAAACTATCTTAGGAACAGTTGTGAAACATTCCTTGTCAATTTTTCAACATTTTAACTCTGGCAGCTGTGCCAATAAATTATGGAAGAAAAAAATCGTTCACAATTTTTCACTCTCTTATTGCTTTTCCTGTATGCATGTACATACGCTCAAGACTCCGGAACGCATTTATGTAATTATGTATATCTACTTGTTTCGGCACGCAGATAATTTTCTAACAAGAGCCAAGAAATTGACAACAAGGGCGCGGAGAAGATTATTTAAGAAGTCATTCCTTCCTTCAGTTAATAAGTATAATTTGTTTGCATGTTCTGGAATAAAATTATTATTATCTCTTCTCCTTAATATTTCCATGTTGAAGGGAAGAGCTCAAATAAAAAAAAATAGGTTTGTAAATATTTGTTGCTTCTCAATACATATTTGCATTTATCTATTTACATATCTGGTATTGAATTAAAATCCTAAATATAATTTACCCAGGGGAACCCAACTTGTAGATCGCATTATTTACTTGAATAAACGTGATTGTGTAACGGAATTTACTTTTCAGCTACCACGCATTGTAACTATCCATAGTTTCTGTATAAAAGCAATGCTTTTTGTTCTCCCCACTAATTGTACGTAGGGCTTGATCTTCAAGGCGTCAGTGTCATTCCGGAGACTGGACAACAGAATCCTACAGAAAGTTCTCCATCAACATCACCTCCTCTTGAAGCACTATCTTTCAGCTTAAAGTTTTAGCTGGAAAAACAGGATGAAGGACTTCTGTGTCTTTCTGCTTATTTTGTCGACCTTCTTTCATGTAAATATAATTCACTGCGAAAATGTTCTCGTCCTTCTGCCATTAGCTTCAAAAAGTCACAAAAATGTGTTTGAGCCATTAATCCAAGCTTTGGCTGATCAAGGACACACGCTAACCGTAGTCTCACCCTACGCTCCTCAAAAGGAAAGAAGTAACGTGCGAGAGATAGTTCCCCTCAAAACACCATTGTTCAGTGATTTGGGAAACCCTTTCAAAGTACGAGAGAATTCCAAATGGGGCATGTTGTCAATAAACCTTCAGTTCATCTTTGATGGTTGTCATGAGGTATATCAAAATCAAGCGTTTTTAGGGCTCCTGGAAGAAAATTTTGATTTGATATTGATTGATTCCTTCATGAATGACTGTCTCCATGGATTTACATACAGACTGAAAGCACCCGTAATATCCGTATGTCCTCAAGCAGCTCCCAACTCTGTGACTCAGCAAGTCGGAAATAGGCTCCCGCCATCCTTTGTCCCGTCATCTTTCTTGCCCTTTGACGATGACATGAATTTCTTTGAGAGAATTATCAATGTAGGATATCTCATTTTTGCGGAGATTTTTGGACGGTTTGCCTATGTACACAAGAATGAAGAGATTTATAGGAAGTATCTTGGAGAGGATTTGCCGGGAATGAATGAAATCGCTTCAAACATTAGCATGATCTTTATGAATTCCCATTTTACTCTCACATTCCCCAGACCTCTGCTCCCGGACATTATCGAAGTTGGGGGAATGCATTGTAGACTTCCCAAACCCTTGCCACAGGTAATAATTCATTACTAATAAAGCTTCAGATGTTTCCATGTGGGAAGATGAATAGTAGACATCCACAACTTCCCAGTATCATGGAACCTACATTTCTTAATTTTAATTTTAAAATGTTCCTAGTTTTTTTTGTGTATGTTTGATTGGGTATGCCTTGTGTATTAATGCTCATAGGACATAGAGGAGTTTGTCACAGGAAGTGAACATGGCTTCATTTACTTCAGTTTGGGCTCAATCATTCAAGGAAATCAAATGCCTGAGGCCACTAGGCAGGTTTTTTTGAAAGTCTTCTCTCGTCTCAAGCAACGAGTTCTCTGGAAATGGGAGACTGAATACATGTATGATCTCCCACCAAATGTGAAATTAAGCAAGTGGTTACCACAACAAGACATTCTGGGTAAATTATTCACTCAATTCCTATATGGTTATATACGGTCCTAATTCCTAATGAAAAAACGTTTCTGGTTCATTTTCAGGAAGTAAAATTGTGTCTGTATGGCTGTCCGACAGATTTTGGGGAAATACAGCAAATCACATTTTATTTAACTGATTGTGAGACCACTATGGTATAGTTCCCTTTCGACAAAGTTTGTCTTTAAACTGTGCATTTGAGAAAAGAAATAATTATTTAACGGATGATTGAATCCTATGTCTTAAGAATTATCGCCAGTCCTTTGGATAGTCACAGTCATAATTCATCAGCATATTAGAAAATGTTTTCTCCCATTACCCCATAATTTCCCTGTAATCCAATTTTAAATTAACTTGAAGCTTATTTTGCTAGGACATCCGAACATCAAACTGTTCTTGACTCATGGCGGTCTCCTAAGCACCCAGGAAGCAACCTTTCATGGGGTTCCTCTCATTGGACTACCAATATTTGGGGATCAAGATCTCAACATGAAACAAGCCAGCAGAGCTGGGTATGCTCTAATGGTGGAAATACTGGACTTGACTGAAGAAAAACTTGAGAATGCCATCCATGAGATACTAAATTCAGAGAAGTAAACTTTATTTTAATTTTATCAAAATTTTACCAATTCCTTTTAAGTTGATGCTTTTCGTAAAAACATATCTACTAGAAATTATCAACTCTGGAAGTAAAACATGATATCTGTACTAGGTACACCTTGCGAGCGAAAGAGTTATCGAATATGTATCGGGACCAAACGGAGACTCCGCTAGAACGGGCTGTTTTCTGGGCGGAGTATGTAATGCGACACAAGGGAGCGCTTCAACTCCGCTCGGCATCCCGGAAACTTAACTTTTTCCAGTACCATTCCCTCGATGTCATTGGCTTTCTCCTATTTATTGCAATTCTGCTGCTCTGGGTGGTGAAGAAACTGGTGATAAAAATGTGGAAGCGATTGATTTTGAGGAAATCTAAACCTGTAGATAAAACTGACTGATTGCAAGCACTTTCCATTTCATGGGTTCATTTATTCCTTGTTAGGACAATCATAAGATATAGTAATAATAATGCTTGAAACCCCTACTACTTGGTTTCGTAGATGTACATACATTATAGTAGCTTATGTATTTTAGCGCATATTAAATGACACATGTCTTGGAGGAATATTTAGCGGTTCAACCTTTCATCCTAAAATAAACAAATTTCAGTTACTTTCTATGTTTTAGTGTAAAGTATTTATTGAACCTTAAATGATTAGATTTAGTAAATGGCTATGACTCATCTCTCCCGAAGTTCTTAGTTTTACTCCTTACTTCATCTCATTGTCCATTGTATGTTTGTATTTTTCATTTTTTTATGACACAATTCTAAGACCACTTATCAGAATTTTCACATGGTCAAGAAGATTTATGAACAACTTGTAGCTATTTGTGGACTCAAATATCTCGACAGAGTTTTTATCAAGTTCAAAGTACAGAAAATTCCATCACGTGTAGATGTACATTCGGAGATAGGATCATTCGACAGTACTCTATTTTAGGAATAAGTTCGTTTATTCAGTTTTATATTATTCAATCCAAAAGAGTTCAATTAATTCCAATAATTTTTAGATCTTCAATTTAATTAAGTACCCCATTTACATATTATTGTACACAATTTGGCCATGAGAAGTACTAATAGTGTCTTATTGAGCCTCTACAACCTAATTTTAATGGGACTCATTGGCTCAGTGGGTGGTGAGCACATTCTCTTTATCCTCCCAATAGCCTCAAAAAGTCACAAAAATGTTTTCCAACCCCTGTACCAAGGTTTGGCCAAGCGTGGACACAGTATCACAGTTGTAGTGCCAGAACTGTCCACAGAGACTGTCCAAAATGTCCGAGATATAGCTCCAGTGAACATGAGTAAATATTTGAAGGAATTTGGCAATCCCATTGTAAGAAGGGAAGAATACAAATGGAGAACCATGATCTTTGGCATGATGTTTGTGTTCAGTGCTTGTGAGGACGCTTTTCAAAGGGAGGAGTTCATGCTCCTATTGGAAGAAAAATTTGACCTGGTTTTCATCGACGGTTTCATGAATGACTGCTTCCTGGGATTCATCCATCAGCTGGGATCACCTTTTGTAGCTTTGACAACGATTGCAGCCCCAGGTTATATAACGGAGTTGCTGGGAAATAGACTTCCTCCGTCTTTTGTCCCGTCGCCATTTTTTAATCTTCCGGATGACATGAAATTTCTGGAACGTGTGCAAAACTGTGTTGCAGGATTGACAGCAGAACTGGCATTTCGACTCATTTACAAACCAAAGTATGAGAGTATTTATAGGAAGCACTTAGGTCAGGATTTACCCGGATGGGAGGTCATTTACGGAAATGTCGAAATGCTTTTCATGAACTCCCATTTCACGATTAATTACCCGAGACCAACTCTCCCTGATGTTATTGAAATCGGAGGGATGCAATGTCGGCCGCCCAGACCATTGCCAATTGTAATTTACTCTTTAGCTAACTGAATTCTTGTCACGTTTCATCAGGTAAAAGAAACCAAATGAAACAAAAGTACTTTTGAAACAGTATTTATAAGAGTATTCTTCTAAATAAATGTAAGTTTATTAAATATTAGGACATTTGGTGTGCTGCGATCTATTACATATTAACGATAGTGTTACCTACACGTGTACCTATCTACACGTATAAACACTAAGTATATAAATCTACACACGTGCAAGTAATTAATACAGTCAAAATTCAATGTAACGGATGCTCTCGGAAAGATCAATTTCAATCCGACAGAAACAAATATTACGTAATATAATTATGTAATTTCCCTTTATAAGCATTACGTCTGTATACCCGGTGTGGGAAACCCAAGACAAGACATGTCGTTATATGTATAATACCTGCTATACTTTATAGCTCCGCACTATATAGAGTTTGGACTGTTTACGTTCCGTGCATATTCCCTCCGTTATATCGTTTATATGTAACATAAAATTCTCAGGAAGTTCAATAACCTTTGCTTTCTCTAGGTTCCCTAATTGTAAGATTTGTCAATAAGTATTCGAATTGCATTTACGAAATATTTGAAGGATGACAAATTTAAAAAAATTAAGATGTTGATTGAGTTAAAAGGGGAGCGTGAGTTGATTTCAGAAGTAATTTCAGGAGAAAATCGTATTGTTTTAATTCTGCAGACTATTCCAAGGGTTGTATTTCTGAAACAAAATTAATAGAAGCCATTCTTTGGCTTACCTGGTTAACTTTATTAAACGAGCTAAATTATATGCAAGCTTTCGACATCTAACAGACTGTCATCTTCAGGCACTACTAAGCGAGTGAGAAATAATTTACACATTTGAGACAGAAATGTAATTTTTAAAAAAATTAAATTTTCGAGGAATGAATATTTTCTTAAAAAGAAGTTGTAATTTGTGGAATCAAAGCGCTTCCATGCAACGTCTAATAAAAAATCATCATTGACGTTCATCAAACTCTTGTCGGATTGTTGGATTATTAAACCTTCCTTAAGTTTTCTCAATAACTGATTTGGCGTTATCCCAGTCGATGGAATGCTTTCTGTTGTTACAAATATGTCGAGCAACTGCTGATTTTTCAGTTTTTCAATCGAACATGGTCCATGTGTTCTTTCAGTCGTGCGTGTAATAATAAAGATCAATACTAATTGCCAGCAAAAATAAAAGGATTTATTTCCTGCCGAGCCATACAAGGGTATGGATTTCTCAAAATATGCATTTTAATTTAGAATTAAACTAGCCTAATAATGTAAACAAATTAACTTTCATGCAATAATAGACCTGATATACGTTTGAATCCATTTCACAATTTTAAACAAAACGTATGTTTTCCCAGATCATTAGCAGTATTATCACTCAAGGTAAGCCATCCACATTCTAAATATAAAGCTTTATTCGAGTAATATATATTTGGCCAGCAAACGGGATTCCAATTATGAGTTCGCTAGCTCAAATGTACTTAAGCCCTACCTCTAAAATGTCGATGGCAACAAGCTCAAATGTTCTGTGAAATGAATGAGTTCCGGTATGATTCACCTCATTCAATTTAATCAATGAGTGCAGGAAGCTGTTACGACATAATTGTATTGTAACGCTGAGATGAAGTCATCCTGTAAGATGTGCATGATAATCGAATATTATTTTGTATGAGACATATATCTGATATTGTGTAATCAAGTAAATAAGATTATGCTTACTCTACATTATTGGTATGATATATAAATGAGAGTGAACTTGCACGAGAGAGAATTAAAACCATTAGGATTAGGTTACATTAGGTTAGAAGAAATATACGGATTGAATAGCCGTTCAATCCTTAGTCTTGTATTCAATCCTTATTTGACTCACAATTAGTAAACTTAACCTGTACACTAAATTGTATCTATTACCTATCTCCATATATTTATTGATCACGTACTTTCTCACACCTTGCGAGATCCCCATAACAAAGCACAAGCATAGGTTCACAATTACTAGCTGCTACGTTTATTAAGCATATGTTATTTGGAAAAGACTACAGATAATTCAATTATAGTAGACAATACAATAACCTTAATGCTTGCACGAAGCTCATGTCCATAAACATTCATTCAAAACACAAAAATGGCATGACTTTAACTTATAACTTTTAATCTATTTAAGTCAACTCAACAAATTTACACTAAAAACATCTACTCATTACCGACTACAAGCTCATCCTCACATTGAAACTTACAAATAGCAAATTGATTCAAAAATCCCAAAGCATAATATGTAGAAAAGACTTTTATACGTCCTTGTCTTCAAATACTACATAATGGTAAGTGACCAAATTAAGAAATACAACTTCAGAAAATATATCTCATTGTCAGGGCCAAACAGCTATGGCATGCAAGTACCCAAGCATTTTTCATATGAACGACGTAATAATAATTATATACAGTATGCATGTATATCTACAACGTACTCTATACGATTATTGCTGATGTGAGCTTGAATAATGATATTGTCCTTTGGAAAAAACAACTCGATTTTCAAGGCGACGTAGTTATGTTATTACTACGGTACTGGCTCAAATGCTGTACTCGGTTTGGTTTTGTTGTGCAATCTCGCTATAAGCGTGCTCCTCCGTTTTATACTTTCTGAGAGAACTCGGTTTAATAGAGCTAACAAAAATTGGACGAGTTTCCAATACTTCAGTATTAATTTTCACTCTGATTTACCATACCATACTGCATAGCATGTATTGATACAAACATGTAATTATAGGCACCTAGTAAATTCTCGAGGTAATTGAAACCTTTAAGTGTGCTAGATAACGATAAAACTGAATCATAGAGTGTCCATGGTATTTTAAATATAGATATATACAAATATATAAGTATATTGTGGCCAAAAATACACCGGTATTACCGAACATTATATTAATCTTGTTAATGAGCGTACACGAAAGTGTACGCTCATTATCTGATTAATCTACGATATAATGCTCAATTTTATTAATGCAAATTAATTGAAGATATGCACACATTACTACAACTAATTGCAAGGACAAAATCAAATACTTATATACAAGTTTTTTATACAGCATAGTTTCTATATTTTCACATAGGATACTATTCACTGTCTAATTACTTAAAGATACGTAATTACCTTTACAAGCTAAAAATCACCGGTGATTTGTTCTTTAATGCTTATTTATTGGCCAAAAAATAACAAAACACTGTGAATTTGAATATACTGCTAGTATGCTACCAAAATGATTTTATTAAATAACGTAAATGGTAGGACTTGTTTTTGGTGACTATGACGAACCCCTAACGTCAGAATGAGCTATCACAATAATGTTATTCGGTTCGTAATGTATTAGAGCTTCTACCGGGTACAGGGACGTCCTGCGCGATATGGGACGAGACGATTTTGGGACAATATTTTTGTCCCCATACAAAATCGGGACTTTAGGGATGTAATAAAATTCTCCCTATATAAAATCGGGGCGGGATGGTGACAGCAAAATTGCCCACACATACATTTGGGATGGGGGCATCAAAATTATCCCCTTAGATAAAAACTGTAAGTATGTTTCTGTATCAAATTGCTTTTAATTAAAAAATATCTAGATCCATACCGATTTGCCTGGTCACTGTATACATACAAATAGTTCGTTTCTGATGAACATCTTTCCACGACATACTTGTAAAATGCAATGAATGTTCTGAAGTTATTTAGGTTTGAAATGGATTTCGAGATATCCAGAAATATTTTGTCATCCCCCCATGTCCCGATTTTCAGGGCGGGACAGTTAAATTTATGGGAATTTTGCCCCCCCCCCCATTAGAAGCTCTATAATGTATACGTATGTAGCTCAATAGTAAATAACTGATTCCTTCGCAACGTATACGCTTATTTAAAACCACGTTCCCGTAAACCTTACTAAAATGTAACTCCGCCGTTAAGTAAATGAATGCACATTTTGAAATACACATCACTTATCTAAATGCATTATTTCCTTGGTCGATATTGTAGTTGTGGCGTAATAAATCTAATAAGTAATAGAATGTTATCATCCAAATAGCACAGTCACCAAATATCACAAATTGCAACAATATGTCTCCTGTTTGCCTAGACAATAAATAAATTATTACAGTTGTTGAAGTCTCTGAAAGACCTCCGTTAAAATTCAGAGCAAACAACCCTAGCTTTTAGGAGCCATAAACAGAGCTGAGTCCCTATTGTGGTGTTCGATGTCCTGCATTTATGTCAAACAAACGAAATGCTTATGGATACTACCTAATTATTCTGTTGTCATAAAACGTCCTATGGATCATTTTACTTTTAATAAAGATTGTATAGTTTCAATGGGCGGGTCTTCATTGGCAATTTCCAAGTGCGCTCAATCATGATATTTTCCAATCGTTTGTGTATGTCCATATTTTAAATTAGCACATATGTTGATGACTACACAAACATACATCCTAGCGTACTCGATAACCCTCAATGACCCCAAGTAAGTGTTCCTCCAAAACGGTTTTATTCAAGTACATGAGGGAGAATTACAGCAACATAAAAACAATTATAATCTTTTTGGGTGACAAAAACAGTTTGTTAGGCCCAGTTTCCCAATATGTATGAAATTAGCTTCCAAGCAAAAATGACATGAAAATTTGATATTTTCCGTTTGAGCAAACTCTATTAGTATGCAATTTCTGAGTACGAAAAAATAGATCAATACTCTGTATGTATTCCATTGCTAGTTTTTCTTGGCAATATTTTAAGCCCGAATGCACGGTTTTACAACAATGTATGAAAATATAGATATTGTTTAGGTTCGATAACTCTGGCATTAAACCACGTAGTACATGCATATGTCATTAATTTGATTTGCAGTAGGAAATTAACGAAATGCTACCAGCAAGATTACTACATTAAGCAATACGAAGTCCGTGCAATACCTCGCTTTCAAAACTACGTACTTAATGAGACGCACACATAAAAGATTTGGAAATGATAAGCTGGCTAAACCCACTGTTCCGCATACTTATTACAGGAGAATACTCAATATCTTCAGCCGTGGTCATACCCTTACCAGGTTCAGTACAAATATTTCATTACCAGTCCCCTACTATACCGCTATACCATTAGTTGTACCAAGCAAAAAAGGGCAATTTACCAACTAAGCTCAATGTTAATTTTTACCTTAAAAGGATATAAATTTTGCTGCATTTATGCGTGGTCTTCCAGACATGTTGGTAACTTCATAACATGAAAACCCTATTTTGATCTATAGGAGCCTAAATTTGAAACTTGAGAGAATGAATTGTCAGTACATTACCATACGCTGCAACTGTAGCAATTCAAATTGAGCGCTGTAATGTAAATGCCCTTATCTCACTGTCTTTCTCTATAGCTTAGTCTACTGTGTATGTGTGTGATAGCCATATGTGTATGCTTGCAATGTTCCGAGGGTGCTGTATAATCATACCGGCTATGTGACTTAAAAATTATTTTTTGCTTTAAAAACAATTAGATCAAAAGGCGTAAAAAACATAATTGAATTATCCAATTAGGCGCTATAATTTTATAATAAGTTTTTCAATAATAATGTTCATTCCCAATTAGTTCGTAAAAGAGCACAGAAAAAATTTCCGAGTCTTACCCGTACACGTTTAAAACAATAATTTACTATGTGTTGAAATAATACTACGTATTTATATCTCCTCGTCTCGTCTCGTCATGTCATCACAGGAGAAAGCACGATTGTAACCAATGCTAAAGGTAGTTGCAATTAATGGTTTAATTTGCTCTCCCGTACTTATTCTGTTTACGCCTTCCATCTAATTGTACATTATTGCATATGTAATGACATTTAGGACAGTATGTATAAAAATAATAAGCGTAGCAGGTGTATATTCCAATGCGGCCAATTATAAATTCGAACTTCCTATATGACTCCTGGAACACGGAAGGAGCACAACATATGCAGGTGACCGTCACAAACACTATACATCTGTATAAGCGGGCTCATTCCGCACCAATTATTTCTGAACATAGCCAAAATCTATGATGACTATTACCTCATGGATTTTGGTTCAGACTAAGTCTGTCTAAACATTTGACATTTATTAGTGAAGTCTGTAGTGGAATAAAATAATTATATTACATATATAGTTATATATATATACTTTATTTACAACTATATATACATATGTATGTACACCTATAGTGAAATTCCTATCCAGTAGTTTCCTCTTGGATGGCATTCTCTTTATTTATTGTCCCTAGGTTTCCTAGGGAAATTAAATTTTCTCTAGGATTAAATTTGCATTACATAGTGATAAGCTATAATGACATCTCTATATATTGGCTGGTTTTTTACCATCCCGTGTAAGCAACTGTAAGGGGAAATTCACTCCACTATAAAATTTATTTTGATGAAAATGATTTCTCAAAATCTACTTCACAAAACTGTTAACGCCCTTTTCCGTTCCTGTCTGTCAAAACGTTTATTGCAATACTTACATTTCAGAGCTTTAAAGGTCAATCTATTGAGGGAAGACGTAGTCTGAGAGTTTCCGCACTTTCAGAGTTTATAATAAGGAAGACCCTTATTCACACAAGGTGTGATTGAAACCTTTGAAAGAGAATCCAACCCTCCCCAGACTGAAATAGAAGTTTATGCATAAAAAAAATAAATTATGGGAATGCCAACTATTAAATTACGGGGCTAATCAAAATATACATAGATTCGAGTATGCACATGCCTGACAATGCGGATGGAATATTATGCAATTAAATGCAATTTTCTCATTTGCCCCCATTAAAATATGGGCTTTTCGCACTCCGGCTTTAAATATCATAGGAGCTAACAATAAGAAAAGGCAATGAAATAAATAATTATATTATGCCATTTTTATCATCCCTCCAATTACGGGCAGTTCACCTCTAAGAACTTCTTTCTGCTTTGTACACAACAAACATTGAAACATTGACACCAGAAACGAATGTGATTTAAGTAACACTACGGAGTGTCTCCCAAGGATTAGTATGGAAACTGAAGTGAGAAAAGAACCAACTACCTTTTTCTATCACGTGTTCCAACCAAATGACATGGACTTTCCGATTTCCGAAGGGATTGGGAAAGTCCTCCATAATTGTATTCGACATGCTATCATTGCTAATACAATTCCCTTAGAGCTAGATTTTACGGGGAACGTAGTCAGTGTGATTCAGTCTAGACAAAAGTGGATTAAATTTACGTTCAATTTTTTATGGATACTTCTGGAGGCTACGTACGTTTTCCTTAGATTTGTTTACGTCATGTATCACAAGATCGAAGTGACCACATTTGAAATGTTGTACACGGCTGGGATAGGGATAGTTTATTGGGCGGGGGTTTTTACAATGCTATTAACCTTCTGTCGAAGGCATGATTTCCAGGATTTAATAAATGCTGTGAGTCATTTCAATCGTCATTCGGGCTCACAGTCCTCAGTGGCCAAAAGACTAACCGTAATGTATTTACTTTTGAAATTTCTTCCAATCGGGGTTTACAGTTTATCCGCGGGCTGCCCCTTAATTTTTTTGAGTTGTAAAACCGCCCCATTAACTTTCTATTCCATTATGGACCCATCCTATAGGGACTCTTGGCTCATCCTCATCCCACACTGTCTCCATGAGATCCTCGTCCCTACCAAAATCTGCACTGCCATTATGTTCCCAGTGATGTGGGTCTTTGGTTTTATGGAACTGATCAAAATTCGATTCCTGGATTTCATGTAAGCTAATAGAGGGCTCTGTTTTTGCATGTGATTGCTTGCAAACGAATAGTACCAGTTAAAGTTGGGGCTGTTTGTGTTAAGCGGATTTTTTTTTTAGAAAATGTCATGTTTGTATAAAAACATTTTTACTGGAGCAAATATACATTTTTGTTTGGCCTGGTTGGGTTTATTATGTTACAGGGACGAAAATGCGATTTTGGTTAAAGAAGATAAAATCCGGAAGCAAATCAAAACATATCGGTTGCTTCAAGTGGCGAGGAATGAATTGAGGGCAGCTGGGACGGAAATGACCACTTGTTTACTTGCAACGGCTTATTTGGTCATAGTCATTGCTGGGGTGTTTTGCATCAAGCTCATGGAGGATGTGGGCTTCCCCACAAATATGATTTTCCCAGTTTTGCTGGTAGTGGCCTCAGCCCTGGCGTATATTGCTCATCACCAAGGCAGTAAAATGAAAACTTACTCGACCAAAGTTCGACTCTCCTGGAAGGGTGGGAATTGCTCTCGGGAAGTTGAGAGGACCATGATCTCATGTGATGATATTAACTTGCAAGTCGGGAAATTTTACGTCTTTGACAGAGGAACAACCCTCACGTTTTTTAAACTAGCTTTTGATAGCTGCATATCTTTGATACTCTGCTTTTGAATTGATTGTAGATACTATCGTGTTATTATCATGATATTATTATCTTGGTTTTGTCAAATCGTTTGAATCATCAACGCGTGTTAAAAAATTCATCATGCAGAACTTAAATTCTGAATACAGCATTGATAATAGCCCAAAAGGGTATTAACTCTTGCTACGCCAAATACAGTTAACTTGGAAGAAGCTATTTATTTATTCCTATTAATATGTTCTAAATAGCTGAAATAGGCTAGCCTTTAACACATTTTGGATATGTGGATAATACTTATAGAATTGTATAGTTTAGACCTCAAACAGCGATCTCCTCAGGGCTTAATAATGAATAACTAAAGAAGCTATCCTTCGTAAGTCAACTAACATCTTTCTTTTGTTCATTCAGAAGATAAAAAGTTTTTTGAATAATGCTGCATTTGTGGACACTTTTTATCTTTCATACATTTTCCAGAATTTACTTGAATTGAATAAACTCCTCAGCACAGATATACCTATGCGTATACATATATATGTACATAGGTAGCATTGCACAATTGAAAGTCCCATTGCATTTTGGGCATTTTAAATGTATGTCATTTTTGGCATCTATATAGCACTTTGGGCATTTTGGGTATATTCGCTCCAATTGTTTTTTATATGTATGTATGTAGCTTTAGCCACATACTAATTTTGCATACTAAATCACAAAGCCTAGGATTACAACGTATTACTTGGGCTTATGAAATGCAGTTTTCAAAGCCAACACAAAATTTGCTCCAGAACCTGCGAGTTCTGCCATATTTTATAACCGCCGCATTTAATGTAACGAAATTGTAGAATCAGACGTTTTTCTTGCGAATCATTATTTTTGGCAGAGATTTTTATTTTGTATTTTTTATATGTCAGTAATCATCAAAATTTGAAACTTACACGGGCAATGCGCCAATTGTACTTACCAAACCCAGTCTTGCAAGTTCTTCGCTGCTTCGAAATTTGTTTAAGGGGTTTTGAAATCCTTAAAATATAAGTTAATTTTTTAAACCACTAACCATAAGTAATGAATTAGACCAATTAAATTTTTTGTATAAAATCAACAATCAAATATTCTAAAACTGTATGGGTTTTATTATACCATGAAAAATGATATCATGTACTGTAAAGGAGCATTAGTGACCATAAATTATAAGTTCCTGCCAAAATTCACAAAATACCGGGCATTTTCACAGTAAGGCATTTTCAGGATATTTTAATGACGGCAAGCATAAAACCAAGTGCATTTTCATTTGTGCAACCCTGCATATAGGGCACTAACATTAGTAAAAGAGGGTCACTAAAAGAAGCAAAATAAAATAATTATGGGATTTTATGGGAAGAAAATATGGCATACTACTCGTAAATAGGAAATTTCCTCCTGCAGAAAAGTAGATACTATTATTAAATATTGAGAGTTGTCCTATTTTTGACATGACTAATTCAGGAAGGGAAATAAACAGGAAAGGAAATAAATTCAGTTGATTACAGACATGTATTCTTTAGGTCATTTTGAATGTCCTGTATAAAGTATATAATCCTGGATCCAAGCATATACGTATGCATTGCAGTCCGATTTGTAAATCATTTATTTAAGGAAATCAATATCTACTTGCTATATGTACATAGTTGTGGATTTCATTCGGAGATAAAAACCTCACATCTAACAATATAATAATTACGTTACAGACCTTAATTTCTTAAAACTACCATAATTTGACAGATATTGGTCTAAGATTCTCTACAACTGATTACCTATAAATTAGTCATTATAAAATCTTGGCCAAATCAATACCTGTCATGGTTTCGGGTACACAATTCAAATTAATTCATAAATAATTCTAGTAAAATAAGGAGGATTCCGGACCATGTCAAACTTGTGCGTTTGCTTCCACAGAGAAATTATGTAGTGCAAAGTTTCAGAGATGATAATCACTCTGCCCCAGAAAACCCTTAAAAACATCCAATTGAAGTAAATGGTCAAACTGGTTGTATGAGCCCCAAAGTCCAAGCCAAGCCCAAAGAAGCACTGTTGACAAGGACCTGACAATTAAACCTGTCAACATCCCCTCTCTGTGACACACAGACCGGTTTAGATCCCACTCTCAAAACTTGAATTAATACATTTTGACATTACATGCTCTCGAGTGTACTTATATATGTATAGGATGCGTGTCTGCAGAACACAACTAAAATACACACTATTACAAAAATTGATCCCCGATCGTTGACCAGAGCCATTGACCTCCTCCTCTGTCCCGTTCAATATCCTTCTGTTGTCCCGCAAGACATCACACTTTAAACCTATGGCTTTAAGTTCAGTTAGTCCTGAGACTCGGAGGAGTGATCACGTAGAGTTTTGTCAAAATGTTACTATTTTTAGTATCTTCTGCAATCCTTGCCCTAGTTCGTGCGGAGATCACACCGGAGATCCTGGACAGCTATCGGAGCTACTCCTACGGGATTTTGCATGATAAGTACACGAGGAAGGTCGGGGATGATATTGGAGCCTCCGGTTTTTACACTATAGGGCTGGGTCACTTATTGGCAGTTATCAATGAAAAACTTTGGCCAATTGACACCTATGGGTTTGACAATGTCCTGAAATTACGGAGGTCCGCTATTTCCAAATATTACCAACAGATACTTCATTCCTTGACCGAGGTTTGTAATAATTAATATTACTCAAGAATCCTGTAATTAATTGTAAAATAAATTATTCGAATTTATCCATCTTCAAAAAATATCCGTAAAAAATGTTAAATAAGTAATTGAGTGATGACTGAGCTTTTTGTATTTTTTTTTAATATTAGGGTACATATCTACGAAAATATCGGAGTGTTTTTGTCTGAATGGATAAAATGTTTTTGGGATAAATTTTGTGTCTGACAAGATGTATTTAAAAAATTTTAACCGAAATTTGTGGTTTTGCAGGACTCCTCGGTCACATTAAACAGTGATATTTACACTTCCCGGAAGGATCTTCAATTGCCCTTCTCCTTTACGAAACTCAAGACGCAGTCTTCATTTGTGGACTATAATTCCTCCACTGTGAATGTTAATACTGCTGCGGCGGAAATTAATGCCAGGATTGCTGTCCAAACTTTTGGAAGGATTTATGGGACATTGATTCCTGAGGGTACAGAGAATTTGAATTGTATTAATTAAATACTGCGATTCCACAAGAATCCCTTAAAATGACTGGTAAACTAATAGCTCGCTCCGCCCGGAAAACATGTGCAGGATTTAGTTGGACTAATGAGAGAGCATTTTTAAAAACTAAATGGTCGCTAATAAATATCATGTGTTATATGTTAGGCGGCTGGTGGGGACTTCCGTTCTTCAACTACACCCAGGGGATCCTAACAAACACTTTTCATTTCCGAGCTGGTTTAGCGAATGCTCTGAGGAAAACAGTCGACAGTAAATTTTCCGATGGGGAAAAATGGACCTTCTTAGAAACCACTGGGATTGTCCTCAACTCTCACTCCGATGCGTACAAAGGAGTTCGAATACCCTTTAAGGTATCTATACTTTTGATGACAAATCTTGATAATCCTTCGAAGCTTACAAGATAGTTATTGATTTGTTATTGAGATTCTGGACTCTTTTGAAATTTACAGGGCTCCTCAAAAAGTTTAGTTTTAATTTTGCCCGCCACAAATGTCACCACATTTGTCAAGAACGATCTGGAGGCCCATCTTCGGAAAGTGTACACGGATTTGAAAGTTGAGAGAACAGTGAAGGTGTTGATCCCTAAACTTAATCTGACCTTGCCAACATCGTACTTCCGGCAGCTTAAGAAGGTATACACAAAAGTGCTCCAGTTATTAAATATTTGTCTGGATTCTGGGTTTGAATTTAATGTAAATCGATATCTTGAATAATAATTATTCCAGTTCGGAGTGACTGAGTCGATGTGCCGATACGACAAAGACAAGAAAAATGTTTACGAGTCCCCGGTCCAGAACGTTCATATTCTCTTGGATGAAGATATGAGTCTTCAAGTGGCTGCAGCCACGGGTAATAACTATTCACACATTCTACAGAGAATTAATTTAGTTTTTGAGTTTTCGGCTAAATTTTAATTTTGTTTAAACGTGCATTTTTTGTTAAATTTAGGAACCCACCTTAATGATGTCGAGTCCTTCATTTCAATCCATGAGAGTCAAAAGGAGCCACATGTCCAACAGGACGATGAGGAGAGTCCTGATGATAACGCAGAGAATTTGGACATGCTCGCGAGGATGAAATCCGATTTGTTTGATGATGACGAAATCACCCTAAAATCCCGGAGATTGCCCAATAAAGCCGTTCTGCATCGGCCTGAGAACGATGAGCCGGGAAGTAGTGAATCGGTTAGTAGCAATACCCGTCGACCTTGGTCATCCAAAGATAAGGAAACCGTCTCCTTCAACCGCCCATTCTTCTTCTACATTGAAGATCCCACACTCGGTCCTATTTTCTACGGATCTATCGAATCCTTGGAAAAATATCGGAAGCATGAGAACGATGTCCCGGAGAAGGGCTTCGAATGGCAGGAAGAAGCCCTCAAGTATTTATTCTGGAGCTGCCCCTAATTTATTGAATCCAATTTTTATTTATTATCTGCAGAGACTTCAAAAAATTACTCACATTCACAGCTATGTACCTATTTTGTGAAGGGGAAAGTGTATTTAATATTATATGTGTCTTATAGTTAATTATATCGAACCAATAAAACTTTGAGCATTTATGAGCAATTGTTCAAGTTTAATATCCCCGTATAGTTTCTATTGTAAAAGCATTTTTTGACGATTGTTTCTCTCTCATTTTGTAAAAATTACATGGCAGACATCTGAGTACAATTTCAACCTCGAGGAAATGTACCCATGTTTTAAATAATTTTCCCAGCCCCAGTGTAATTTTATGTTTGTATTTCCGGATTTAATTTGATTTTAATTCACAATTTCCACTCAAGGCTATCATTTTGGAAAGTATACCAGCTTGAGTCATTCGAATACCTTAAAATTCCATGCTATGAGTAATTAGCCCATGAGTCAGTTCCTCCTCTGATCGTCATGTTAAAATATTATCAGCGCAAGTGATATTTACACGTTATTCATATTTTGAAACAATAATTCCACAAGTACATTATAAAGCTGTACAAGTGCAAAATATTGACTCAAGAGTTGCTTCACGTCCAAAATATTTCCCATATGAGTCAACACATATACAAAAACTTATTTAACGATATTAGTCAAGTTGATGTTATCTCAAGGGCGATTACGTCCAACTGCTTATTATTCCGTCAATGAGTAGAAACATTGTTTTTATCAATTCGTCATATGGAAAGGTTTTTGTCATATTTGTAATCAACTTGATTCTTGTATATTTAATCAATCTTGAATAATTAGCACAGACATGCACAAATCTGTTATCTTCCACAGAGAACAAGCATTGTCACTTCCCATGAGGTGTAGAAATTGTGCAACATTTGCCTTCTATATTTTTAATATCAAATTATACGCCTTATCTATAACATTCAATTCCTATTGACAATAAGTGATGAGTGTTCAAATGAGAATGGAATATCTGACTACTGGAGATGCAATCTGCATATTGATACCTATTTTTGTGCTTACATTTATTTACTAGTTGTGAAACTGTGTATGGGTTTCCGTAACTCATGAAATAACAAAAAGTTATACATGTACATACTAAATGCAGTGAATTTCCTATATTGTGATTCCCAAGGGATGACAAAATACCTGTCAATATATGAAAATTCCATTAAATCTTACTCCATAAAATGTAAACGTAATCCTGGGGAGGATTTAATGATCCCAATATAAGGTGAATGCTATCTTAAGAGGAAACCACTATACAGGGAATTTATTGTTCATATGGATATGTACATAGCGCCTGATGCTATTCCAGAAAAATGCTTGCAATTAGGTGCAAGTGATACGGAACCAACTTGCAATTTTTAAACCATATTGAAGCTCTTGATGTTTTCCAAAAATTTACTAAAAACTGACCTATTTAAAACTGTAAGGTAGGAATTAATACAATGCGTATACTCTCATGACTATAGATACACTCCCGTTTAAATACTACTACAAATTTCTCTATATCTGGAAAAATATTTGACCGGATTCCCTTTAAAACAATATGTGAATATTTCCCTTGAAATTTTTTTGTTCAAAGATACCATAGTTTTATTCACTCTCGCTTTTAGGATATCTCCTTATTATAGCATTATCTTTATGGGGGGTAATAAAATAAGGACTCATTCCCCTCCGGTTAAAAATCCCCCCTTTAAGAGTATCTTGAAAGAATTTGTTTGAAAATCCCATCCAGAAGTTAACAGATGTGGAATTTAAAATCATAAATTATTATCGAAGACTGGAGCATTTTGTAACATTATATCAGCACTTTTTTCCTTCGTTAACACTTGAGTACTGTATTAGAGTAATTACATGAAAGGATAAGAATTCTTATATTCTAGTTATAGCTGATAACGCTACCCATATATTTTATAGGAATAAAATTGTACGGAATTAAACCCTATGACCCTCTCCATATATGTAATTACATAAGCAAGTCTCAGGTGTGTGTGTGTGTATGATTGTGTGAGTGTGTGACATCCTGGAAGGAAAAAAAAGTACATTGGGCAAGGTATATCTACATATAATTACACATACATATGGATATCTACAGATATGTATATGCCTATGATTTCACAAGCATCCGCAAAAACTCTAACTCACATAGTGTCTCATTTAACGGGCTAAGCAAACAAAACCCATGGATAAAATAAAAGGTGATAACGCTCAGTTTATGACTTTCTGGATCATACAACAGCGTTAATCTCAAATATGTCACGTAGCACTTCAGCAAATATGACTGAGCCGCCGGGTGGAAAACTGATTGTGAGAAGTGTGACCTTACGTGCATTAATTTTGCCATTCTGTCATTTCAATGTAGATAAACTCTTTACTCCCAACTTCCACTTATCCTCTCCACGGGTCTCTCTATTGTTTAAATTTTTCCCGTCCATTTTATTTATTTCCTATTTTTCTTTGAATTATATAATTATTTCCTACCCCCTATCAAAAAATCCATGTATTTTCCATCCCAGCAAAAATAGACCATTTATGAAATACAACAACAATAGCGGAGGACAAATCAAGAGTCATTTTTGAGTAAGACAATGGGAGCTCATTCCCATGAGCGGGTGGGAAGCAATAGTTCCTTTAGTTCAGATTTAGGAATTGATGTGACCATTCCATTCCTTCAGGATTCGGACGAGAAGGGAAGATGGGAGACTTTTTCGGACACGGACGATACCATTCAAGTACACGGTTATTGATTTAAAATCCTATTTATAAAATTAAAGCGGATCCAATGAATTTTTGCGTATAAGATCAAATTTGATTTAAATCCAACTAAATCCATTTGATAAGGGAAAAAATCCCTCTGATTGGAATTATTCAAGATTTGTAAACATCTGCTCCGCTGAGCACCATGGATTTTGAGATGTGTCCATCTTTTAAAAAAAAAACAACCAATGAATTATTTTGAGCAGCAATAACAATAATATATTAGTTTCTCAAATAATATTATTGAAGTGTTGACAAAATAATTTTTATTATTGAAGTTGACAAAATAATTTTTATCATTGAAGTTGACAAAATAATTTTTATTATTGAAGTTGACAAAATAATTTTTATCATTGAAGTTGACAAAATAATTTTTATCATTGAAGTTGACAAAATAATTTTTATTATTGAAGTTGACAAAATAATTTTTATTGTTGAAGTTGACAAAATAATTTTTATTATTGAAGTTGACAAAATAATAATTTTATTTTCTAAATTAATCCTCATTCTGCCACGGATGATTCTTTATGTACGTATTTTTGGGATTCACTCTCATCTATTAATTCTGAGAGGAGACTGCTCAGACCTACCAATGGGTCCATTGAAGATTTACCTGTACACGTTACTGTGGGCGATTTACAAAGCCATTGAGTATTGTACAGGAGGCTTCTTGTGCTCGCCTTTTTGAGAGTGTTCAATTTAAGACAGTCACTAGTTATTTTTTTCTATTTGCGATGTACTGACGAGACCCAACCAGGGCAAAACAACGGTGTTTACAGCTAACAAGGTTTCTGGTCTTAAAGTTTGGGATCACCAGATATAAGCCTTTTGTGGAAGAACTTCCGTTCTATTATTTTATCACGTAACCAAAAGTTTTATATTATGAAAATAATTAAGATGTGGATTTTAACAGGTCGATGAGAACAGAAATAATTGGAGGAGGGTCAAGACGCTGACAGTGTCCCCATCCCGTCACACAGATGACCGTCACTTCCCGAAGGAAAAGGTCAAAACCGTGCTGGCATTCTTATTTCTGACGGTTTCATTCGTACTCAATGCCACGTCCATTGCGCTCACCCATGACCGTGTCCCAGATAGAGACAGCGTCCCGCCCCTTCCGGACATAGTCCTTGACAGCATCACACCCCACCCAGAGCTGATGCGTTTGCCGGATGTTCTAGTTATGATAACGTTGGTTCTGGGAGGATCCCTTATTTTGCTCCATCAACATCGTTGGATATTGGCGCGAAGGGTTTTCTTCATCCTGGGGGTACTGTACCTCATGCGCTCTGTTACCATGTACGTGACAGTCCTGCCTGTGGCGAACCGAACGGTGTACTGCGCTCCCAAATCCAATGTGACGACTGTTCCTGTCCTGGCGCACCGCGTCTGGGAACTCCTTGTGGGAGGAGGGATGCAGATCAGTGGGATGAAGAAATCTTGTGGGGACTATATTTACTCGGGACATACGGTCATGCTAGTCATTGGGATGCTGATCTACAAGGAATGTACGTATTTATTTTTATTTTAATAATAAATTTTGAAACATTACAGTGCTCAAAAGTTCTATGGGACACTACATGGTAGTAGCAGCTATATTTTCTATGTACCAGTAAAATAACACATTGTCGCTGAAGAGGCAAAATATGTTGCTCAAAAAAATATCACGTAGATTATTTTGCCTCTGCAATGACGTTCTCCTGTTTATCGTCCGGATAGTTTTTATGAGCAGAGCGGCGTTTTTAATTGAATTTGCCCCTCAAGAAAAGAAACCGCACCGCTGAATTTTGTGATCGAGTAAAGGTAGATCAAAAGAAACTACGATAGCTTATTGTGCCAATAAGCTATAGGAAAATCTTTCAAACCTTTGTTTTCATTTCCTAAGAAATTTTGGGAAAATTTGGAATTACCTGTTCTTATTCGAATTATTTAATGAAAACTAACAACATTATCGTATGCGCATGCGGTACTCGCTGCGCAACTAACGTAACATAAGCGTCGCTTCGCTCACAATTGTCAGTTATGTTTCGACTTGGTTGGCGTTTTAAATTTTTCGCGTTCTTGTCCTAGGGCGGGCTACCGTAATCGACTTTTAAAACTTTGCTAAAATAATTGAGTTGCTCGTACAATGAGAGAGAAAGTGCACTGTAAAATAGCGGAGTTCTGTTGAGAGTCAAATGTATTTTATAATTGCCAATTATTCCAATTTTAATTTTACTCCGAAGAAGAGCATGACACTGCAAGACTCATATCTAGACTGCTTGTGTTTAAGCGGAATCTGTTTATATGGAGAATAGAGAATGAGCACACTATTCTAATATAATATGAATTGAGAACATAGATTTTACATTGATTTTTTAATTTTGAAGATTCACCCCAACGCTTGTGGCCACTCCAGTGGTTGACATGGGCCATGGCATGGGGTGGCATGGGAATTTTACTCCTGGCCAGGGGTCATTATACCATTGATGTTCTTATAGGCTACTACGCCGCCACAAGGATGTTCTGGACGTATCATTCTCTCAGCAGTAACCCAAGACTGAAAACTAAATCTTCTCATAATTACCATAGTGAAGTTTGGTGGTATCGTATTTTCCAGTTTTTTGAAGCTAATGTTGGGGGTCCTTTGCCAAATAGATACTCTTTCCCGGTTCCATTCAGGTCCATGCCAAAGTTACCGTAAAGAATATGGTAATGTAAATGTTCGACTGTACTTACAATTAGTGTGCAAATGTTTCATTATAATTCCGCTTTTTCCTACGACGTTATTTGTTCTTGGAGCGCTTCTTAAACAACCTAAAATTTTTAATGATGCAGTTATTTTAGTAAAGCAGGAAACTTCGTTGTTTTAGTGTTTAAGAACAAATATAAAATACAATTATGCCAAATATCACACATTATTATTTTTCCAACTGTTATTTTAGTACATTCGAGATTTGGTGATTATTAAAGAGCTTTGTTTTTAAATAATTTAATTGTATTTAACAACCTGGACATTGATGGAGGAGTTCAAATAAATTCTTATGGATTTATAAGCCAAGTGTATAAATACTTGAGTATGGAAACTTCCAATAAATATCAGTATCTGCGACTCTAATATGCATTTACATACTTTCAATGCATCTAAGCTTAAGCAATCATGGATCTCTAATATTGTTGTTTACAATAAAGGCTGCGACTCAGACAAAATGTTATTTTCCTACGTAACCACTAGTGTAAGGAATTCATACTCGTTTCTTCGTATGAAGAGATATGAGATATTTATCCAGTTTTTATACATATGTTGTACACAAATAAAAATGGGCATCAGCAAAGCACACACAATCAATGGATAGGATTTTTAATGCCTCAAAAGTACATGATAAAGAGATATGAGCCAAGAACTAACCCCTGTGGTACACTGTAGACATGTGAATAATTAGCATTTAGACACCACGTTATTAACAACAATTTTGAAAGTCCGTTTGTACAAGTATTCAGATAAATGAATTTGGACTGAAGGGTCACAGAACCTCGTGTTGTTTTTGGGAAGTAAGAGAATTCTGAGTTAAAGAAATTCTTAAGATCTACAAACATTACAAGCATCATAACTGTGCTGTTAATTGAGATAACTACACATTGCGCGAAAGAAAATAAAATGAACTGAACTTGAATTGAACTTTCCCCCAAAGTGTTGCGACCAAATCAAATATTTTCAAATCCGAAATTGAATTTGAATCCGGTTTTCAAATGCAATTTATTCACGCCTCTTAAATTGATTTGAATTTGAAAAACCAAATCAGTTGAGTAAATAACCGGTTTGAAAAAACCAAATGCAGTGTTTCATTTGAATCCGAATTTTATTTGCATTTCAAATCAACAAATTAACCGAAATTGAATTTGATTTGAAATTGGATTTGAACTTGGTTTTTCAAGTTTCAGCTAGCCCAAACAGGCGAATATGGTTAAGTATAAATCAGCCAAACAATTCTACTCACTAAATCCACTGTGATTTTTGCTAACAACAAACAACTGCGTAAATCCTTTTTACAAGTTTAAGTAGTAACAGCGTGCATTGCCATTCTTTTCTCAGTCAATAAGTCGGTTCCTGTTGCGAATAAGCACTCCACATGCACACCAGTTGTTGAAGCTCCTAAGCAAATCTAAATATTTTTGACACATTATGGAATGAGTGTTCATTGTCATAAACAAGTTAAAAGCTGCCAAAATAGTAGCTTAACTTATTTATTGTGTATTAATTCTAATTTAAATAATAAACTTCCACCACCAAAGCACCCCATTTTTCAGAGATGAGGAAGCGGCACTGGACGAAGCTAAATACGCTTCCAATTCATTCATTGAATCAAGATTAGACCGGTCCAGACTTTTATACAGAACATTGTGTTCAGGTTCAACATTAGTGGGCATTTCTTCGGGGATGTCCACTATGTTTTAATAGTCCTAAATTACCATATATAAAGCACGAATTAAAAAAGGAAAGGACAAAAAAGCACTTAATTAAATTAAGTGTGCCAACATATTACTGGTGGTGCACTTGGGATCTTTATAAAATTCTACTGTAAAAATAATACTAATCTACTAGTTTACTTGTCTTTTGAATACATAGTTCATTTTTTTCTTGTTTAATAATTCGGACCGGCTTTGCATTCAAGAACTATAAGCAAAAGTATGTCGATTGTTTAACATACTGTTTGTACACTAGTAAGTAATTACTTGTTATGTTTTAGACTTTATGCGATACAATTAAAAACCAAGTTCAAAACCAATTTCAAATTCAAATTTTGCATTAAGTCAATCTGGATTCAAAATTGATTTGGTTTTCAAATGATAAAATCATATTTGATTTGAAGTTCATCCGTATTTCAAAACCAATTTCAAATTACAAACACAACCGAATTTGATTCGATAAACCAATTTGTTAGAAAATGTATATTTGTATTTGGTTTGATTCGCATTTGAAATTGAATTTTCAAATATTATTTGCATTTGGTCGCAACACGGGTTGCATGCATGCCCGGAAAATTAATTACTACAGATCTGTATTCGTTCTTTCATCTTTATTTACATTATAAATAAATAATAATAATAGTTTATTCAGGTCGATATTTGGCCAGAGCCCTTACAACCATATTGAACATTTCCAGATAAATTCTTTGTTTGCATGGAGAGAAAAGAGAAATCGCTCCAATTATTTGTGATAAAATTAAAAGAAAAGTTAGTTAGCTTATTACTACATTCAAAATTTTGAAAGTGTATTGTGAAAAAATTGCTTAGCCTAATTCAATCTCTAGATCAAATTATATGTAATGAAAGAAACCTGAAATAAGCTTGTCCTTAACCATCTTCCATTAGCATTAAAACGTATTTTCTGATTTTAACCGCGGTGCACCAGAAGTTATAAATATTTTGGCACAGACTTAAATTAATTTCCCGTTTGAAAATTGCCTGGAGATAATTTTCTCTATTGATATTTTCATTTACAAAACCGCTGAGTAAACTCCTTCTTGGGGAGTTGTAGTGTGGGCACTTAAACATTACATGGTAGAGGTCCTCATCATCGTCAAGATTGCAGAGTTCACATTTACTCGATTTGCCATCCGCTCTCCATTTTTTGTTCATTCCGTTTAGAAATGAACTCTCTCCCTTTATACAAACATATGGAATTCCTGTTCTTAAGTTTTGTATCAACTTGGTTTTATTCCATCTAAGACCTAAATTGTAGAAATCGCTCAGTCCGATTTTTTCCTTTATTTTGTGAAATGTTTAATCGTTCGTCCTTCTACCATCTGTGTCTCATCTTCGTGTATTAGCCATTGGTTATACTTCGCAAGTAGTTTGCAGTAGTTCACTCTCAAATAATCCCTGTTGATTTGGTCAAAATCTTGCTCCATTCCCGCTTTCCTCAAGATGTTTTCAATTCGTTTCCACCAATTGTAGTCAACTCTTGCAACGTTGCTTCGCTGTTCGCGGAAACCAATGGAGCTCAAGTTTGTATCAGGTTTTGTTAGTAATTTCCATATGAATTGTAAGGTTCCTCTGAAGAGGGAGTATTTTATGTTCACAGTATCTGTTTCAAATCGAATGATAAAGCCTAGAGTTAGGTTGCTCACATTTCATAGTTTTCGGAGGAATCTGGTTTGGAAACTTTCTACCTCATCCAGGTATTCCAGTGCCTATATAGGGGCACAGTATAAAAGTACTGAGTTGACTAAAGAGTTGAAGAGTTTAGTGCACGTTTTTATGTTGGAGATGCGACTCTTATATATAAGTTGGAATAAATTTGTTTGCGCCGCCTTAGCCCTCCCTAAAAATTGATTCTTTGCTAGTGAGAACTTTCGATTGTAATTAAAGGGTACTCCAAGATATGTGTAGTTATTCACCATGAGAATCATGTCGTCTGCGTATAAGAGTATAAGTATTTCAGTAGCTAAGTTTTATTCCGGTGATTTTGCTTTGTTTTAATATTCCAACTATTTCGTCAATGTAGATATTAAATAGGGTCGGGGACAGCGTTTCACCCTGCAATACTCCAGTTAGAATTTGTATATATTCAGAGAAGCCTTCTTGAGTTCTTATTTTTGTTTTAGCTATTGAGTAGAGTTCTTTTATTCTCTTCAAACAATTCTCGCTGATACCTATGTTTTCAGGTCTTCGCCATAATTTATTGTGATTAATAGAGTCAAACGCCTGCGAAAGATCTACAAAAAGAGCGTAGAGCCTGTTCCCTTTTGTTGACAATCTTTTTGAAATGGCACAGAACATGGTGAACACGTGTTCCACACAACTTCTTCCTTTTCTGTACGCTGCTCGATTTTCGGATAGAAGGTTGTTGGTTTCACAGAATATATTGATTCTGCTGGCTACTACACTTGTAAAAAGTTTTGTTATTGTGTTTAACAGGCTAATGGGTCGATAGTTTTTACAGTTGTTGACATCATCTTTTTTATGAATGGGAACCGTTACAATTTCTCCCCAATACTCTGGAATTCCTTGATGCATTACTTTATTCAGCGCCTGTGCAAGCTTCTGAACACTGAAATCATCCATCACTTTAAACGCTTCATTGGGATCCCGTCTGTACCTACTGCCTTTCTGTTAGCCAGTGTTTTAATCACTTTTTTAAGTTCTTCTCCGTTGATTTCTTTATCAAGTATATGAACGGGACCTGAGTGGGTGCTGCTATAATTTGAATCACCCCCTTCGGTTTTTTCGAAAATTAACTTAAAGTGTCGTTCCCAATCTTTTGTTTTAATAGAGTTCATTGATATGTTATTCTTGTTAGGTCTAAAATTATCAATGGCCTTCCAGAATTCGGAGGAGTTTTTACTTGTGTTGATGTCATGTTGGATTCGTTCGTAGTGTTCTTTGATCTTACGTTGACATATTTTCGAGCGAGCTTGTTTTATTCTTATATAGGTATCTAGCTTTGATCTGAATTGCACATTATTTGTTTTTCCCTTAGAGTTTCGTATTGCTCTTAATGCTTTATTCACTTCATATTTACTTCTATAACATTCGCTATCGAACCAATTAGCGCCTCCTATATTTCTCTTGTGCTTTCCCTTGCAGATCATTCCTGCAGTTTTTGCAGCCTTCTAAATACATTCAGTTATTGCTTCAATTTTGCAGCCTTGTTCGGCAATACTCGCAAGCAGATTCTTTAGATTATTACGAAATAAAACACTGTTTTCTGTTTTCCAATGTATCGTCACACAGTCCGAGGCTTGGGCACATTTGTACTTTATTTGCTTATTAAAACCCACCCTGACAGGCATGTGGTCTGAGATTTCACCGTATAGAACCTTCATGTCTATATTGTCTACATCTGAATGCTTTGTAATACAAAGATCTATTACAGAGGCACCACTTTTATTGATAAAGGTATATTCCCCCATGGGGTCTGATACTGCCCTCCCGTTTGCCACAACCACGTTATTTTCCGTTAGTTTGTTGCAGAGAATTTTACCTCGCTTATTTACATACTTGTCTTTACTTTTTCTTTCCTTCCATAAATTACAGTTCGAATTTGCATTGTACAAACCAACTCTGGCGTTTAAATCTCCAATTAAAATTACCTGCTGATTCTTATAGCTAATAAAATTGTTAAGAAGTATTTCAATCTCATCGTCATATTCTGATTTTGGCGGAATGTAGCCAAAAATAACAACAAAGTGTCGTGCGTTAGATTTGCCTTTTAGACTTTAAGAATAGCTACATTTATCCACCATTATGAGGTCTAGATTTCTCTTCCATCCGACAATAATACCTGCACTAGTCCTTCCTTTGGTTTCTCTGCCTTTAATGATGTGTGTTTTGTACATACCATTAAGTTTACTCATGACCTCTTTCGCTTTTTCCTCTTCACTAATCCATTTTTCCACAAAGCAGAAAACATCGTCACAGTTTTTTAAAATTTCATTAACTTTCTCTGTAATGTTTTTCCTTAGACCTCTACAGTTCCAAAAAATTATACTATTTACATGTTCTGCTGGCCAATTTCTCAGAAAGGTTGCGATGTTTCATCCAGATGATCTGCTTGTAAGGCGTCCATGTTGAAGCGCGCTTGTTTCTTGCTGCGGTTAGCTTTTGCTTCGTCTTGCCATCTTGTTGGGATATCTGTCGATGAATATTTTCATGTTCTTTGTGCGAAGTATCTTCTTCTTTGAGTAGACGAGATCCCTTTCCGATCGTCTGATAAATTGTACTTGTATTTTCCTGTTCCAGTCTCCTGATTTTTGTCCTAATCGTCTAACGATATCTACGTCAATGTTAGGTACTTCCAATGCTTCCGTGAAAAACTGGACGACTTTTGTCTTCAGATTTTCAGAATTTTCAGTGCCTGATTCATCAATCCCACTTATAATCAAATTTTTGCTCCTGATCTCAGCCGTTAGCACATTATTTTCATGCTTGAACACATTGTTTTCCTCTTGCAATTGGATGCATGTTTCATGGAGCTCATTTAATCCTTGCATAAAAGAGTTCATATTTCTTTGTGTGACAGTATTCTGGTTGACTATATGCCGTAAGAGTGCTTTCTCATCTGCGGTTTCAACATCAATAGTCTGTCCGAGATCCATCTGGTATGCTGGTCTGTTTACCGCGATTCTCGGTTGTTCTCGGCCAATTCTGCTGTGTGAGATGTCCTCAAATCCGGCTCTGTTGCTTGTTCGTTTTATTCCCCGTCCATGCTGACCATTGCTTGTAGTTGCCATTGTGTGTTCCATTTGACTGTAGTTATGCCTGTCCAGGGTGAGGTTTAAGGTCTCTGTTTGATTCAGCTGTCTCCCCATCGTCTTACTAGGTGAGTGTCCTACAAAAGCCATTCTGTTAGCTTTATCTCTATATGTTATTGTGCCACATCCACTTGTAGGCTCTAATATTATTATGGAGTGTACTTATCTGTGTACTGCTGCCCAGGCAGCTTTTGTATATGCAATGCGTTGATAGCGGTGCATGTAAATTAAGCTGCTGGGCTACTGCTTTTGCCTATATTAGGGAAAATGGCTTTCATGCTACTACTCTGTCTTTCCAAGTAATTGCTGTGAGTAAGTTCAGGGCTGGAGGATATTTTTGGCTTATCGGTTCCTTATCGCAGAGACTGACTTTATCCAGATTACAAGTCACTTGTTTATAATTATTTCGTACAACTGTTTTCACGCTTTTTCTGCTAAAATTTTGAAAATTTACCAAAACCTTTTTGTGTCACTGACACGAATCCAGTCTTTCCTATGGTATAAAATTCAGCTCTCCTTGGCCAGTTTTTCCTGGTGTATCACAACACTTTACACAGAGCAAAATACACACACGTCAGCTCACACAGCTGTCTTTCTGTTCTTTTATTTACATTGCTAGTTCAGAGCTTATGCAAATCAGAATTAGCTTCTTTTAAGCTTCTCAAAAATGACATTAATTTCAACCAATTGATAGACACTTGTTATGGTTGACAATAAAATTCTCTTTAAAAGTCTTACAACTAACAATTACAGCGTGCTTGATACTTTAACTCAATTAAGTCTGGCCTGGCCCTGTTACCGATTTCCTGGAATTTAAAGTAGGCGGGAAAAATCACCGCCAGAGTTTTCAGGGGTAAAAAATCCTTCAAGCATATATCCGGTCAATTCATATGCATAATACACTAATTTACCTCTAGCAGTTAAACCTGCGAGCAAACTAGGAGGAAATTTAAAGTGAGTTCGAAAATTGAATCTAATTGCAAGAGGTTTTACCACACAATGTTCTCCTTGTAAGTTCATGCACACGCTTTGAGACCAAAATCAATTTCATAATATAATTCTGAATTGACCAGTATGACACGTTTAAAAGCAACATAACTCAATTGAAAGCCATTCGCAATGGAAGCACTTACTTGATTTAATTTCCCTTTCAATCATAGCATTTCAAATTCATAGGAATTGTATTTACTAAACCAACGAGAGTTTAGAACTTCAGTGCTATTTACAAAATGTTGGGTCCACTTGCGAGAAAATATTTTTATGCCGGAATTTGGTGGAACAAATTATTTTTCTATCTCCCTTACGAATGGGATTCTTCTTCAAAGTCATTGAATGTTCGTAAGGGATCACGCTATCACAAAGGATGGTACTTTAATCAGTTTGTGTTCTTGATTACTTCCCTGTGGGGTGTGCTTCGAACAACTCAAACATTTTACACATTAGATGGGAATTCCAATGAAATATTGAATTTCCTTTTGTCGCTTTTTATAACCGTGGGCTACATCTTGCACCTCTGTCTCCAAGGGAATTTATGGCGTGTAGTAGAAGAAATGCCGTCCTTTTTTCGTCGTTACTTCGTTTTTTGCGATGGGTTCCATGGTATGTGAGTTAGTATTTTTCCTAATTGTTTATATCAAGTGCTTGCAAAAATAATCAAATTATTTGTTTTCAGCCATGTACTCCACAAAGACTGGAACACAAACGACATCAGAAGATATTAGTGGGATAATTATTTTGGGCTTCTGGATTACCATGCATTGCATTGTAATTTCTCTGACTGCTTTGAGTCTTTTCTGTCAAGATATTCCCATAATGGTTACTTCAGTTCTAAAATTCTCTTCTTGGTACTGGGCAGTGCCATTTGCTGTTTTACAGTCTGTACTTTTTTTCTATCAGCTCATCAGTGTGTCATGTCTTTATTTTTTCAACGCTTTCCCAGGACTAGATTGCGGCTTCACAGCATGCTATGTATTTCGTGAAATGAGGTGATTTTGATCGCTCTTAAATATTTTTTTAATTAACTTAAAAGAGTTTGAATATTTTTACAGTAAACTGTTCCACACCTATGGGATAGATTGCCGTATTTGAATATCAGGACCCTACATGTGTATAGATTTGCATTTTTTCATATGTACATAATTACTAAATTGATATGTGATTTGTAACACAAATATAGCCAAAGAACATGGCATTCCAAATTGCAATATTTCGGAAAGGTTCGCTGTCAGGGTTTTGAGGCTAGTATTTTAACATAAGTATAAACGTTCGTCCATTACGTCGATGCACGTGCCATGGAAATTGATATTTTCCAACAAGGCGTTTAAATAATTTGACAGAAAGGGTTCGATTATGAACATTATTTAGAAATTGAAACATGTTACTTCGCTTGTTCCATGATTAGTTAATTTTTGGAATTGTTACTGGATTTTAGTTTGGATCTCGTTCGTTACAAAACAACCAATGCTCTCAGAACTTACGAGGCGTGCATAAAGACTTACCGTGAAATGCAAATATTACATGTATTAAACTCAAGGATATACTGCCCTGTCATCATACCTTCACACTCCTGGCTCTTCATTGCCTTTGGCACTTTGGGGATCTATATGTGCATCAGGTGCTCAGGACTGGTCTTTGTCGTAGGGTTCATTGTGGGCCCAGTTGTACTAACTTATTTGATCATCATGTTTACAAATCTGGCAAATATTCATTACTATTCCGATGCAATGCTCCATAGTTGGAGGCGAAAAAAACATTCACTGTATTTTCAAAAATTTCTACAATGCAGTTATCCTGTAAAAATTGAAGTGGGATCATTTTACTTTTGTGACAAGGGTCTGGTTATAACAATGCTGAAGTGTATCCTTGAATATACTGTTTATCTACTTGCGTCTTTCTAAAAAAAATCCACAACTTGTTTATTTTTAACTTTAACAAACGTAAGTGTGTGATTGCGAGATTGAAATGTAATTGTGAAAAATAACATTTAACGAAGTTTACTGAAAGTTCTAGTTTTTAGAAGGAATGTTTGCGCAAAAGACTGTTGTTTTGATAAATCGTATTTAAAAGTTTCAACATTGAGAAAATCCAAGCAACATTTGTTTGGGGAATAATTTGATGTTGCTGATAAATAAGAGAGCTAAAGCTAGTTAAGAACTACTAAGCAAGTTCCTTGCTTTAGTTTTTCTGTCAATGTAATTGGATTTTGTTTGTTTAACGAAATGCATTTTCCATGCTATTACTGTCAATGTTTTAAGTGCTGCATTATTAAATGCTATTACATTCAATTTACACATTTAATTTCGTTTTCATTAAAAATTATTGTACTGTAGTAACAGTAATTATATAGGGGCACAGTACGTTTTATCAAGCATAGTACCTGTTCCTGTTCCCAAATTTTGGATCCAAAATTTTTCGTACATACATAAATCGTTGATAAAAATTTCGGGAACAAAATCTCATGGTAAGCACTGCTTTGGAATTATAGCTCCTTATTGAGTGATTACCTTGCGGAACCGTACTCGAACTCGTACTCGAAATCGAAGCATCGAGTATGGACTCCAATCCAAGGTATACTCGTACTCGCCACATGTACGAGTACTCAGGAAAATACTTGAAATAAGCGACCGAGTTCCAGTTCAGAACCCGAACTTGTTTCATACTCGCGAGTACGGAACTGTAAATACCAAAATTCCGTACTCGTACTCGTGCCGTGACTCGAGTCTTCATACTCGAGTATTTAATAATAACAAGACCACAATTGAACAGTGATTTTTTTTAGATTCATTTAATTTCTCACAAATAATTCCCCCAAAATTTTAAATTGAACATGCAGTTGGTAAAGTGTCTGTAAATTTTCAATCAATTCAACTACGTCTGTCGAAGAGTTTGTGTTAATATGTTCAGCCATTAGAATTAACTAATTGTTTTAACTTTAATAGTAATGTACTAAATGGAGAGAGATTATACTTTGAAACCTGAGAGAGTCGTGACTGGTGGATACAACGATTTTTTGTGTCAATTTCATATTAGCGCCTTCGTCTCTTTACTGGAAATTCAGAAGTTTGCAACACTTGTGTGCACGTGTACGCGTACTCGTATATTGAGCATGTGGTACTCGAACTCGAACTCGATAACCCTTATGAGTATTTTTATTGGACTCGTACTCGTTTGATACTCGTACTCGTAAGTATGTGAAAAATCTTTACCCGTACTCGAAACCCATTTCAAGTATCGAGTATTCACAAAAATTTGACCGTACTCGACTCGAACTCGTACTCGTACTCGATACTCGCCGGTATACTCGAACTCGATAAGGAGCTATATTTGGAATACTATGCATATGCAGGGGCAATGGTGATTCGGATAGTTTGGAGTTTGCTTTAGACCTCTACAGCCCTTATGTATTACTGGAGATTTTTAGTTTCGCAGTCAAAAAACGAATGGGATTTTCATTTCTACAACTTGGATCATAAAGAAGTACATGTGTATGTATGTCTCTAATGTACCTGTAACTGTCCTAAAATTATTATGTACATGTGAGAATGAACAAGCACAATGAACTTCATGCTCAACCGTGAAATTTTACAGCAGCTGCTTGAATTGAAACGGTTGTTAAATATCTTGAACTTATTGAGCTGAAAATTATGACATATTGTATCGCTTTAAAGTTAATTCCAGTGGTCCAACCTGTCTTTAATGCACAGTGGTATTGGATTTATATTTATTTAGCTAAATATTCTCATCTTATATGCCCTTCCAACACCTACAATATATTTTCCAAAATTTTAACCGCTGAAAAAATGTGTATTAAAATTATTCAAACTTGACTGAATATTTGTTTAATTCTTACGAAGAGAGACTTTTTTAAAAATTAAAGTTTGTTCAGGTAGACTGCTGATTCGTGGAAGAAATAATTAATGAATATTAATGTCAACCATTTTTCTTGAACTAAATTTTACAGGGATCTAAAAACACCTGTTTAATGGCAGAATTTCGAAATATTTAAGGTAATTACATAATATTTTTTTCTTACGCCAAAACCGTAGAATTGTCATATATTTCAGCCTCATGTTTTGCGTGCAACAGTCTCAGCGAAGGTACCCAAAGTTGCAAATTTCAAGTATGCAATAAATTCCTGGGCGGAGCAGCGCAATTTAAAATAAGTAAATAAAATAGGAAAAATATGAAGGACAACTAGATCCGAAATCATTTCTGGTTTTAGCACAAGTCATCCTGTCTCAGGTAAAGAAATATTTTTGTTGGCCATACCCACATTTCCCAACACCCTAGCGCAGTGACGTGTAATGACTTTCAAAAAGTTCTGTCATTCAGAACAAAAAAGGACAGCGGGGGTCTTCTTGTGGGGACTATAATTTTTAAGGACATACTGCTGCGCTTGTGTTCGGTGCACTAATGTACGGAGAATGTAAGTGAGCAGGGTTTTTACATTCTTACGACCCCATCTTGGAGTTGCAAAAATTTATTCCAAGACGGGTCCAATAAATGAATATACTCTAGTGAATTAAATCTTAAATTTAATGTAACTATTTGTATAACAAAGATTCATCTCAGCGCCGGCGACCACTCAAATGATTAATGTGGGCAATGTCTTGTGGATGAATGGGTACATTGCTCTATTCACATGGCCACTATACGATTGATATCCTTGTCGGTTATTATGACTCTACCAGGATGTTCTGGACGTACCACACTCTCGCCAACAATCCCAAACTCAAAAGGAAATCGTCCCAAAATTATCACAGTGAAGTTGAGTGGTTTCGACTTTTCCAGTTTTTTGAAGCTAATGTCGGAGGTCCTTTACCAAACAGGTACTCGTCACCCCGTCCATTTCGAGCAATGTCTAAATGAAAGAAGATAAAAAAGATGAAATTAATTTTCGGAATTAATGTTTCATATATGTGTTATATTTTTCCGGCATCAGATTTTGGAATATTCAATGGCTCAAAACGCAAATACAAATTACTAAAATCACAATACAACAATTTGAGATTAGTTGTAGGATAAAAATCCTTTTTTGACTACATTAAATCAAAACTTTGTTTTACGGAAACATGCAACTCATAACTTTGTATTATAATCTTCAAATATTTTGGATTTATTTCTCCGTGTGTACATGTATATATAGTATATGGCACATGGTTTGAGTTATACAGGATGCTTGGTACATAAACTCACATATATAAATATTACCCTGTTACAGATACCCTGGAACTTAAAAGGCGGGGAAAATAACGGTTAAAGTTACCCATGTGATTAAATAAAGTATACGGTAGTAATATTGGCCAAGGATATACAGTGAATTTCCTATATAGTGGTTTCCAAGGGAGTGACAAATTCCTGCCACTATATAGGGATGCCACTATATGTTACTAATGGTTAACTATATGCTATTAATGTTTTTAGACAATAACTGTAACTAAATGCATTTATAAATTTATTTATTTTTACAGAATACTCAAAATTATGAGGTATGCTAAGCTTCATTGAGTTTAAGATGTTCAGTCACATTAGGTTTCCTCATACTATTAATAATATTAGTCGTAACAAACTATTCGACTGCAATGTCACCATTCCAGAAACCAAAATCCCGGAATTATGGCAATGGGAATTACTTCCACTGAGTACTCTTTTTCACAATGAGGGTTTTCTTGACTGTCTATTTAATGTCATTTTAAATCTTCAATATAATAATTCAATTTATTTAAAAAAAACCAGCACGAATTGAAACTTATTAGAAGTGAGCCAAGGCAAAGATGGCAATGATTTGTGTTATAACTGTTCGTTTTAACTTAAATCACGGATCATATGCCGTAAATCCAGCTAATCATACCAGAGAGTCAGTAAACCACAATAATAATCAAACTGTATTAACATTTGAAATTAAAATTGAACCAACCGACATAAGCATTACTAACCGCTCGCACGTTTTATAACATCATGTTATACTTTTGTAGCCATTATCTAGCTAATTTTATGCCAACTGCCATTATAATTTTGCATTGTCTGAGCCACCGTAACACCTAATAGTGCCATTATAGAGGGAATACCATTATAGCGGGTGCCACTATACTGTATACCTTTAACATTGCAAACCTCTAGGGAGGGTTTTTTGATGCCACTAAAGAGGGAATGCCATCTAAGAGGAAACCACTATATGGGAAATTCACTGTAGCTAGACTATGCATAACCCTACGATTTGGTCAAAATAGCTCAATTTATTCTACCCCTCTTCGACGTTTCTCACCTTATATGATGTTCTCTACCCACATAAATGCAATCGTTCTCCAGTAAGTATAAACTGTGCTGGACGTTCCGTATGTATAGGGTTGGTAGGAAAAAAAGTTTGAGTTTAGTTACATTTGCCAAATACTCTAACATCAAAATACTTTATTGATCTCACCTTGGAATCCGTTTGAAATCGTGCCCAAGGTTTACAACGTTGATAAAATGGCATGCAACCCTTTAAATTTTACAAACTAAATACCATAAGAAACATTTTACATAGTCAGCTAAACAAGACATGCTGTAATTATATGTATAATTGTATGCCTATATTTCTACGACGATTCTAGTGAGGTTCATGAATGTATAATGAATTATTTATGTATTATCGTCATACGTGTATGAGCTGGGATGTGGCACTGGAGTTCCGGGTGCGCAAGTGTATGTGAGGAAAGAGTATTAAAGTCAAAGTATAGAATAAAGGGAGAACATTGGCAGCATCCATACAAGAAGGACGTACGTCTATTTAGTATAAGCATTTCCGCTATTGTTTTAAGAAAGGTTAAGTAATAAGTTAAGGATAATTTAGGTAGAAGTACTGGGTGCTAAGAAGACATTAAAACGATCACGTTTTTATAACTATTTTTTAGACTGTTTGAAATTTTTCAACTTGTGTTGACCAAAAAATTCTATACTTATAATAATAATTCTATATAGTAATTCTATTCTAAATGTTCTTTTTGAATACTATAGGCAAAAAAGCTTCCAATCATCATAAAATTACTGGAGGTGGCAGATTCTCCACAAATAAAATTTAATCAAATATGATGTCTCTTCATCCAAAAATCAATCCAACCGTTGCTTGCTATGAATCCCGCCTCCCCGAATTTCACGTTGGGATTTTCCAATAATTCTAATATAGTATACAGTGAATTTCCCATATAGTGGTTTCCTCTTAGATGGCATTCCCTCTTTAATGGCATCAAAAAACCCTCCCTAGAGGTTTGCAATGTTAAAGGTATACAGTATAGTGGCACCCTCTATAATGGTATTCCCTCTATAATGGCACTATTATGTGTTACGGTGGCTCAATGCGAAATTATAATGGAAGTTGGCATAAAATTAGCTAGATAATGGCTACAAAAGTATAACATGATGTTATAAAATGTGCGGGCGATTAATAATGCTTATCTCGGTTGGTTCAATTTTAATTTTAAATGTTAATACAGTTTGAATAATATTCTGGTTTACTGACTCTCTGGTATGATTAGCTGGATTTACGGCATATGATCCGTGACTTAAGTTAAAACGAAGTTATAACACAAATCATTGCCATTTTTGTCTGGGCTCACTTCTAATAAGTTTCAATTCGTGTTGATTTTTTTAAAAAACCTTTTCAAAATAATAAAATAAATGAAAAAGCAAAACCTCGTAGTGATAAAACCGCAGAGTACTCAGTGGAAGTAATTCCCATTAACATAATTCCAGGAATTTGGTTTCTGGAATGGTGACCTTGCAGTCGAAATATTTGTTACAACTAACAATATTAATAGTATGAGGAAAACTAAAGTTACTGAACATCTTAAACTCAATGAGGCTGATACCTCATAATTTTGAATATTCTGTAAATGTATTTAGCCACAGTTATTGTCTATAAACATTAATAGTACATAGTTAACCATTAGTCACATACAGTGGCATCCCTATATAGTGGCAGGAATTTGTCACTCCCTTGGAAACCACTATATAGGAAATTCACTGTATTCCCTGTTTTTTTGCAATGGAAGTCAACATATTTTTAAAGTGTGCATAGAGGCACAGGAATATGCTTTATTTAAGAAAGCCTAATCTACAATAACTTGCATCTACAGTATTGGAATGATGAGCGACGATTTTGTGTGTATAATGTTTTTAATGCAGATCATTGTAATCAGAAATCGAAGCATGCGTTTCGAAATGAATGGACATGAACCACTGTATACAGAGTTAACTTAATGTAAAAAGACCACTATATACAGGTTTGCAGCAGTGTTGTATACTCCTTCGTTTATTCAGTCCTACTCCTCATTGAGTCCTGTATACTTCTGAAACATTCATGTTAATTTGGTGGACTTCTTTCATTTAACGTTTTTTAAAATGAATAGATACTTCTTGCCAAATATATTCCTAATTTATGTAATTCCCAGCCTTATCGTTACAAGACAGGCGCTATCATATAGATTGTCGTTGCGGGCACGTTGTATGAATTAATGCAGATTAAAACAAGTAAAGCTATTCCCGCAAAAATGTGTAATCGTAACCTTGTAATCATAATGAATTTTCAGGTTTCGAAAATAAATTGTGATTTGAAACAGATGTATAACTCAACTGTGCCCTAACTCATGCAACTACCACACACAGAGAATATAGTTATTCATATACTTGTATATGCGCTAGAAATAGAATAATTTAATATATATTCACAAGTGGAATTCAAAAAGAGCTGAATTGCATATACATTAGGGGTGAGTACCTCGCTTTAAAATTCTCGTTTATCTCGTTCTCGTTTTTATAAAAAAATTACGAGGACGAGATATTTTGAAAACGAGTGTAGCGAGAGTAAACAATAAACGAGAGGAACGAGACAGGGCAAAAACATGATTTTTATTGAACTATAGAATACTTAGTTATAATTTTCGCAAAATTTGGACATAGAATATTCAATTTCATGTAATTTTGCTAATCGAAACAATAACCAAAGGGCTAGTTGTTCATTTTTGGATATAAACCATTAAATTTTGAAGCACGTGAAGATCTTGAAAAATATAAATAAACACCTCCAATCCACCTCCTGGTCACACAGGTGATCCAGACTGTTGAATGAAAAGGTCAAAAATCTTGAAATTTTGAAAATGAAATGAAGAAATTTTGTGGAGGCTATTTACTCTGGGCATTATGGTCTTGCTAGTCATTGGGATGCTGATCTACAATGAATGTACGTAAATATTTTTATTTAAAAAAAGTATGGAATATTTCAGTGCGATAACGCATATAGTTGCTACTAGATAATATAGTAGCAACTATTTTTTCTAAATGCCAGCAAAATAACACATGCTGAAGAGGTAAAATGATCTACATACTGTACAAAATCATAGCATGTAGATCTGTTTTGCCTCTGCAACGACGACATTTTCCTTTTTGCCGTCCGGCTAGTTTTTATGAGCGGAGCGACGTTTTAAATTTTTGCCCGTCAAAACACTAATAAAACACTAAATACGATAGCTATTGTTCCGATAAATTACAGGAAATGTTTTCAAAATGAATAAATCAATATATCTCAAATATATTCCTAATTTATGTTATTCCCAAACTTATCGATAGCGGAAATGTTCTTACAGGAAGATTTGGAGCAAGCATGCGTCCAAGTTGAATGAATTAATGTACATTAATACAAGTAAAAAAAATATTCCCACCAAAAAGCATATATTCGTAACTTGATAATCCTAATAATTATCCCGGCTTCGAAAATAAATTGTAATTTAAATCAGACTTAAAACTTATAGCTCAGCTGTGCCGTAACACTTGTAACTACCCCCCACACATAGTATATAGTTATTAATATAATCTAGAGTAATCTAGGAACTAGAAAACTTTAATGCATACTCACACGTGGAATTCCAAAACAGCTGATATAGATGCACATGATTTATCCTTAAATATCTAATATTTTTGATACGAAAATTAATGTTCAAAAACTGCAAGCTCATTCTTTCATTTCCTCTGGTATTTTACTTTTGTTCAGCCTGTTGAATTCTTAGTCATGATGGGTAACATCAGCAGCTTTTGCCATTGAAGTTCTGTCAGTTTTAAATAAACTAAATTCAAGCCTCATAGAGAGAATCTAATCGTGTTTTTACGTGGTATCCAATATAAGTTTCCAAAAAACAACTCCTATCAATGATTGAGCAGGTAACGTAAAGCTAAATCATATGAATAAGTCCTAAAATTATTATTTTTCAGTACTCCGGTGCAAAGATGGGCACCTCGCCTGAAACTAGGCCTTGTAAATAGGCAACTAGGAAGGAAGGAAAGCAAAACGAATAGGTTTTTAGGAAAGGAACTAGGCAGGTTGTAGAATTTATGTCAAAACTAGGAAATAGAATAGGAAGGCTGAGAATATGTAAAATAATAGGCAAGTTCATAGGAAGGGTGAGGGAATTGGAAGGATCCTAGGAAGGACTACCGGGAACACATATATTTGATGCCAACCAGCGGCAAGAGATGACACTGGTTTGTATGATTACTGCTAGTTATTTGTATTGGACCGTATAACGTTGAATAAACGACATAGTCAAACACAAACTGTGAAGAAATTCCACCCATATGGACCCCACTAATAGTTAGAAGTCTAGATTCGGTGTTTCCGTAGATTTAATGTTGTGCTGTGAACAGGGTATATTTTTAGTACATTAATATTCTGAATGCTGCTAACGTTAAAATATATCTTACAGAAAATCAATCCAAACTTGGAACTTATCATGTGTTCGTCTAACAATATACATTTTAAATGATGACAATTATCATATTTACCCGCTTATGTTAATATATACATATTGTTCCTCAACGCTATGCGTAAAGAAATGTACAATTTTGACCCAACCAACTTTAAGGCTGAACAAAGGCAATTCAGGCTGAACTAGGCATTTTAGGCCCTACTAGGTAATTTAATAATCTGACAAGGAAATAGGAAGGGCAATTATATGCCCATTTTTAGGAAAAAGGAAATCAGCAAAAGTCCGGTTTAGGAAGGGTATTAGGAAGGACAATCGAGATTACATTGTAGAGGTAAGGTTTCAGGCGAGGAAAAGCAGTTGCCCATCTTTGCTCCGGTGGAAATCGACAATTCTAAACCAGCTATATAAATGCAATGGGCTTAGGAGATAATTAGATGAAGCTAACTTATATAAATTTTATTATGTCTATGTTTGGTTTCTTATGGTTTTTTATATGTATATACATATGTAGAGTATGCAATAATTAATATGATTTTAAAATTCATTACCTGAAATTTATGCTGGTCAAAATTCTAGCCTAAACTAAGCCCCTTGACAAACAAACTTACCGTTACGGTTAAATTATTCGGTAAAAAGTAAAATAAATCGGTTCCAAAGCACTTTTGTGTATAAAACCAACTTGGATTTAAATCCATTAACGTATTTTGAATAAATTGAATCTAGGTTTTAGAATTCATTAAAGCTGGCATTATGTATGTTCATTTTTGGATTTAAAAAAAATGAAAGGGAAAAAATTAAGTTGTGGATTTTAACAGGTCCATGAGAACATGAGTAGTTGGGAAAAAATCAAGAAACTGATGTCCCCATCTACAGATAGTCCCACAGATGATCCAGACTTCCCGAATGAAAAGCTCAAAACGGTGCTGGCATTCTTATTTCTGCAGGTTTCATTTGTTCTCATTGTCACGTCCATTGCGCTCACCCATGACCGCGTCCCTGATAGAGACAGTGTCCCGCCCCTTCCGGATATAGTCCTCGACAACATCACACCCCTCCCAGAGCTGATGCGTTTGCCGGATGTTCTAGTCATAATAACATTGTTTCTGGCAGGAGTTCTTATTTTGTTCCATCAGCATCGTTGGATAGTAGCGCGAAGGATGTTCATAATCTTGGGGGTGCTGTACCTCATGCGCTCTGTTAGCATATACGTGACAGTTCTACCTATTTCGAACCGGACGGTGTACTGCGCTCCCAAAACAAATATCACGACTTTTCCTGTCCTGGCGCATCGCGTCTGGGAACTCCTTGCGGGAGGAGGGTTGCAAATCAGTGGGATGAAGAAATCTTGTGGGGACTATATTTACTCGGGACATACCGCCATGCTAGTCATTGGGATGCTGGTCTACAAGGAATGTACGCAACTATTTTTATATTAAAAATAAATTATGAAACATGACAGTGCGCAAACGCTCTACGAGACACTAGATGGTAGTAGCAATTATATTTTCTAAGCACCAGCAAAATAACACATTGTTGCTGAAGGCGTTAAATGGTTACATGCTATACAGAAACATACCATGCAAATCAATTCGTCTTTGCTTCGACGACATTCTCCTGTTTACCATCCTGCTAGTTATTATGATCGAACTACGTTCTAAATTAAATCTGTCCGTCAGGAGACCGCAATACTAAATTTTATGTTTGAGACAAGGTATAACAAAACAAACTACGAGATCTATTGGGTCAATAAGTTACAAGAAAATTTTTCAAACTTTCGTTTTAATTTCCTAAGAAATTTTGAAAATACCTCATTACGCAAATCTTGAATGAGCCCTAACAACTCTTTCGTGTGCGCATGCGGTACTGGCTGCGCATCTAACGACTTGAATGGAGTTTTCAATTTTTCATGTTCTTGCCTTAGGCGCATACTACTGTAATCTTCTACTATGAAAATTGTGCTAAAATATTTGAGTTGCTCTTGAGTTGTATTTAAGCGTAATTTGTTTATACGGAGAATATAGAATGAGCGCACTATTCAAAAATGATATGACTTTAGAACCCAGATTTTACATTGAGTTTTTAATTTTGAAGATTCACCACAACGCTTGTGGCCACTCCAGTGGTTGACATGGGTCATGGCATGGGGCGGCATGGGGATCTTACTCCTGGCCCACGGTCATTATACCATTGATGTTATTATAGGCTACTACGTCGCCACAAGGATGTTCTGGACGTATCATTCTCTCGCCAGTGACCCAAGTCTAAAAACTAAATCTTCTCGTAATTACCACAGTGAAGTTTGGTGGTTTCGAATTTTCCAGTTTTTTGAAGCTAATGTTGGGGGTCCTTTGCCAAATAAATACTCTTTCCCGGTTCCATTCAGGTCCTTGCCAAAGTTACCATAAAGAATATGGTAATAGAAATGTCCGACTACCTAGTGATTGTGTACCAAAGATTTCATGATTACGCTTTTTTCTAAGACGTTATTTGTTATTTAATCGCTTCTTAAACACCAAAAAATTTGTAATATTGCAATTATTGTAGCAATGTAGAAAACTTTGTTCTTTTAGCGTTCAAATTTGAAATAAAATTACGCCAAATAATATACATTATTATTTTTCCAAATGTTATTTTAGTACAGGTTAGATCAAATGGTTTGTTAAGACCTTCGTTTTAAAATGATTTCACTGTATTTTACATACCGGGCATTGATGGAGGAATCCAAAAAATTTTTTATGGTTTTATAATCAAATCATTTAAATACTTGGTAATTGTATAATATAATAAATAACAGTATCTGTCTCTAACACAAAGATGCTAAACTGATTTTGCCTATCCTACATCCTACCTACCCTAGTAGCATTTGTTTACGAACACACGGTAATATAATGGTATGAATGTAGCGGTACAAATATTTCGTATATTATATGTAACACAAACGTGAAAATTAATCGAAGTTTAGACTATGCGCTGACTCCACCGTGTGACAACAGAAGCAATATGGTGTATTTATAAATAAGTTTATTATACGGAATGTTTACGTAAAGTGCATAATTTTATTTAGTAACCATGGTACCCAAAAATAAGAAAGTTGCAATTGCAATTCTGAGAAAATCTGAATTATAATTACTCTTGACTTATAGTTCGTCTTCATACTCCGACTCATCGGAAGTGAAGAAGTAATTCCATTTTCCTTGAACTTCAGTCACGATGTACTCCCTCAATGTTTCCTTGATGCTCTTTCCTGTACCACGTCTACCTTTAATCTTCCCAAAAGTTTCCAAAACTGCGCCTAACGAAATTACATGATTCATGAAAATTTAACAGTAATTTATAACTAAAATGCAATGCATGAAATATTTTGGAAGTAAACACTCAATGTCTTACATTTCAATGCGTAGTATACGCTGAGCGGAACACACGAACTTCCTTCTCGCCAATTTGCAGCCCATTCATTCAGTTTCTCCTCACAAAAGGCTCTTGTCAGCAAGTTCCTTACTAATTCGTTAACCATTTTTGAACTATTACAAACCTCGGTGTAAACTTCAATTGGCATAAAAAACTTTCTCTTTATACTTCGAGACATGATATTTACCCTTGAAAATCTGTTTTGCTGCAAATGTGAACCACAATGGGTAGAACGAAAAATTCCTAATCTTAGATTCCTATGGAAGTCAGAACATTGTAGAATAAACCAATTGGATCGTACATGAAAATTATGAGATTAAGATAAAGAAGTGTTTTAAAATATTGCGTCTTATTGGTGAAAACAAAATGCATCCATACAGTGCCAGACATTTTAGAAGACTCGTTTCAGAAGCCTGTCGTCAAAATGCACTGATCTTGGAAAATACCGTGGAATTGCAAGCCAATAATAATGTTGAAGAACATTCTGACGCTGATTTTGATAACCAGCCACTCGAGAACGCTCATGAATCCCATCATGATTATGACCAAACTGACAGTGACAGTGAGATAACAATTTCACAATTAACAAATCGTACTGATTGTATAGAGAGTGACTGTGAAAAAACATTCCAAGATTTACTAAATGATGAATCAAATGATGTGGATTCCATTAGTGATAACTCTGCATCTGAAGAAATTATGTCAGTTTCTATTAGGGACCAACTTAAAAATTGGTCTTTAGAATATAATGTAAATTTAAATTCACTGTCTGCAATACTTAAAATACTTAAAATGCACAAGTGTTATAAAGATTTACCCAGCGATGCCAGAGCTATAATGGGAACTCCAAAAATAGTCCATTCCATAATTATACAACCTGGCAAGTATGTACATTTTGGATTTCTGAAAGGAATCACAAAGATTTTAGAAGAATTTAAATACACTGGGGATGAAATTAATTTGGATGTAAATATTGATGGTCTCCCTCTTTCAAATTCTGGACGATCCCAAGCATGGCCTATACAAGCTCGTGTTTGTAAAGTCAGTGAAAGCTTACCATTTTTTGTGGGAATATGGCAAGGCCCAATGAAGCCCAAATGTTTTAATGATTTTTTGAGTCTATTCGTACAAGATGCAAAGGAACTAATTTTGCATGGGATCTCTTTTAAAGAAAAGGTCATTGCAACTAAAATTCGAGCTTTCATCTGTGACGCTCCGGCACGAGCTGAAATAAGTTACACAAAAGGACACAACGCTTATTATGGATGCGGAAAATGCAAGCAAAAGGGCAGCTATCAAGATGGAAGGGTAGTGTTTTCTACCAAAATACACGATCTCCGTACTGATTTAGATGTTCGAACCGGAAAGCATTACACAGGAGAAACTGTCTTAGCAAATATTCCTGTAGGACTTGTATCAGGAATTCCATTTGATTATCAACATTTGGTATGCCAGGGGGTGGTAAAAAAGTTGCTTTTGTATTGGTTTACTACAACCAAAAAACCGTACAGTCTGAGCAGTAGAGAAAAAATTACAGTTTCAAACGCTCTCTTGTCAGTTTCAAAATACTTTTCGAAAGAATTTCAACGAAAGCCCAGATCAGTTCATGATGTAAAGTACTGGAAGGCTACTGAGTTCCGCCTATTCCTTCTGTACGTTGGTCCATTAGTTTTGAAAAGTATATTGAAGAAGAAATTCTATAAGCACTTCATGCTTTTGCACTGTGCAATAAAAATATTGGTTTCAAAGCGGTTGTATGTTCTCCGAAATCATTTAGCCCAAAATATTTTCGAACAATTTGTACAAAATTTCCCTAAATTCTATGGTAATCATAGCATTTCCTATAATGTACATGGACTGCTGCATTTAAGTGCGGACGCTTTACTTCTGGGACCATTGGATCAATTCAGCACCTTTCCATTCGAAAATAACTTGCAGCAGATTAAAAACCTTTTGCGATCCTCCCCAAGACCTTTAGAACAACTCAGCAATCGTATTAACGAAGGGTTTCAAAAGTGTTCTGAAATTAAATCCAATAAATTGCTGCCAAGTAGATTTCACTCAAATGGTCCCATACTCACCAGCACTGTTGGTCGACAGTGTCAAAACATAATGACAAAACATGGGCTAATTACCACAAAAATTGGAAATAATATTGTTCAGTTACAAAATAAACGTGTATACATTGTTAAAAATGTCATATGTGGACCAAACGGGAAATGTGAATTACTTGCAGAAGAAATGCAAATAGTTCGCAGTGTGTTCAAATATCCAATGTCTTCCCGTGAGCTTAGTATATATAAGTGTATCAAGCTATCCGGTTTGGTTGCCATAGTTATTGAAGACGTCTCGTGTAAATGTGTGTGTTTGAAAATGACAGGACGAATGTACGGTGTATTTTCGTTAGAGCACTGACAACGGACACGACCAATACATTCAACTGAAGTATCTATGTATGCAACTATTAAACACATTTAGGGTTGTGCCTGTACTCTCACAGTTTTCACGGCATTCCACAGGTTTTCTCTTCTACACTCAAAGGTTTCCACAGAGCTACTCAGATTTACCGTTTGAAATAGAACTCAATTCATAAAAATGTGGGTTGTTGTCGAATTTACCAAAACAAAAGAAACTGAAATTGTGCCAAATAGTTGGTGTAACTCAACGCTGTCAAAATGCTACTGGCCTCCAAAAGATAAGAAAAATGTAAGCAGGCTTGTAAAAAAGAATCTCGATCCTGACGCTTCCTGGGAAATGTGGAAAATCCGTGTACTTGATTCATTTGGTAAGCACTTAATATTTGTTGGTGTAATTTCTGAGATACCACTATTTTGAAAAATCACTGTTGTAATTAATGCAACTTTAATTTATTTGCTATGAATTAGAAACATATAAGCTGGCTCGAAGAGGGTTGCAAAAATCAGTTGACACATCTGATATTGGCTGCACGGACATTGATGTCGCATCAAAAAAGGCAAGGATAGAGAATTCTGCCTTAAAGGAAAATAGTGTGAACAATCCTTCTGATAGTACACGAGCTGCAAGTAACGTCCAACAACCTAATGATGGACAACCGATCTCGTCAAAGATATTGCCGATTAACGTGCTTGATTATTTAAGTATGAAATCATAGTCTACATTTTCTTATATTTTCCTCACTTTTTATACAATTTTACGTGCATGTGAATGGTCTCTAAATGTTTTTGCAGAGCAACTAGATCGCAAATTGGAGATAATGAATGCCAGAGTAAAACAAATTGGGTTATCGTTGGAGGTTGTGATTGCCAAGCTGAATATGATGGATGAGCACGATGGCCGCACTAATGATTCTGCAATAGAACTACCACTGCCGTTGAAATCCCAAAATGATGTAAACGAATTTGATGACCAAATGAGCCGAAACCTTGCATTAAAAAATCAGTTTGTAAGTCCAGCTGTTATTTCCACCTCTTATTAATCGGGAATTCATTTGTACTAAAAATATTGTATTATTGTAGGGTAACTTCGTTCGGCGAGTTGGAGGGAACAGTCTGATGGGTGTTACAAGGAGAGTGATTCTACTTGTGCTGTGAAGAGATCTAGTGCGTCAATTCAGTTGGGCTGGAAGAACAAAAAGGGCTTTCAAGCGTTTACTAATTTCGGACATTATAATAGGTGTGGTAACTGCAATCTTCTCTAACATTTAAAACGATTTGAAGTTGAAAATAATGTATACAATTATCAAATCATTTAAAAATGTCTAACTCGTTTTCTACAGAGAAAATATCAACTCGATGCAGTGCCGATCGAAATCAGGTGGAAGCTGCTATAGCGGACGTCCTGAAATCGACCAAACCAACCAAAGCTGCCACTGAATTGTCTTCAACCATGGAACTTGATTAAATGTGTTTGAGAACTTACAATTAGTTAATTAGAAAGTATGTTTGTGCCCATACTATTACATGCATGACTTACTATATTACATACTTTAGCATTACTGTTACCTAATTAGGTATCTCCTATTACTTATACACTTACTATTGCCTACCTTAGTCTGTACTATACATACTTTACCCTCACTATTACATGCATGTGTCCTTAATATTACGTAAAATAATTGATCAAAAAATTTTTATACTGCAGTTCCCGTATACGATATGTAGTAATTATGCTCTAAATATTTGCAAGAATAATGTAACTCCTTGGATTGTTTTACGATTATTAAATTCATACAAAAATCAAATTTGATCTAAATTATTATATTTTGTAGACCTAAAATCACTCATTCTACGTAATTCTACAGTGGCATTATAGAGAGTCTACAGAAATGTCACTATATTTTGGCGTACAATTTACGATGTAGTTTGAGACTTACTGTTGAGTAACGTAAATATTACCGCTTAATGCTACGTGTTTCAAGTAGGACATTCACACGGTTCAAACACGCTATGGTTACGCAAAAGGTACGGAACATTACGAATTATTTACGTTATAAAACAGCAACTCTTTGGTAAATAACCAGCAGCATAATCGCAACTTGCTACTAGGGTATACATTTAGTTTCTTCTCCCCTATTTGTGCAATTGTAGGACCTATATCCTTCCCTACAAGTAGGCATTTGCGGCTGCCTACATTTCTGCCTATTTAGGGATACGGAAAGTGTTATCCCCTTCCTACATGTGACCCTACATATACTGCAGAATTAAATTATATTTTTATTGAAATTCACAAATTAAATTTTGCTCTTTTATTTTAGCAAATTTATTTTGGACATATAACATTAGTTTAGAAAACACTATATGGGAAATTACTGTATATCTTGTCTTTATTCGCTGTAATGCCAAAATCTAATAATCATAATCATATAACCGTTATGAAGTACCAGTCATTTTTTAGCTTCATTTTCTACAATCTAAAATCGAATGTTTAACATTCGGGTTAATATTGCTTACAGAATAGTTTTCCGTCCTTGTTCTGCTATGCTTGCTCGTCCCGTCCCATTATACACACGACCAAAAAGCGTGTCCCGGCCCGAATAAAATGGGGACAAGTTTTGTTGTCCCCGTCCCGTTCCTAATACGACATGGGAACAATTATTTTGTCCCCTGGGACGTCCCGCCCCGGTCCGTCCAGTGTCCCGACGGGACGTCCCTGTCCCCGGCAGAAGCTCTGGTACGGGGAATGTCAGTGAGCAGGGTTTTAAAATTCTTGCGGCCCCATATTGGAGTTGCAAAAATGTATTCCAAGACCGTTCCAATAGATGAAAATACTCTGATGAATTAAATATTAAATTTAATTCAACTATTTTGTATAAAAAAGACTCATCTCAGCGCTGGTGACCACTCAAATTGTTAATGTGGGCAAACGCTGGTGGAGGAATGGGTACATCGCTCTGTTCACATGCCCACTATACGATTGATATCCTTGTCGGCTTATACGTCGCTACCAGGATGTTCAGGACGTACCAAATCCGTATTAGAATCCATATTTTCCAGTATTGCTATAGGTATTTTAAATCGGAATTCTCGGCCTTGAATAATTATTTTAATTCAAATTAGAATTCATATTTTTCCCATTTCCCATCCTTGCTCAATACTAACCTTTATGTTTGAGACAAGGTACACAGAAACAAAACCTACGGTAGCTATTATGCCGATAAGTTACTGGGAAATTTATCAAAGTGGATAAATACTTCTTGTCAAATATATTCCTAATTTATGTAATTCCCAAGCTTAGCGATACAGGAAATGTTTTCTCAGAAAGGTTGACAGATTGTGAACAACCGTGTCTTCAAGTTGTATGAAATAAAGCACATTAAAACAAGTAAAAAAAAATATTCGCACCAAAGAGTGTGTATTCGCAACCTTGTAATCTTAATTGATATCCAGGCTTCGAAAATAAATTGTAATTTAAAACAGACTTAAAACCTATAGCTCAACTGCTCCCTAACACTTGTAACTGCCCCCCCCCCACGCATAGAATATAGTTATTAATATAATCTAGAATAATCTTGGAACTAGAAAACTTTAATGCATATACTCACACGTGGAATTCCAAAACAGCTGATTTAGATGAACATGATTTATCCTTAAATATCTAATACTCTTGATACGAAATTTAATGTTCACAAACTGCAAGTTGATTCTTTCGTTACCTCTAGTATTTCACGTTTGTTCAACCTCTTGAATTCTTAGTCCTGATGCGCAACATAAGCAGCTTTTGCCGTTGAGATTTTGTCAGTTTGAGCTATTCAAAAAACTAAATTCAAGCCCCCGATAAAATCTAATTGTGTTTTTACGTGGCATTCCCTGTAAGTTTCCGAAAACAACGCGTATCAATGCTTGAGCTGGCTTGAGCTAAACGGTATGAATAAGTCCTAAATTTATTATTTATAAGAAGCTATAAATTCAGGGAAGATCATCCAAAATTGGGCATTGGCTTCCTCCAATGGCGTGGACGAAAAGGATTTCCCACAAGAGAAGGGCAAAACTGTGCTAGCCGTGATGTTTTCATTGCTCTTGTTCCTACTAAATGCTGTTTCAACGGCACTAATCCAGGACAGAGTACCTGATAAGGACAGTGTGCCACCCCTGCCGGATATAATTTTGGACCATATTGATGAGAAGGCAGAGCTTATCCGTATAGCACATATTTCCTTGGCAATATCCTGTTTGATGACAATGCTGCTTATACTCTTCCACCAACATCGTTGGATTTTGGCACGACGGATGTTCTTCATTAAGGGGGTCCTGTACCTCATGCGCTCCGTCACTATTTTTGTGACGGTTTTGCCCGTTGCCATCCGGACTGAGTATTGTTCCCCTAAAATGGAAGCATTTTCTTTTCACGTTCTAGCACGGCGAGTCATACAGCTACTGATTGCGGGATGGGCTGCTGAGAATGACATGAAATCCTGCGGAGACTACATTTTTTCAGGGCATATACTGTCCTGCTTGTGACCTGTGCACTAATGTACCGCGAGTGTAAGTGTAGAAAGTATTGCAAAATGCTTATATAAATAATAACGACTTAAGATTACATCTTGTTAGAAATCATGGCTACACGAAAATATGAGGCTATACGCCTGTCTGATAGATAGTGGTTGGGCCAGTTCAGTTCAAAACTGATAATTTCAGCTTAGTTCAGTTCAGTTTGGTTCATACAAATTTTGGTTCAGTTCGATACACAAACCAAACTGAATGGTTCGGTTTCAGTGTAAAACTGAACTGAACTGAACCATTTGAACTGATTTTTACGCATACACAATAAAACATGTTTCTGCCATGTCGCACTTCTCATCTCTGACGGTTGCATTTGCCGTGTTATATAATTATTTATTTATAAGAGCATATCTTATATGTATGTATGTGTGTGCAGTATATGCAAACATACATTACATATACATATATATGTATATTGTACTTACCAAATGGAAACTTTTTGCGTTATAGTTTTAACCTGGCGCGTTAAACTATTTTGTAAGCAGTTCAGTTCAGTTCATAGAGGAAACTGAAATGAACCGAAGAATAGCTAACTGAACTGAAATTTTGATTAATTTTATTTTGAAAAATTGATGATACCGTTGATATTCTTATCGGCTACTATGCAGGTAGTGCTGTAATTTGTTCGTTTTGTTTTGTTTTGTTCTCTTCGGAAATGAACAAAAGTAGAACAATTTGAGTTTTGTTTTGTTCACCGAGTTTAGTTTTGTTTTGTTTTTTGAACAATCCGTATTGTTCAAAAAACAATCCATATTGTTTTGTTCTACCGATGTAGAAGATGTTAGAAATTTGTGAAATTGACTGACGGATATGCTTTACAACTCTTATTTAATACACTCATTAAACCTTTTGTTGATAGTTTCTAGGAGCGTAAGGCGTAATGTAATTCCATACATCCACAAGAGCTGAAATGACCGCGTATATAGATATAATATATCAACAAACGATTGTGGTGGGGTTTACCTAGTGCTACCGATACGCATCGTTTGGGTTCGCCCGATGCCTTGAATGAATTAATTACCTGTATTGTTTTTTTTTTGTTTCTTAGGCCTCTTTTATTTCGGTGTCTTCCTGTCAACTCACAGTCAGACTAGTTTCAACATTTTAGGATCAAATTAAGTTTATAATTTAGCATCCAAGTCATCCTTCTGCATTTTATTAAAAACAACAAAACAAAATCGAATTTCAGCAGTGGAGGTGGCATTTGTCCAACTAAGTACTGGTGTCCAACAGAAATTGCTCTCGTTTACAATATCCGATGTACTCAAACATTTAATATCAGTACAGGTTATGGTCATAGCAGGTAACAATTAATTACTCCGTTGACCTCAAGTAGGCATTCTAATTGTAAGTTTCACGTTGTTCAATAACTTTAGATTGGCCTTAAATCTGTAAATAGTGTAAAGATTTTGTTGACCTTACTTAAGCCCAGCGGTTCACACCATAAATGATGTGTATAGATGTAACTAAAACCGTGCACTTCAATAGCTCCTAATGGTCATTATGATGTTATTTGAGATTCATTATAGTGTATGTAAGGTCATGGGTCTACTAATAACCCGCAAAGGTCAAATTAACGTCATGGGAATTCTTGTGACCCATCGAAAAATGAGATAATGAAACTCCTTGTAGCCCACTGAAGTCATGGAATTTCTTGTAGCCCACTGAGGTCAAATTGAGGTCATTGAATTTCTTGTAGCCCACTGAGGTCAAATTGAGGTCATTGAATTTCCTGTAGCCCACTGAGGTCAAATTGAGGTCATTGAATTTCCTGTAGCCCACTGAGGTCAAATTGAGGTCATTGAATTTCTTGTAGCCCACTGAGGTCAAATTGAGGTCATTGAATTTCTTGTAGCCCACTGAGCTCAAATTGAGGTCATTGAATTTCCTGTAGCCCACTGAGGTCAAATTGAGGTCATTGAATTTCCTGTAGCCCACTGAGGTCAAATTGAGGTCATTGAATTTATTGTAACCCACCGAGGTCAAATTGAGGTCATGAAATTTCTTGTAGCCCACTGAGGTCAAATTAAGGTTATGGAATTTCTTGTGACCCACTAAGGTCAATTTGAGGTCATGGAACTTGTTGTAACTCACTTAGGTCAATTTGAGGTCATGGAATTTCTTGTGACCCACTAATGTCAATTTGAGGTCATGGAACTTGTTGTAACTCACTTAGGTCAATTTGAGGTCATGGAATTTCTTGTGGCCCACTAATGTCAATTTGAGGTCATGGAACTTGTTGTAACTCACTGAGGTTAATTTGAGGCCATGGAATTTCTTGTGACATTTGAGGTCCTGTTGCTATTTATGACTCACTCAGGTCAATTTGAGGTCATGTTGCTATTTATGACTCACTCAGGTCAATTTGAGGTCATGTTGCTATTTATGACTCACTCAGGTCAATTTGAGGTCATGTTGCTATTTATGACTCAGGTCAATTTGAGGTCATGTTGCTATTTATGACTCACTCAGGTCAATTTGAGGTCATGTTGCTATTTATGACTCACTCAGGTCAATTTGAGGTCATGTTGCTATTTATGACTCACTCAGGTCAATTTGAGGTCATGTTGCTATTTATGACTCACTCAGGTCAATTTGAGGTCATGTTGCTATTTATGACTCACTCAGGTCAATTTGAGGTCATGTTGCTATTTATGACTCAGGTCAATTTGAGGTCATGTTACTTTTGGGCACTTTTTCAAACTAAGTTTGAAAAGATTATTACCAACTGTTGTGGTGGTTTGTTTGTTATAGTTTTGTTTTATCTTATCGCGGTTTTGTTTTGTTCTAGTTTTGTTTTTTCGAAAACTGATTTTGTTTGTTTTGTTTTGTTCAAAAAACAAGAACTGAACAAAAGAACAAACAAAACGCGAACAATATTACAGCACTATATGCAGGTACAAGGATGTTCTGGACTTTCCACACCCTTGCTAATAATCCAGAACTTAAAGTGAAATCAGTCCGTAATTATTACAGCGAAGCTTGGTGGTACCGAATTTTCCAGTATTTTGAAGCTAATGTTGGGGATCGTGTGCCAAACACCTACTCATCACCCATTCCATTTTGGTCAACGCCAAAGCTACCATGAAATTTCTAGATTTTTATCATAATTGGTTGTATAATAATTAACTGCAGTAAATTTGTTCCCGTACTACATTTTTGTACAACTTATACTATGCGCTGTCATAGAACATTGATTGTATTACATACACTGGCAAATACATTTTTGCTCTTGTATAACTTTATCACCCTATTTTTGATCATCTGGGAAATATAGTTTTTATTGGGTAGACGCCAAAGAAACAGTCCACAATACTCTTCTAGACTAATGGGGCCACTTTCTAAGATCCCTTCATCTATGGGTACGTTGTAGTAAAGTCCGGCTTACAAAATTTTTAAAGTATTTTGGCAGTGCGTATGAGACAAATTTTGTGTTTGTAAATTTCAAAGGTAACCTCACAATAGACCATTGGTCATAAATCAACATTGTTTATTCCAGGACGTTTTTGATACTTTCAATCATATTCAGCAATGACACATAATGATATTTTATGCGTAACCCCTAGCCTGGAGCATTCACGGGAGGGGATATAAGTGTTATTGCAGCAGACTAGTGTTTCTTATCGAGACAAAAAAAACGTTCTGAACCGAAAGAAATCTTGCAAATCAGGAACCGGTACCGTTCCGATACCCGAAATTTTGGTTCGGGAAATTATTATCCCGAAACGGGAAATAAATATTTCTTCTGTCCCGGTACCGATACTATCCCGAAACCGAATGACCCGATATTGGTTTATCCTGAACCGTTTTTTTCCCGAACCGTTCCGAATCAGTACCGATAACAGATTAAAATATTGAATCTATAATTTTAAGTATAAGTTAACATTCTGTATGTATATTCATTGGTCTATATGCGAGTACACATTCACCATAAACAAAAAAACATTTCATACTTACCACGCACTAGTCTAATCTACAATTCCCAAGTGCTCTAAGCAACTTATGTTACGCGCTCGAAACCTCGTTTTTTTTAATTCCTCGGACCGCAATACCGAGCCTTTTAAAGTAAAGTCCCACAGGAGTCGTAGAATATAGCTAAACGCCAATACATAGTGTTGCCAATAGTGCAAGCCCCAAATGTGATTATACAATGTTATGAATGTTATTGTGTATGCTCTTCTGCGTCAGAAACTATAGTTAAGTTGGTCGAAATGTTTATTATCGGGGTTTTTGTATCTACTTAATATACATATGTATGTATGAGTGACAACTGGCAAAACACGAAATTGGGCCAAGGTTTTCCAAACGGTCTGATTTGTTTTACAAATGAAAGTGTAATAATATTCTCTGAAATCCTGGAATGAAGGATGGTAAACACTTTCCTATTTCCCCCTCGATTCCGTCTGGCAATCAATGCATGCTTGGGTAAAGTTTTCCTGAGAAAACCACTCAAGTCACGCCAAGCTTCTGACGTCAAACTGTCAATGAGTTTATTAATATCTATTTGGAAGCCAGTTGGGCTCCCGATGCCAAACAGATAAGTACGTACATAAATGTTAAACATAATTGCTATCAGAGGATTTGAACTTCGTCCTCTTGTGTACAAAAAACTTTTTTTCCGAATATTCTCTATTAAGATTTTGAAAACGCGTACAGCAAAATCAAAACTTGATTTGGATTTCTTAAGATGATTTGAACTAGCTATTTTATCTACTTGGTTTTATGCTTGATACTTTTGCATTTAAGGGGTGTACATACATACTGCTCGTTTTGCCTTTCTTCTCCTTTATAGTTTGTGAAAAAATCTAAACTTTCCAAATAATGTGATCAGTCGAGATCAATTCGAATTATTCGAGCCTTGTGAAATTTTCCTATCCTAGATTTTGACAGGAATAACCCAGATTTTGCGTCGTAAACTTCAAGAAAAAGATAACAAAATAAATGATTTTCAGACTTAAATTGTAAACACAAGGAATACGGCCGTGTCACAGTAGTAAGAGCAATCTCTTTAATAGTTCTATAATAGCTGACAATTAGAACGGCACCGAACAAATATTCCAATCCTTTATACTGTAAACAAAGCTTTTAGCTCCAAAAACATACGACAGGGAAATCTGTGCAGGTTGCAATGTCCAAGCAAACATACACGCTTACTATTATTACTTGTTTTCCTATAGAATCAACGCATTCTTACATGAATCGTAAACTGAACAAACACATCAATTATCAAATTTCATAAGCTCAACATTCCTTATCGTTATCATTAGTGTATGTCTAAGAAAATTACGGGAATATACCAAAAATATTTTTTAAATGGTTAAATAACCACAAAGAGCAGTACGTCGCATAACAAATATACGAATTTATGGAGAAGTATTTCAAAACGCTTTGTACAACAACGCCGCTCCGTTTCTATATTATGTGACAGGAAAAATCATCTTTTCAGGTTCGATTTTACAAGTCATACACGCATAATGTGGTACTGAGTAAAATATAAGGTTTAATCAAATATTCAAGTTCAGTTTTAATATAACTAATTATATACAACGTTATTCACAAAAACTTGTCAGTTTATTAGCTGACTTATGGTAACATTAATTTGAGGCTGCGTGGTGTCAGCCATGTCACATTGTGAGTAGGGTGTGCGTGAAACATGATGTGTGATTAGCTACGGACGTTCCAGTGCGTAGAATATAATGTCATTTACTAGTGTCGTTTAATTTGAATGTCCAAATTGACTTTAATCAAATACGACATCAATCTTACTATTGACAGTGTTGATACAAGTATTGCTCTCAAAAAGTTTCGATGTTCCCAGGTATGTAGTGTCAGCCCACTAGTAAAATAATCTTGCCTTTATACGTCCGTCTGTCCGTGAGCTAGTGTTTCTGAACGGTCCAAAAACATGGACTCGACCCGACTCGTTTTCCCGAACCGAAAAAAATCCCTTTTCTGTTCCCGAAACCGGAACCGATATGTTCGAGTCCGGGACATTTTTGCCTTCCCGGAACCGATCCGGAAAATAAAATCGGTTCCCGGACCAGTTCCGGTTCCTTACCGAACCGGCAGAAAATGCATAGGATTCATTTTCATCGATGTCAAAATTGTGTCGCGTTTTCAAATGATAGTTGACAAATGCTTGACAAATGCATGTTTCACGTTTTCATCCAAAAAGGCAGCTTTACCAAACCCTTCCCGAAAACTTTCGGTTTTGATTTTTGTACCCGAAACCGGACCGAATGTAACGGTTCTTTAAACCGTTGACCCGAAACCGGACCGAAATTTAACGGTTCTTTAAATCGTTGACCCGAAACCGTACCGGAACCGAAACCGAACCGGAACCTCGGGAATTCCCGATACCGAACAGAAACACTACCGTGAACGCACGATAACACAAAAACTACTGGACCGATTTCATTGAAATTTTTGTGGATATTACTTGCATTAATAATAAGGTTGATTTCATACTTCAATTGAATTCTGTCAGATAGATATTACAAAAAGAATTCTTGAAAATTTGAAATTCAAATGAAATGTCTATCCAAAAAACTACTGGACCGATTTCGATGAAACGTTTTGAAGACATTACTCATGTCAACAATAACGCTTACTTTATATTTGATTGAAATGGGTCTCGTATGTTTCGAGAAAAAAATGCTCTGATTCATCATCCTGTGAGTGGATAAAACCTAATTACGCATTTGCATTCTCTCAAAAGACATTTTTTTACCTGCGAGGATACACGGAATGGTTACAGCGCATTAATTGTGAATGTTATAGAATTGGGTATCCCAGGTCATTGGAACGGTTTCCTTTCCTAACCGATAAGCCACACGTGTCAAGGAGCTTCAACGTTTAAAATTCGAAAAAAGTATTGGTCAAACGGCTATAGCAATTAATGATTGTGCAACAAACACGCCTTTGATTTAATTAAAACCATGAATATTAAACCACGTCAAAAGGTACGCAAAGCTTATATATTCTGTATCACAGGATTTTGTGCTACTGACTGGAACGCTTATTCACTTCTTGAGTCAAAAATTGATTGTTGATCTTTTCCCATGGAAGCCATGACTTCAGGGCGGACTGAATTTCATGTGTGTTTCCACAGGACCCGTGCATTTTTTGGCTAATTTCCTCCTTTGAATACCTAAGGATTCACGCTTAATTATAATCAACCAGGGTAACTATACTTGAAGGTGAGCTAGTTATAGTGCTTTCCAAAAGTCATATTACTATGATCTTTATTAGTATGTATTAGTTCACGAGGTACTGTCCTGAATTATTCCTAGATTACCCTACATCAGAGGATTTGATTTAATGAGCATGACTTACTTATAAAACCTTATATATTGCGTCTTACGAAGTGTCGGGAATTCATGTAATTATGTTACATTACTTTGAGACACCTAGTTCCGCATATCCTCTGACCTGACTTGACATGTACGCAGAACTAGATACTTGATGTTTGAAATGAGAAATTAAATAAATAATGAGCATCAGTTAATTAAAACACAGTAGTTAACACTTCAGCACAACTATAGTGACTATACCTAATGCCTTCCGCGAAAACCAAGAACCAGAACGCTGGAAACCTTTGTGTCATCAACGACAGCGAAAACACTTGCATACATCCAAACACCCTCACAGCAGGTCTTTTTAATTACAATTTGAACAAATACCTGAATCTAATAATTAGTTTTTGCACAAACATCATTTTAAAATGGCAATGAGACACCTACCTCTGTAACTCCTACTTCGAAGACTTGTCTGACTTTGAACTTAGAATTAGCAGTGTGCTTAGGGCTCGGGATAACAATTCCCAGGTTCAGACTAAACTGACAGACAAATATTATATAAAAAATTTGGTTTAAAATATCATATAAATTTTGTTTAAAATATCCTATAAATTTTGTTTAAAATATCCTATAAATTTTGTTTAAAATATCATATAAATTTTGTTTAAAATATCCTATAAATTTTGTTTAAAATATCCTATAAATTTTGTTTAAAATATCCTATAAATTTTGTTTAAAATATCCTATAAATTTTGTTTAAAATATCCTATAAATTTTGTTTAAAATATCCTATAAATTTTGTTTAAAATATCCTATAAATTTTGTTTAAAATATCCTATAAATTTTGTTTAAAATATCCTATAAATTTTGTTTAAAATATCCTATAAATTTTGTTTAAAATATCCTATAAATTTTGTTTAAAATATCCTATAAATTTTGTTTAAAATATCCTAAAAATTTTGTTTAAAATATCCTATAAATTTTGTTTAAAATATCCTATAAATTTTGTTTAAAATATCCTATAAATTTTGTTTAAAATATCCTATAAATTTTGTTTAAAATATCCTATAAATTTTGTTTAAAATATCCTATAAATTTTATTATTTTTCGTAAAAAAAGGGCACGTTCAGAAAATTTTGAGCAAAAATGTCCCGCCCAAATTCCAAACACGATTTTGGCGAAGAAGAGGTGGCCCTTTCGTACCATTATATGGAAAAGTACTTCCGCGTCGCGGTTAACATCAATGCCGTCCCATATCATTACAACAAGCAAAAACGGAGATTCAGATTGGATCGGAAAAGTCTCAAATACAAGCTTTGGATGCTCCTCATGCTTTTCGGGATGTTGGCGGAGACTGCTCAAGCTACTAAGGAATTAATCCGAGGGAGTCTCGACGACACAGTTGGCCGTGGGGAGTGGAGCCTGGTGCTTTTCATCTTCATCAGTTGGGTATTCGTAACAAGTACCCACTTCAACACGTACTTGCGTGGGGAGGACATCGTGAGCTATATTAACCAAGTCATGGGAACCCGAGCATACTTCAAAGAGTCCAATTTGCCCATGACGAGCGACCATAAAATTGTGAGAGCCCACATTTACGTCAGCTGTGCTCAATGTTTCTTTCAAGCTTTGATGGTAGCTGCTGAGGGGCTTAAACCCCAATATTTGTTCTCGAATGTCCCAGAAGAATACAGGAATCCTCTTACTTGGGCTATTTGGATCCCATATGCTTACTACCGAGTCATGAGCAATTTCCAGGCAGGCTACTTTCAGTACTTCGTGGGGATTTTGCATATACAAACATGTAATCAAATCTTAATGTACAGGTACAAAATTTTGATTAAAATTTTATGGTGTGATTTTTTTAAGTTTAGAGTATTTTAAATGCAAAAGGTTAACGTGGTCATTTGTTTTCGTTATGAGGGAAATAATCCCATTCTTCATATTTCTTACAGGCGCATGATCAAAGAAACCCCTGAGCAAGGCCTCAAGACATATAGGATGATCCAGCTTCTGAGCAAACGTTACAACTTTGCCATTGCCTACACCTTTATCCCTGCCATCACACTCTTTGCTGCGGGGAACATCGTTGCTGGGATCTTCGGAACGCTCCGCTTTTCAAATGAGCTGGATTTTAACTTGTACATGAACTTCCCCTTGATGGTGATGATGATGATTCTCTTCGTAGTCTCATTTTACCCCAAAAATGCCGCTATGAAAGAGCTCTCGGATGGGGAAGGAACTAGAATGCTATTCTCATGTCTGAATATGGAGGACATCCTTGAGCGGCCCAAAAGTACAGCAATAGCCAATGAGACTCAAGCTGTGGAGTCAAACCAAAAGCCGACTGCAGCGATGGCGCAGCTTTTAACCAAACAGCCCCGAAGACCAACATTAGTACTGAACTCGAAAGAAGAGGAAGCAAGCCATGACAATACAGCGCAACTTAAAAGATTTGGCGGGATGTTCCAAAAGAAGATGGACAACATGTTGGAGAAAATTCATCGGTATAAGTTGGCGCGCTCATTTGCACGATCCTGCCCTTACCTGGCTGTGCGCCTGGCGGGATTTTTCCCTATTGATCGAACAGCTGTCCTGACTATCTTTGATTTCATTATCAACAGCACAGTGTCCGCCTTGCTCACTTGGTCATGAGATAATAAGTTTGCTTCAAAATTATTATTTAGCAGAATGTAACAGCTTCTATAGATCTGAAAAATGACTTCTTTTTGTAAATTATTTACCGTCCTTTCCTTTGATGTAAAATGAATTTAAATGAAAAACTTTTGAAAGCGATACTTGCAAGACAAGTATTAAGAATTTTGTTCTATACAATATTATAAAAGTTAGCGCATGGTAAGTTCAATAATCAGAATTCATCTCTAATAATTAATGCGTACAATAGAACCAGGGATAAATAAATCAAGTCAAAAAATTCAAATTTTATGATTTATTATAAAAATTCAATTTCATAGTTAATAAAAAATTCAGCAAAATTTACTGCCGTGACCAGGATTCGAACCTGGGTTACTGCGGCCACAACGCAGGGTCCTAACCACTAGACGATCACGGCTCTGATGGTGTTAATCCTTTTCTGAAGCATTTTCTTGGGAAAAGATTGATTTAAAGGAATGTATGAATATACTGTATATTATATTAAGTGTATATATAATTATTTATGCATAGATAATTTAGTACAGTATATGTATGTGTCTTCAAGCATTTACTCTCCCCATAAGCATTTCACACTTCATGCACATTAGTTTGATAACATTATGTTAGATAAGTAAATATAGCATCAAGTGTGAGATAGCTCGTGAACATGCGAGCATATTAACTCCAACTCCATAGGTATGTATGAGAAGTTTATTCTTGACATTTTGTACCTATTGTTAATCAAGAAATTTAAGATGGATTTTGTAACACATGCTATAGTTTCACATTTCCCTGTAATTATTACTGAATGCTTAATGAGGAAATAAACTGCTCATTGAAACATTGAATGAGTACAAGTACATAAGAGAAGATCCAACCCGTAGCCCAAACCACCGTCTCCATAATTCGATAGTACTCAATCAAAAAACAGCCGGAACAGAGTGCCAATAAAAAAACGAAGATCATCAAAATGCTCTGTGCTTCCGGAGATTTTAAAGAAAATACGAACAAGTCCTCGTCACTCCCACCATCATCATTGAGTGTTTTCATCCCAAACTGTCGCAAGTATGACGTCGTATGAGACTCCATCCCACCTACGTCATCGTAAGAGTAGAACAAACCATGAATGCCAAAAGAAACCAAGCGGACAACATTCTCATACAGGACCCTTGCCATGGGTCCAGTGAATTCCCAGTAATTTTGGTAAACCTGTAATTTCTCCCCAGCCATTTTACATCTACAACCTTTAGAGGCATTAACCAAAGGGAAAGTTGTGATTGCTGCGGCCACTGCATTGTTTTTAGAAAAAAACACTAGAGTTGGGTCATGCATCATCAAATCCAGGACTTTTGTCATTGGGCGATTGACTGTTATCGCAGAGTCTCGGAGCTTCCTCAAATGTCGACTGAAATTAAATGGACCCTTCTCATTATGAATAATCCAAAATTCCATTGAAGTGTCATTTTGAATTATAATTTTGTAGTTTTGCCTTGCTAATTCCTCAAATGATCCCACATAATTTTCTTCGGGGTGAATCAGGATAGTTTCATAATTGGATAAATAAACATTGTTGATTACAAAGGCGGAAAAGACCCATAAGAGTAGCAACTTGTGGGAGCGTTTCATCGCCGGGACCTGGTTAATTAAAATTGACACCAGTGTTAGGCAGTGCTCAACTCGAGAGAGGTTTCTTCTCTTAAAGATTACCATGACTCCAATTAAACATAAAATCATCATCCATGTGTAGATATCCAAGGACTGGAAAATCTGGAGGATGTTGAATTCCTGCCTAGTCCTGAAAAAACACTGTAAAAAGGTGTCTCGGGTGGATGGGACGACGGTGAAGAGGGAAAATTCTGCCATGTCGTCCACATACATGTATGGGAAAATGGCGGGAAGAATCGTATTTTGTTGGTACAATTTACGAATTTGTTTCCTCCTTATAGGAGTAAAATTACGCGCCAGGGCTATTTCCGACATGTCTTTAAGTAAGATGAGTTCGTCCTCACTGGACTTTAGTTCCCAGACCCGACGCAATGTCCACCCCTGGATAAATCCCCAATTTGTGTGACTGTCGATCATGTGATCATTATGGATTAGGGCGTGCCAGGCATTAAAATTCTTCCCGTATTGAAAGGACTGGGAAAACTTCCGCATGAAACAAATATGATCGAGGTGACAGGTTTCCGCGGTTTTGAGAAAACCTTGCAAAGGTAATTTTACCACGCATGAGAACTTGCCACTACAGAACCATTGGAAACGAAACAGGCCCACAATTTGGTAGTTTTCCTTTGGGGAAACTTGCATTGCGATGATATTCTCGTCGTAACGGAACAGATATTTGCAGAAAATATTCTGCACGGCCGTTAAAGGCTGACTTGATACAGACACAAATAAAATGAACTCCCTCCGTACATCAAAATAACGCTCTGTGTCAATTTTCCCGTATTTGTAACGACATTTATCTCGGGACGAAGTCACAATTCCATTTATTATTAAAATGTCACAAGTGTGTTTCCCGTTTCCTTGAAAAGTTTCAACAGTTTTATCCTTATTTTGAACCAACGGAATATCAAGGGAAAAACTTTGATCTACCAACAACTTGAAGAATTTTGCTTCATTCCTCGAATCAGTTTTGTATTCATGGAGACTTATAACGCAATTTTTGATAGGACGGAGCACATATTTAACCTCAAATGCTGAGAATACTGAAATGTAGGTTAGAAATTTCAGGAAACTTATAACAACTGCTTTGAGCTTCATTTTAAACTATAATTTATGCGTATATGGGTATAAGCTAAATTATAATGTGTTAAATAAAATGTCTCTCAAGCCTCATTTTACAGTGTCCTTGGGGTTGACTCAATCAGTATTTTCAGTAGCTAATCATGTCATGAAGACACAAAGCTATCAGAACTTACAATTATTGGCATTTATGCACTTGATTCGGGGATATTGGTTTTTGGTGATGAAACACGAAGCTCCAGTGGACACACGGGGGAATCATTGTCTTTGTTTTTACAATATCGAAAAGGAAACATACAATATATTTACGTACTGAATTCAATCGGAATACAGCACAATATGCATCCAGCTTTTGCCTATACGTAAGTATACATTCAATGTTTTTTCAATCAAAATAATATTTTATTATTCCGGTTTTTTTTTGTAGGCAGGGAAAACAAACACAGACCGATATTAGCTTTCATGCAAATTGAATGTTGATTCAAGAAAAGAGCGTACATGAACTTATATTTGTGCAATAAATAATTCTAAATCTCACTGGTTTATTCTATAGCCATAAATTCCAAAATATTTTAAAATTCAGACCAAAATGTAAGCAATATTGAAATGCCAAAATGCCTAAAAAAATCCTCACACAAAGACAGGATTCATGAACATAAATCAAAGGCGGAAGATTGTAAAATTCTCAAGATACATACATATGTCACAGAGTTAAAGTATAATCATTTTATTCAACAACATAGTCAATATTTTCGTTCAGTATGAATTTAAATACTTATTATATTTTCAGAGTAAATAAATACATAAAATTAGCCTGCACTTCTAAATGTTTTCAGTCTATTAGTTGATGTAAAGATTATAATGTTCTTATCTCGTGTGAAGCTTTAATTTGTGAATGTGACTATTTAAAAATATTTCAAAAATATTTGTCTTTCTTTTTGTTAAAAAAGCACAATATTGAATGGAAATGTGAACAAAATTTAATACATAACTTAATGGAAATGTGAACAAAATTTAATACATAACTTAATGGAAATGTGAACAAAATTTAATACATAACTTAATGGAAATGTGAACAAAAATTAATACATAACTTAATGGAAATGTTTTCAAAAACGTACTTAAAAAACTAAACAATTAATTAAAATCCCTACTTGCAGCACATTTTCATGGTCTGCCATCAACCTAATTACAGCACATTTAGCACCCTTGGTAAATCACTAATAACAAAACCAACTACTATATTTTATGAATTTGGCCATCAAATTTTATAATAAAAAAAATCAAATATAATATGAGAAATCTGGTCCGGATAGATTCTTCCCAGGGAATGATAACATCTCAAAATTGAGCTATAGAGCAGAGACACCTTATAATAATTAAGGGCGAAAAAGAATTCCACTGGTAAAATCTTCTTTTTCAATATCCAGGCGTTCCACAGCCGTAAATTTATCCAACAAGTTCTGGGGACAAGTTTGAGGATTACTGCTTTCTACAGCATACTTCAAGTATTTAATTTTTTGACGAAGTTTCTCCGAGTAGAAAATCCCACCTGGTAACCACGACCCTTCAAATTCTGCCCAAGTGTGTACGCTAAAATCCTTGAAGCTAATCGTATTTAAATTTGGGAATAGCTTATCTAAATCTTCCCCCTTCCGGAAATAAAGGTATCCTCTGTTGACTCTTGACCAAAGGGTAATTTTTTTGACTCCAGGCATTTCCTTCGGGAAACTAATTAAGTCCTCAGTCTTCAAGGGCCGTACTATTAAATGCTCCATGGTATTTTTCCCTAGCTCAAGGAGCTTTTTGAAATTTTGCTTGTTCTGGTTAACAAAAATTATTTCCCTGTTACTTTGCAAGTGAGGTGTTCCAATGAGCATGGAGGTAATTTTAAGCTTCACTTCAACCAATGGGTCCATCCCCCTGGTCACGCTATCCCTGAAATAATGCTCATAATATTCCACGGAACGGAGGAGATGCAATTTTTTCATTTGTCGAAGCTCCTCAACCATTGTCAAAGGAAGGCAATAAATTTCCCTCACATTTGGGACCACTTCCAGAAGTCTAGTAGCTGTAAAATTCTCAAATTTGGTATTAAATGGCTCAAAGTAAAATTTTTGCACGTTCAAATTAACCCAGAAGTTGTCATGTCGGCAGACAAACTGGGCCCAAAATCCACAGGACAGTCGAAGCTCTTCCGCGTTAGGGAAATCCCGACAATAGATCCCAAAATCCGACCCAGTTCCGTCATCCTGGCTGTAGCCACAGAGAAAAAAGGAAGCCACATGATTAATCCCGACTTGTTTGTGCGTCAACTTGTACACCATTGGTCCAAATCGGGTGACAAATTCCCGACATATTCTTTTCTCACTGTGAGAAAATTGCAATTGTTCCGAAAAATCCAGAGTGAGGTCAATAAAAATTGGAGGTTTCATATTTTTCAAATACTCCATCTCAGCTTCTATGGTTGAAGATCTCTCTTCAATTTGCTGATCGCCGTATCCCGTTCTAATCTTCACACTCATAGTTCTTGCGCTAATCCAAATTATTTGATAGTCCACGAACATTGGATCCGCAATGGATCTCCAGATTGTATTCACATCTCGACACCTCTCCAAATCTCCAGGGCTCAGATGTCTAAAAATCTCCTTGAGAATCTACAAAAATTTTTTTTTATAGCTCTGTAATTGGTCCTGAGTAAAAAGTAGGAGGAGTTAACAATTGAGCAAACTCTTTGAAATTCTAGCCATGTCACTATGTGTAACTTTCTATTTTTTGTTCGTATGTACTTCCATATGACATACTATTTTTAATATTATTTTCTACTTTGCTATTTTATTACGTATTTTTTGTATTTTTACACTAAATTTTGATACATAAGTATTCTTGAAAATTTTCTTACCAGAAGGTTGTCGAAAGCCGTCCCAGCAACCACACTTGGACCGCCATGATCGAGTTCTTCCTCTGCCTTACTTCCTTGAGATGCGCTCGGGGACCGTTTTTTATTTTCATGTCTTTTCAGTTTTTTCCGACTTTTCTTCAAATTTCTAGAAGTTGAGTCACTATCCTTTGATTGTTTAACTGGTTCCATTTTGGATCCTTGGGTAAATGTGAAAGGGGCGTCTTGGGGTCCTAGAATTTCTCTCTTTTATCACCTTTCACTCACGTCGTGATGCTACGAAAGAACATGAGGCCATATGGTGCACTTGAGATCTTGAGAAATTGTCTCGTATGCCTATAGTCAGTTTTGTGCATGTGAATCCTATACTAATGGTTTGTGTATAGGTCTTAAATGTAGACACTCTAAATATAATTAGGAGCTGATTAAGCTGAGTAAGAGTTTTCAGAGTTCAGATACACTTTAAATCAGAGGTGCCCAAATGAAATGGCCTTCCTTCACGCCTTTAAAGGGCAATTTTTACAAAAAATTCCTTCCTTCTTTTTACCAATGAATGAAGCCTTTAAAATTGTTTGCTCTCCATCAGTCCTCCTTCAATTTTTAAATTATTTCACCCTTCATTTAGCGATCCTCCAAAAACTGTCCTCCTTCATTTTGAGCCTTCGCTTAATGCAAAATTATAGAAATTTTATCAAAACTTGCATGAATTTTGAAAACACTGTAGTTTTGATCAGCAGTATTGTCACAGATGAATGTGATGAATGAAAATTCATGGAGATATTGAACAACGTTCACATTTTTACGCATCTGGCGTCATCCGCATGAAGCCTTTAATACACCCGAAAGCTGTAATATCACTTGTAACCCGCCTTTCCATCGCCGGCCATTTTTGATAAATTTTATGAAACCTTTTCGTAACCTTCGGGAAAAAATTCAGCCCACCTTCCATATTCCTTCTCTGGGCTGAAAAACTAGTTAGTCACCTTCAATGAAGTCGTCTTTGAAGGCTAGCCTTCGAAAGCTGGACATGTCTGTTTCTTCAAATTATCTTTCTGGTGTTATCCCAGAATTTCCTATATTATCCATAGTCACACTGTATATATATGATGAAATAGGAATCTCCATAGGTGTTTTTATCATGTAAACAAACAGTTTGATTTTGTTTACATTTCTAAGATTTTAAATGGCAATGTGATTTTCTTGGCGTGTGCATCATCTCTATAAAAAATTCAATGTTTATCTCTGCTGACAATGAGTAACTTTTACAACCCCATAACTACAATAAATGTTATATTTCTGAAAAAATTTTGGCTTGTGAACATTTGATTAAATTTTGAGATTTAACACTACCATATCCCCCTTCTTATATGCATTCACAGCTGTCGACTAGCTCCTCTAACATGTAATACTTTGTAAATTAATTTTTCTGTGTTTTTGTCATTCTTTATGGAGAATTCCTTTACTTCACATGGGTGCAAAACATTTTTTGTAGGGAAGCCCGAGTTGTTCTCAAATACTGGAAGCTGCTTCGTTTTTAATGCGCGTTACAAATATTGCTTAGGGGTTAAGATTCTAAGCGAAGCTCCAAAAGTTCGTAAGAAGCATTCAATACTAAACGCCATGCATTTAAGCAAAATTGTATTATTTTCTATCACTGTTGGTCCAACAGGCAAATTTATTTTTAATTAAGTCGCATGCCCTTGCAGGCATGGGACGCTACGGAGAGGGTAAATTATTTTGATGTTCCAATAATCGCATAGGTCATAATTTCATAGTTGGGATTTTACCTCTAAAATACATTACATCTAAGATTGTATTACTTAAGTATTAAGTTATGGGCTTCAAAAACACTATTTGTTTTAATCTTTCAATCCAATAGGTTACAATCAACATTGAGTTTAATTAAATAAAAGAAATATTTAACATTTGTATTAATGTCTCTACTGCACGATTATGTGGATATCCATGACAATGCATTTTTATCTCAATTTTATTTTGAAAATTCAGGCAAAAGTTGTAACAGGTTATGGTGCAGGGGGAAATAGCGTTGAAATCATGGCCTCTGTACCCAAGTTGAGGTGCATGCCCAAATGTCCGAGGAGTTCTAAATAGCAAGGAGTAAGAAGCATAGGAAGCTTATTACCTCAAAATGTGCGTTTAAATTAAGCTCAAATCTGTGCATTAAAAAACTTATTCTTCTTCTTTCTTACTTCCCAAAATTGATGATTTGTCCCCTGGACTCATCATACTTATTCCATTGCATATTCGCTAGGGAAAATATTGTATGATTTCATTCGTTGAATTATTATAAAAGTAAATCTCTCAGCAGTTGCATGAGTGTGCTTACAGGGTGCTTGCAATTTCCTTAATGGGAGATAGCGGTACTCAAAATCAGTAATGGTAGATGGCTAATTTAAAATGTATTCACAATCATTTAATGGAAGGTATTAGTTGACATTGGAAATAATAATGCGAAATTCAAAATCAATTTCAGGCAATTAAAATTAAAACCTTAGTAGAATTTTCCCACAATGGAATCTTTTAAATCATTTGTTTTGATTTATCCATGAATAAAAACAAAAACATTATCCTTTTAAATCCTGGAAACTTTTGAGAAATTTCCGAAACGTCAGTCCTAACTATGTGTAATATTATGTTTATTTTAGTAGCTGGTTGTGGGTAGAAAAACAAAAATAGGACAAACGTTCGTGCCTCTATGACCAATTTTTCTGAACCTTTTATTCCTGTTCCAAGAAAACTGTCTCCGCTGTAAGCCGTAGCTAATTTTAGCTATTAAAAAATTACTATTCCCTGTTCCGACTCGGACCTAAAATTCATTCTCAAAGGTCTTGGACTTTTCTTGGAAATTAGCTCAGAAATAAATTCCACCGTTCCTAGCGTATACTCAGCAAGTATGTACATAATTCAAAATCATGATCCAGAAATTCCCCAAAAAAATAAGCTGATTATAGACTGTCTGCTTCTATACCTTTCACTTTGGTATAAAAGCCTCCCATTTTTTACCATCCAACATCATTCAATCATTAGCTCCTTGAGTAGTCATTCCAACTTTATTTTGTGAAGTCCACAGATTTTAATTTACCTTAGACAAAATGACTCAAATTTATATCTTAACCTTAACAACAGCATTATTTGCTTACTTTTTAGCACTTAGCCCTTATCATTGTACAGGCTTTGAATTGAGGTTCAACGGCACGACGAATTGTAAGTTACTCATTTTTATAAACCACATACAATTTTTGTATATGCAACAATTTGTGTACTCAAAAAGGTGTTAAAACAGTATGAAAATAATTTATGCGATTTTTTTTTTGAAAATTTGCAGTTACCGGAAATGCTACAGCATCCGGAGTGGGAACGTCCAATGGAACTGCCTCCGGGAATGGTCCAAACTCAACTGCAACTCTCACGACTAGCTCAGTGGGGTCAGCTTCTGGAGTGACTTTTGAGACCAGTGGGGGGAGCGGAAATAATGAAGTAACTAATGTGGGCACGGGCGTTAGCGGGACTGGTAATGGTTTCGGGGCAGGCTCTGCTTCAGGAAGTAATGCAACTGTTCAGATCGATACTTCCGGGTCAGGGAATGGAACAGCAAGTCACACTGGGACCACAAATAGTAATGCAACTGCTGCAGCACCTCCTCCTCCTCCGTCCACTCGCATTTTTGCTCTGAACCGTCAAGGCCGAACATTTTTCTTCACACCGGGCTATTATAATCGAGGCTACTACGGAGGCTACTACGGAGGCTACTACAACCCTTACTTTTCTAACCGATATATGTTCAAGAAATAGAAGACTTTTGTCCTTTGAAACATACATAGAATTCCAGAGGAGATAGATGATGAGGGGAAGGGAGGTGACAATTAATTAGAGTAGAACAAAACTGCGAGTATAACATTGTACTTGCAATTGCATGTCTCGTACCAATTGGCGTGGCTTTGTGCAAATTAACTGTATGCATTACCATATAATTTTTCCTTGGTACTTGCATATGTATGTAAACAGTCCATAGAGATTTCACGTCATTGGAATGAATAAAAACCCAAAACAGTTTATTACAAAATGTAAAATTCCGTTTCGTTTCCTAACACATTTATTTTATTCAATTTCATACCTGAAGCATAGAACTATAGTTATGGAATTATTTTACAATGTATTTACGCTGCTGCTCATTTCATTTCAAGGGCTTGGCTCAAGTGTCGAAATGTTTTCAATTGTTTGGTTATCGATTGAAATGGGCATCAATCATTGGCCCCATGTTAATTCGAAAATAATTTGACCCGCATTATTTTAGAAATATTTGCAAGCCTTGGAACACCATAGAAATAAGAGGCGTTTGAGGCTACGCTACGATGTTTGATCTAAAAATAAATAGGAGAAAGATATGTACCAGCCTGTGAAAGGGTAAATATTATACGAGGCTTGATTCGAGATTGTAGTTTGAGCCTTTGTAAGATCTTCAAAGGGAGTATTTCATAAAAATCCGGAATTTCAGCAACAACAATACACAGAGGAACTTAATCTGATTGAGTCTGAAGATTAATAATAATGTCTACAGGATTTTTGACTCATGACAATGTACCATAATCTAAAATTTTTTACTCCGGAAATATCATACTAAACAATGTTGCTACTTGTCTTACAATAATTTAGATATTAAGGAAGAAATTATACAGTATTTCGGAATAACTGACTCTCAGCGTAAACTTATATATTGACAATGACCCACAAAGTTCTGTGCATATAGATAATAAATTATAATTAAATACAAAACGTGTTTACAGTAAGCTGACAATGATCACAAGTTTCCATGAGAATGTTATTCAATATTTGACCGAGCCTATCGCAGATTAAAGGTTTCTAAACCATACATTAACTTGATAAAAAATATTCTGACATATAAATATCTAGTACAAGTGTAAGTATTGTTATCCTTACTTTAAGAACTGGGATGCAAATTTAAAGGAAAATATCTTTAAGCACAATCGGAAAATGCGGATAGTGTCAAGTACGTCACAGCAACTCCGAGAAGGACGGCTAATACATGAGTAACTCTGCCTCCGAAAGGAACATAAAAAGTCTCAAAATTGCCAGCAATCATGGATAGAAACTGTTGTTTCCCGTCTGTGTAAGGAGGATATCGGATATCGTAGACTTTTTCATTGAATAGGTTCTGCCCGATCTCCAGGATCGTCCTTCGATGACAGAAAGTGTCAAATGAGGCTTTCCCATGATAGCGTCCCATCCCTAAATATCATAGTTATCATCAAGCTTTGATTTCTCCAAAATGAATCTATTTATTGATGAATAATACTTCTACAAAAAGAAAAACATTACTACAAACCTGAATCCCCGACCCCACCAAATGCTAATCCTGGTCCTGAAATCACAAATTAAGGCAATCAGTTGTAATTTACTACATTAAATGTAAATAACTGATTGACGTACATTAAGAATATCCTAATTATTAATTAAGCTCTCATATTATACAAAACTAGCCAATAAAGATTCACTTAAATCAACAATATAAATCTTCACAGTGTTACAACATCGATATATTAATTCATACAGTATAAGGCACATCTTAAGTACGTACAGAAATAATACTGTTTTTAATTTTGTTAGCAGTCACTACTAATCCATCTCAATAGTATTAAAAGAACAAAATCCTGAACAAAATTCTGATCTTACTATTCGACTGCCAGAAGACATCATTGACGCAAAGTGTTCCACTGGAAGTTGACTCGATCATTTTTTGAGTAACATTCTTGTCATTTGAAAATATGTACATCGCCAATGGCTTCGGTCTAAAAATAATAATACATTAAAAATCATTTAAATTTCAAATTCCTACATTGATCATGGTATCATCAATTGATGAATACAATTTCATAGGGAACTTGAACAATGTTGTGACGGCTACGACCAAATCCAGTCAATAAATATTAAAATAATTAGTATTAAGCCCTGATGTATAAATTCTGGAGTGTAACTGAATGTACTAACTTGGAGCGAATGATCCTCAAGGCATCGTTAAGGGAAGACACAGTAACGATCGGCAATATCGGGCCGAATATTTCCTCCTGCATGAGTGCATCCGTGTCCGGGTTCACATTAACTGTACCAAATTAAATAAAACGGTTATGCCAAAATTGTTTTAAATTAAGTTATAATTACTTAAATTACTGAACAAATATTCTTACAAATAAAATCAAATAATTATTCCCTCAGCAAGCAGGGGTGGATTAATAAAATAATTTTTACCCTGGCCCTAACCCTCAAAATAGATTTGTGGGCCTTTACACATGCTACCTGCAATCTGAGGGCCTTAGTCAACATTTTTTTTACCCTGGCCCTAAATTTTTTACCCTGGCCCGGCCAGGGTGGGCCACCCCGTAAATCCACCCCTGTCAGCAAGTATATACTCACCAACAATAGTTGGCTCAATCCAAAGGTCATCCTCGTCCATCTTCCCGCCCAATGCTATAGTTCCTTTAGTCGTCTCCAGCAATTTCTTAAGTCTAAGGAACAGTAAAACACAATTCATCATTTATGTCAGAATAAATAAATTAAATACAATTATTATTACTTAAAATTAAATATTTCCTTCAAGATAATTTCAACACAATTTTAATCCACTGTCCCTATTTATTTAAACCATTGGAAGACTAACCTGTTGAAATGATGTTTGTTGACAATACGAACAGTATCCGGTGACTTCTGAGCATCATTCGCGTAACATTTCTTGATGTACGTTTTTGCTGCCTGAATAAAAACATCTTTCGCTTCTTCAGGGCAAAGGACGTAACCGGGTGCTACGCAAATTTGACCTCCATTCATTTGCTTTCCCCAAAATACCTTCCGGGCAGCGATCCTGCAAATATAAATATAAATCATTTTTATTTCCAGATCCTTCAATTTAATTATTTATATAATTACTAATAAAGAATTTGAACAAAACTAATTACATTAAACTTTCTCCTCTCCCTTTGTCAGTTTAAAAATTTTGGCGCCAAATACCATAAATTTAAAAAATTGCAGTATTTCCGAATATTTGAAAAGCTTTAAGGAGAATTTATTAATTTAGTAAAATACGCGGTAAAAAAAATTAACTCACTTGTAATCAGCAGATTTGTCAATGTAGCAAGGACTGAAAAAAAATTTATAATTATTAGCAATTAAACAAAATAAATATCTGGGTATTTAATGATTCATTTTGTATTTATTTGTAATTCAGAAAAATACTTTTTCCCGCCAAGTTCCAATGTAACCGGGGTCAAATACGGAGCAGCTGCTTGTAAAATACTTCGTCCAACGGATTGAGACCCGGTGCAGAAAATATAATCGAATTTATTTTTCAGAAGTAATTTTGAATCTTCCACATCCCCTTGGACCACGTGGTAGCATTTCTATTAATAAATTCAAAATTATGAATATTTTTGAAAGGTACGTAAAATTGGTTTTAATATTTTTCTAGTTAAATATAATTACATAAAAAAATATATCGTTATGCCGAAATATTTTTAATCACCTGGTTCAAATATTTCGGTATTAATTCCGCTAGGACTTTTGCGGAAGCGGGCGTCACTTCCGAGACTTTAAGGATGGCGCAATTCCCGGCCGCAATCGCGCCTGCCAAAGGTTGACAAATGGTCTGAAATGGGTAGTTCCAAGTTCCGAGGATCAGAACTACTCCGAAAGGTTCCTTCCGAACGTAGCCTTTATCTGTGACGGTGAGGATGTTAAATGGCAAATTTTCATTGGAAGTGTATTCCTTCAAATGTTTTAACATTCCTTCAATTTCCACTATCACTGTTTTCATATCACCCAGTCTGCCTACATATATATAATAATAGGATTATTTATTTGCAAATTCCTAAGAAACTTTGATATGGATGAATTCACTTGGGATTTATTTTGTAACAGAAATTTGGTCAAATTTTTATCTCACATTCCATAGGGGGCTTCCGTAGATCCTGGTGAAGTGCGTAAAGGATTTGCTCATCATTCTCAAAAAACATTCGACGGAAATTTTTGAGTTGTTCCCGTCTGAAGGCAAGACTTGATGTGATTCCAGTGTCAAAAGCCTGCCTTGCAATGTTTATTGTCTGTGGACCGAGTAAGGTTTGTGTAAATACGAGGATAATATAAATAATAATTATATAAATATATATAACCAATATTATGATTACCACAGAAATATTTCAATTTAAAAGAATTATGTCAAAAAAAAATCCAGACCTTTGCAAAAGGATTCTCAGCCCCGACCCCGGAGTTATTACACGATTGGGAATTGGAATCCATAGTAGAGAAAAATTCTATCCGGAGTTATTAAAAAAAACAGAGATAAATAACGTGGAAAAAATAATTTCAACTGCGACCTTACAAATGACACGCACTCCCAAGTATCTACTTAAATTTTGAACTCTTGTCTACTGTGTGGAAACAGGTTATGGGCGAGTCTTGTGTATTCCAATGAATCTGTCATAAAAAAAAATATGCAAATAATATAAGAGAGTGAAAAATTTAGGGGGTAGAAAATTAGAAAAGTCCCAGGAATTTTAAGCCGTTTTGCTTTGACTCGTTGAAACATTAGAACTAAATGCACCTCCAAGGAAGCAGAAGATCAAGAGAGCTGAAATTAAGCAAGACGAAGTCTGAGGGAAGAAAAAAAAAACTTGATCTCGAGACTCGTGCAAGATTCTCTACTCATTTGTATGTATGTACAGGTAAGTGAAAGGCTATATCTACACTTATATATTTAAGCATCTGTATATAACCACAAAGGGAAATATTATATTGAGGTTTCTCTCACATTGCCCCAGAAATATAGTTTAAATGTTTTTTAATACTTATATGTATTTTTTCTGTTGTAGTCATTTCATTCCTGGGAGAGAGGCTGACCCAAACCAATTTTAACAAGCGACTCTGTCTACAATGTACACACTTTTTGGAGCTGTTGTGGGTCAACGAAGTATGATCCTGTATTGTTTTCAGTCAACTACTTGTCAAGGAGTAACTTGGGAAGAGACTGGGAAAGGGTTATTTTTGTATACTGTACTTACATCCAATAATTTTAGCATGAGTAGCCTTACGGAAACTTGGGGTCTATTAGTATCTTTGATAGTAAATTGTACAAGAGAAATGCTGAGAGGGTAACTTGTTTTTCTTGATTTTTTAGGCTTGCGTGGATTGCTAATTCGAGGGAGGAATGTGTTTTTATATACTAACAGGTTTCCCTGTTGTTTAGATCTGCTCCGAGCCATTCTTACATTGGGACTGTACATACAGGATCCTATGGGAGGGATAGGACGCTAAGAGCTCTGCATTATGGCTCCTTATCAGATGTTTCTTGTGTAATATTTTAATGGTCACGTCAGTGCAGTTGGCTAGTCCTTTAATGCTCAAATGGCTTACTAATTCACTATGTACTTCATATTGTCCCAAGTATCAATGACTAAGATGTATCTCTCAAGTGATTTACCTTCCTCATAGGCAGCTGTTTTATTAACACTTGTGTAAGTATATGTGAACGTATGTATATATGTGTGTATACTTAAGCATTGCTGACTTGTATGTACTGACTTTGGAAGTGCCGATTGGTAACACCAGAAATGAAACTGTTGCCAAAACAGGGCCCATAACCCCAGCGTTTGTTTCCGCAGCGAAGTGTAATTTAATGTATGTATGTATATGTTTGTAGATATACGTGGTTAGTGAGTATATGTGGGTATGTACGTCTTTGTATTTGCACAAATCTTGGAGTTGTATCAGAAAGTCATTCAGGTTTCTAAGCCACCTTTTTGCTTATTCTTGGCTTCCCTGTGGGTGCAACCATGGAATTATTACCTTTGAAGTTTTTATAGGAGTATGAACAGTAACAATGTTTAAATTGGTTGTTTACTTCAAGTCTCGGACGAGAAGTCTAGCCTTATACGCTCACTGTGCTGTACTTATTACTCGCCCTCTCCCACAATTTATTTTTCAGATCAAATTTCAGAACCAACTTCTGGAAACAAATTTGAAGCACCAGTGAGCTTTACAAAAACAACTGCAGTGATTGTATTGAAAAGAATTGCTACTGTATTTAAAAAGAACTTGTGGAGGCTGTGTTATAAAAGCACTTGACATAAAATCGGGGGCATTGTAAAAATTGAAACTTGTTGTTTTGCTCTCAATTCCTTCAAATACTGTAGATTGTGACATATTTTAAAGAGCTGGGGGTATACACAGGATAAAGTTATATAGTAGTGTATATAATTACTTGTATGTAAATTATGGGAAATTTGTTCAGATTGTGTGAAAAATATTTGAATATTTAATTAATTAAGTTATAGGGCACTCTTGTTATAGGAGAGATTCGTTATAGAAAAGGAATGACTCATATTCACAAGATTTATTCATTCACTTTCACTTATGTACTTGTCAGAGTGTGCAATTACAGGGAATAAGAGTCACTATATAAGAGATTCCTTTTTAGGAGTATGTAGATAGAACATTGGGGCAAAAACATGTGGACTGGATAGATGAGCACATGAACATTTCCCATAATGCTAATTGTCCTCCTCATAATGCATGTGAGAAATTCCTTATAAAATTCAAATTCCACTGCTTGTTTTTGTAGGGAGCCTCTTATCGAGAGAATTTACTTGACTTCAAAATTTTTAAGTAATTTGGGACGAGCTGATAAGAGGATTGTTCGTGTGTAGCTGCTTAAATTTTTAAAATTTATTTTATACTGCGAATCCTAATTATTCTCTTGAGTCTCCTCCATAAAATGTAATTAATTAATATTTTGAACACAATTTAATTACCTTACACACCTATACCTGCCTCGAAATTTATGATCCCAATAAATAACGTTGTTAATTTCCAAGCAGGTTGCGCTTAAGTCTATGGCTTAGATGATGTTATGTAGCCAATCACCGTTTATCACCACAGATATTTTGTGTATAGCCATAACCGTGAGGAGAGTACTGACTGTATGAGCTGTCAGTAGATATAGAATAGTTATAAAAGCACCGGTCATTACCTTTGTACATTAGACTTAAGGACGTGGGAACATTATTACAGAGTGACAGAATGGAGACATAAAAATTGCATATTTAATGTTCATTTTCATTTCAACCGGCTGGGAAAAGCTTTTTTAGCCCTGCACAACCAAGTTTACACTGAGCTTCCTGAGTTCAAGGAAGTGGAGCGAAGTTGGGATATTTCGTGGAGAAACTGAAATTAGTTTTTTGTAACAACTCATCTACGATAATATTATCTAAATGAAGAGAATTACCACAGTCAATCTCACAAAATAATAAAAAAGGAATAAGCAATTGTCACTCTTGTTCGAGTAATTACCTTTTAAAATGAGATAAACGGAAAATTGAGGCACTGCAAATCTTGACAGTATACATATTGCATAGCAGAAGTCATAGTAGCCATTATGAGGGAGCCCCAATAAGGAGAAAACACGCTGCAATAATTACAATAACATGAGGTAAAGAGTTTTGCCTTTTCCTTGTATGTACTTACATAGTGTTGCATTTAATTTGGAAAGACCACGGCTATTCACTAGGATGTTTTGGTTGAACTGTCAATTTTTTTATGATCAATAAGCTCCATAATTGTCCCACTTGTTGTTTGATCAGACGTTTACGCACTGACCTTTATAGCCATTTCCTGGTAAAAAACTATTTTCGACTGCTCACCTATACCGACGCGAATACAGTGATCTGTAGATCTCTGTAGGATGGGTTGCTAATTGTAAGTGCTACAAAAACATTTCCTACAAAAGAGAAAATCTGGTTTAAGCGGGTCGACTGTACAGCAGAGTTCAATGTATGTATGTATGTACATTTTATTTCCGACAGAATTTTTATGATGCGACGGAAGAATAAGCCTTGCGTAACTCCCAATCGTTATACTAACAAAATATCATTCAATTATTGCTCAGCGTGTGTTACGACCTTTATATGAGAAAGTTCAGCTTGAGATCCGCTTCCAATGGAGATTTTTGGCTGGATATAATTTGTGGCAATATGTACTGTTTGGATGCTGACTCAAAGGCTTAAATAACGATATTTCAAAGATATAGGATTCTGTGAGGATTTTTTATTGACAGGAAATGATTGTAAATGTAACTGCCTTGAAATGGATACGGGCGGATGGTCAATCGTCAGAATATTTAGGAATCAAGTAATTTCCCCGTGAGTTGCCAATGAATGGAGTCGGAGTGTTCTTAACATCTTTGAAAAGTATTCATCTACTTAGATCTCTTATATAAGGAGCTCAGTACAACAAATACATCAGACGGCATATTCGGAATTTTATCCATTTCACATGAACAGAATATACAAAAGGAGCATTTGTTTTTAATTCTGCTTTGTAAAATCGTAAGGGAAAACCTTTTTGTGAATGATTGCAGGCCTGGAATTTATTTAACTTTTGAGGTTTAGTTTTTTGGCACCACATACATAGATATATAATTACCATATTCAAAATGAGAGGACCATTTGGGGACAAATGTTTCATGCTGCTATTTTTATAAATTGCTCCATTAACCCAGAAGCATTCTTGAATTATTACGATTACGTGTTTAAAGGAGCTCTGAGAAGGATTTACCCATTGGATTTACAAAAATTCCTTCGAATATAGAAAATATTTTATAGAAGAAACGTTCTTAAGAAACCTTATTGATTCACATCAAATTGAGCTGATGAAGTATATTGTACTTGAATCAAAAATAAAGACGTCAAACAAAATTAGTCTTTTTTTGTTTACGTTGAAGCCGGTATGTAATTACTGTAGCAACCCGCCTTGCTATTTTTTATTCCATACCACAATTCCTAATAGGGGTCTTTCAGCCTTCTCTTGAAATCTCAAAAAATGCATTCCTACAAACAAATATAAAAAAATTGTCCGAAAAGAATTTGGTGAGACAACATACGAAGATATAATTTTGAATTCCAGAATATTTGTGTCAACATTTTGACTGAAATATTAATCCACGTGACTGATTAATTGTTAAAATTCTGCAAATATTGTTGCTATTAATTGGGAAGCAGAATAATATGTTTGAGGGTTGGCTAGTGATTTTGGTAGTCCAACATAATACATGACAGCTGCTGCATTTAAATGCATTTTTCAAAAGTCCTATTTCATTATTTCAGATGCAATATTTTTCCTATGGAACTTTCAGAAAAATTCAAAAGAGTGTAGTGTGAGATGATCTAGAAAACTTTAATTTACTCGCAAGAATTTACATGCTAAATTTATTACATAGGTGGATTGAACCAGCTAGATGCGAGAGTGATATATTGTACAGTACTGGGTTCACAAGTGTTGTTTATATAATAATTACATAATTATACAAATTTGTTATAGATAATCTTGAGTACTGTAAGTAATTTAATAAGATTTGACGAATCTGTTCTGCGAATATATTCCTGAACTTTATTACGAGTTATTCTTTATTCGCCAGTTGTAAAAGCAGAACGGGAAACCCTGATTTAGCGGTTTCACAATCTCCAGAGTCATTTGAAGCCCACAATCGGAATTTCAGTGTTTGCGACTTACATGTGAAGTAATTCCCTTTTGTTTTGATGTGGCTACATAATGTTAGATGCAAAATTTAATTTCACTTAATTTGTGAGACTTTGATTCTCACAAACAGTGAAAATTCAGTTAACAACAACAAAGTAGCTGATAAAAGCTGTTACTCTAAATTGCAAACAATTGGTTGAAAACAGAATTCCCATAAGATTGCATGGGAATACATACATGACCCTAAATGAAATTATTTTTTGTGATCAGACAAAAGTACTGTTTTTGACATAAATCACTGTCGTACTTCTGCAGGATAATACGCTTGTCTGTTTAAAGTGTGATAGAAAAATAGATGAAAGGCAGAATGCATGAAAATGCATATGTGATCATAAAACAAATAATTTTTTGAGGTCGTAATGAACAATCGATTTCTAGCCAAAATCTACCCAGGAGTTCTGGGGTCCACTAGGCTTTTGCTGTAGAAGGTTTGGTTGAGGCCGGCTAAGAATTGCCATAGGAATACATTAGGGAGCTGCGCTGCCCTAAAAACTGTAGCGCAGTTATGCTGAAGAATGAACTTACGGACATAAACAAATGTTTTTTTGTTGCTTTTGTAAATCTGGATAGTCAAGTCTATGTAGATTTTTTTACATGCAAAGTAGAATACATTTCTTAAAACTCCATATCTTTCTGGACTCGCTATCATATCCTTTTAGCATACACTTTATGTACATACGCAAGATAAATTGTAACTATCTAACTAATTTTAATATTATTATTGTATTACTCCCGAAAAAATAAAAGCAAACCCAAAATTTATATGGCTGACTGATTTAGGATTATACAATCTCTTTACAGGAATACAATTATCCGATTTTGATGACACAACTACGCCTGACATGCTTTTCCTGTTTCACGGTCTGAATACAAACGTCAGTGCACAGTAGTGAGTTCATCGGGTACTTATCACTAAAACAGGATTATTTTATTGATTGATGTTCACACAGTCTGACTGGAATTGATGCATAAATACCGTTTGTCTGCGTATATACATGCATCCACAAATGTATCTGTACATTCAATTTAAGCACATCAGCAATGACTCCTATGTACTTACGTATTACTGTGATGCTGGAAACAGTACAGTGCCCATAAAGAGGGATGGAGAAATGAAAATATTTCCTGATAATTCTGAGACATTGAAGCAAAATCGATCAATCTTAGTGAGTGATTAACTTTTTAAATCTGCCTAGCAAAGGTTATCAACTTTCAGGCCGGCAGATTTTCAGTAATAAAAGTGCTTCTTTAATTCAACGTAAATATTTGAACATGTCCCCATTTACCACAATGTTACTTGTACTCCTTTTACCGATACCTTTACGTCACACTGTGATGATATTCACTGATTTGAAATATGTAAAATAAGTGGATCTACTACCAGCAGTTAAGCTGAAAGTTTACTAAGGTTTTAATGAGAAACAGGACTAAAAACAAATGAACAGAGTGACAGCCTTATTGCCAACGACTACATGTAGAAAGGTAAACCGGTACTATTTAAGAGAATGCACGGGAGGGTGCGGACCTAATAGTGGTGGAGAATAAGAAGGGCTCCTTAGGTGACTAAGTGCTTATTCCAATCTTCCATGTGAATCACACTTCCAAATAGAAGTGAAAGGGCAGACTATGAGATTGCTATCAAGTCAAACATACAGTCATCTTAGATTCTTAGAACAGTATGAATCATACACTTAACAATATAAGATACAAGGTTATTCAATGTGAGTAGATATATGTATCATAACACTTTCCCTCAATCTCAAAGGATGGTCTAGAACAAAAATTATAAAATTGAAACAGGTAATTACATTACATTACAAAACGATTCTCCATGTCTAAAAACAAGCTATCATGAAGAGATTACACAAGACCTTTAACAGGTTGCATCTCAATCATATTAGTGATTGGTCTAGCAATTACAGAAATTTTCTGAGGGTATGTACTGATCGTATATAAATCACAAATATAGCTACAACTAAAATTAATATTACTGCTGCAAGGCAAATAGTAGACCAATAGTTTCGGGCTACATGAAAGTATGTTGGAGCATGTAACTCTTCGAAATCATCCGTCTTGACCTCGAGTTTTAGAGATGACCAGTTGACGCTAGGTTGGAAGTGCCAGTTGGTTTTCATTGTGAAGACTGGGTCAAGGGTTTCAGTATGCTCAAGACTTATTCGGGAACCAATAAACTCCAACTCGTTGATCTTGAAGTTGGTATTGATGGGCAGACTGAATACGTCATTCGAGCAGTGCCGTTGTATCCCCTCCACGGTAAGATTTGAGCCGGGACAGTACACATAGTACTCTTTATCGCATGGTTTTATTTGAACAAAGTTTCGTTCATCCATGGGTGTAGATTTTCTGCAATCATCAATCACAAAATGTTTGGTATCATTGGTGATGGGGTCCTTTGGAAGACATCCTCCAGTTGGGGCCAAGATAAGATCGTGCCAAACCGGTTGTTTAACGTTAACTGCAAAAACACACTCATTCATACCACCGTCAGGTCTGTACTTATTAGAGGTACTGCAAAGTCCATGAACAGTTTTTCGCCATCTTCTGATACCCGGCAGGTTTGAGCTCGAACTAAGTGAATTGGGCACTGCTCTCCACAGGGAAGTGTAAAGTTTAGGTAATCCAACAAAGCAGCATGGGCCCTCCGTTGTTTCCATTGCCTATGTGCCTCAATAATTACAGATTTAGCCAATAAAAGGTTACTAGTTATATATGAAATCGCATAATTGGTTCCAATCATCTTTCCCTTAAGCTCTTCATGATCTGTTTGTAGGGTTGATAGTTTATCAAGAGCAGCATTACATCGTGTGGTTAGGTTTTGTATCAATTCATAGTTATGTTTCACTTGGCTTTCGATACCATTTAACAGCGTTGCCTCCAAGTTAAGCCGACTTTGAACTTCATTTAGTTCCTCCTTGTTGGAAGCGGCCATTGCCACCGCGGATATACTCACACCGGCACTAGCAATAACGACCACGACCAGAATGCTTATTCGGATACCAATGAATCGTTTTTGTCTTAAACCGACGGTTGTCCAAGTTTTCTTTGGGCACATCTTCTGAATCTCATCCAGAAGCAACGTTTGATATGCGAGGTCACACCTTTCACGAGCCGATTGAGTGAGGTCACCGTGAACCGTTTCATTTGTAAGCGATAGACAGGGGTTGACAAAGTTGATCATAAGATGAACCTGGTGATGTCCAACGGTTACAAGGGTGTCCGTTTTCCTCCATAGAACTGGCGCTGCTGTACGTCCCGTATTTGCTGAGGCTACGACCCAAAATAGACTTAACAGACAAATAAAAAACCATGGTGATTTACCAACGTTTGGTAGTTGCGGTGGTGGAACTTGCTGAAGTCCAAGCTGATCTCGGTTTGTCTCCAGCTTTCCCTTCAGGAGAGGCTTAGTGAAGCCATCCGCTACTTGATCCAATGTATTGACGTACTTCACTTCCAATTCCTTTTTAGCCACACATTCACGTGTATAGTGATGACGTACTTCAATATGTTTGGTTCTGGAATGCATTTCTGGATTCCGAACCAATTTGATGGCCGATTGATTATCAACATATACTGGGGTAGGGTAAGCTAGCTGCCGTCCTATCTCCTTCTGTAGGTTTCGCAACCATATTGTCTCCCGGACGCCTGAGGCAAGGGCCACATATTCGGCTTCGGTGGAAGACAGGACTGCTTCTGGCTACTCCAGCTTATCAATCCGCCGTTCAAAGTTACCGCAAATCCACTTGTAGACCTGTGATCAAGTTTGCACCCAGCATAATCCGAGTCGGTGTAGGTTACCATGGACAGATCTCCATTTGCTTTGTACTTGATCCCTAAGTCTGAAGTTCCTTTAAGATACCTTAGGATCCCTTTTGCCGCTGTCCAGTGCGTTTGGTCAAAGCATGACAAGAACTGTGATAATCTAGAAACACTGAAAGAAATGTCAGGGCTAGTACATTTTGCTAGGAATAGAAGAGACCCGATGAGTTGGCGGAACGGTAGTTTGGGGTCACATTCCTTGGCCGGAACAAGTTCGGTGTATGGTTGAATTGGGACGGACGATGGATTACATTCCATCATTTTGAATTTTTCCAAGAGGTCAGCAATGTACTTATGTTGGGACAAAGTAATGGATCCACTATCGTCCCTACTGATTTAAATTCCAACATAACTTGAAGGTAGGCCATGCGTAATGTCATATTCAGACTGAATGCGTTTCATCAGGGAGATTATGCACTGCTTATCTGATGAGAATACAAGACCATCAACGACATACATAGCCACTATAATCAGGGTTCCTTGAGGCTGTCCGAAAAATACGCTTGGGTCTGAGTTAGATCTTTTAAGTCCAAAGGCATCGTTCAGGAATTTGCTAAATTTTTCACTCCAGCACCGCGGACTTTGCCTTAGACCGTATATGCTTTTCAGGAGTTTTAGAACTTTACCCTTTCCCTGAAAGGGAAAACCTTCTGGTGGTTTAATAAGTATCTCTTCTTCAAGATCTCCGTGCAAGAAAGCTGTCTTTACGTCAAACTGATATATGAACCATCCTAGGGAAGCAGCCGTGCACATGAGTACTCTAATCGTCTCATACCTGCAAACTGCTGCGAAAGTCTCCGAGTAATCTACGTCTTCTTGTTGTCTATAGCCTCGTATTACAAGCCTTGCTTTGAAGCGGGCGACTGAACCGTCTTGATTTCTTTTTACTTTAAACACCCACTTTGTGTCAAGTAGCTTGGCTCCATCGGGTTGATCCACCACTTCCCATGATTTATTTTCTTCCTGGCTTTTGAATTCTTCGCTGATAGCATTCTTCCATTCCTGATTTTCGGACGAGGACAGAGCTTCTTTATATGATTTTGGTTCTTCGATTACTCGCGCTGCCATCATTACAGCTGACTGTGCTGGATTATCAGAGCCTGCCTGGCGACTTCGTAGACGATTCGAGAGAATTTTTGGCACAAACGAGTTGTTCTTCCCTGGACGAAGTTCTCTGGGTAGTGTTATGTTGGTAGTTTCACCAACTGGGACACGCGCAGTGAAGTTGCCCTGTGGCGTGGTGATGATTACTTCCTTGGTTTTCTGTCCGACAGTAGTTTCTCTGCTTTCCGCTTCTCCATTTGATCCTTCCACTGGAGTTGTTGTAGAAGCAGGTTGAATTTCATTTTCAGTCGTGAACCATTCATCTTCGTCGTCAGATAGTGGTGTGGAAGCGTTTGCTTGTGGAGTAAGTGGAATGACTCTTTGGCCTGATTGAGGGGTTGCATTCGGAGTTTCTATTGCTGTTTGTGATTCTTTTGATACACTGTCTCTTGGAAGTAAGACTATCTCCGGCTTCTCTTCGTAGAACTTGACATTACGAACCTCAATGACCTTCTTGTTGCCATCCCACAATCTATATGTGCGATTTTTCGCAGAGTACCCGACGAGCTTATATGCAACTCCTTTAGCTTCCCAAACAGACCTCTTTGAGTCTGGGACATGTGCGAAAGCATTACAACCGAATATACGGACATGAGATAGAGAAGGTTTGTTACCAAAGATCCGCTCGTATGCCGTTTTTTGAGTGCTTTGATGGTCCAGGACGCGGTTGTGGATGTATATAACTGTTGAAACTGCTTCCGCCCACAGTGTCTGTGGTAACTCCGAGGCCAACAGCACTGTTCTCGCTGAGTCCTTAATCGTCCTGATCTCGCGCTCTATCTTCCCATTACTCTCCGGGCTGAGGTATGGAGCTGAGGTTTCTATTTGAATTCCTTTATTACTAAGGAATGTCTGAAGATCACGGTTGACAAACTCAGAACCACAGTCACTTGAAAATACCTTGACAGTTCGACCAGTTTGGTTTTCCAGAAGTGCAATAAACTTCTTAATATTTTCGGAAGCTTCGCTTTTGCGTTTTAAGAAATACGCACACCTTTACCCGGTCGCATGGTCCTTAATTAATAAAAAGTACTGAGACCCTCTCAAGGACTGAACTGGTAGCTCCCCTGTTAGGTCGGCGTAAATCTTCTCTCCCGGTTGAAAATTATTTTCTGATTTGATTCTCGGGAATGGCCCTCTCGACATTTTCCCAGCAGTACAATCTAGACATTGAAAAGATTCTTTTACCTCAGAGAGATCCAATCCATCCACAGCTCCTTTTCTTGCAGTGTCTAAGATGTACTGGTGATTGATGTGCGAGAGGCGTTGGTGCCACAACTTGGAGCACTTGTTTCGGGGTAGGAATTTGCTTAGTTTGACATGGACTATTTCTTCAACTGGTCGGAATTTGAGGACATACCCGTCATTATTTAACACATCTGCTGGTCCAGGAGTTCCGTCGGCTTGAAAATACTTGACTTTTCCATGCTTTCTGATGATGGCGCACCTCTTTTTCATGTCCATCACGGCTTCAGAGAACAGATTTGCCGCACCAGGTACGTAGAGTACATCGTTGATGGTGCTGTTAATCCACTTTCCATTCATGAATGCTTCCAGAGTTACTGTGCCGGTACCACTTGCCTTCACTTTAACTTGATCAGCAAGAACAACATAAGGGGCGTTACCATTAAACATTTCGATGTCGATGAACCAGACTTTGTTGCCGCAGATATGACGGGTAGCACCAGAGTCACTGATCCAGTTTCCTGGATCATTACTTGAGTAACCAGTTTTAGCAGCGATGACTTCCTTCTCAATACTTTCCGCGACGACTTGTACAACAAAAGCATTGTTTTGTTTAGGATCTCTATTCTTGTCAGAATCTTTACCTTTCTGGTTTTGCTGATCGTTTTTCCGTTTTCTACAATCCCGTTTGATATGTCCTGGCCGATCACAGTAAAAACACTTCCTCGTTTTATGATCAGTACTCTTGTTCTTCTCAAACTTAGTTTTGTGTCCGACAGCAACATACGCCATGGTCCGTTCAACTTCTTCTGTTTTCCCGGATTTTGAATCTCTTCGAAGGACTTCTCTCTTAATCCGTGACCGCCATACTTCCCTGGTTTGGCTTACTGTTTCTACGTTGTCCCACGCAGTTTTAAAGTTATCGTAAGCCTCAGGTAGTGCTGAGACAATCTTGGCAACTACATCTTCTTCTTCCAATTTGGACCCCATATCTCGCAAAGCTTGAACTAAATCTTCAATTTCATTCATACCTGATACTGGATCTTGGTCATCCGTCATACGATACGAGTAGAACCGTGTCAAAGTCAGTTGCTTGTTGAGACGACTGGAATCCGAGAAAGCATGCCGAAGTCGATCGCACATCTGATTCGCTGTTGTACAAGTTGAAACGTGACTTATCTGACGAGAATCCAATGTAGAAGCGATGAGTGATCTAGCTTCCAGATCCTTCTTTTTCCATGCCTTCTTTGGAGTCTCATCTTCTGGAATTTTCGTAGTCCCATCGACTATCTCCAGTAACTCTGCCGCTTCTAGCACCAGCGACATTTGAAATTTCCAGGTAGGATAATTTGAACCTACCAATTTTTCCACTGCGTCACTTCTACGAGCCATTTTTAGTTGACAAAAATTTCGTACACTTACACACTCTGAATTTGTAATTGTTCACACGAGTCTTAGAGTTCTTGCAAATTTGTACTAGTAGTAACACTTACCGCATACCGGAATTAATCCTAGCTGTGAAACTATTCCCTAGCTAATTGAAAATTTTTAGAACCACGCTCTGCTACCATGTGATGATATTCACTGATTTGAAATATGTAAAATAAGTGGATCTACTACTAGCAGTTAAGCTGAAAGTTTACTAAGGTTTTAATGAGAAACAGGACTAAAAACAAATGAACAGAGTGACAGCCTTATTGCCAACGACTACTTGTAGAAAGGACAAGCCGTACTATTTAAGAGAATGCACGGGAGGGTGCGGACCTAATAGTGGTGGAAAATAAGAAGGGCTCCTTAGGTGACTAAGTGCTTATTCCAATCTTACATGTGAATCACACTTCCAAATAGAAGTGAAAGGGCAGACTATGACATTGCTATCAAGTCAAACATACAGTCATCTTAGATTCTTAGAACAGTATGAATCATACACTTAACAATATAAGATACAAGGTTATTCAATGTGAGTAGATATATGTATCACAACACACACACATAAAATGGTAAAAATTTGACTGTCGTAATGCTCCTGTAAGGAATAAAGCTAACATGTGAATGAAAAATGAGAATAGCAGTCCCGAATGCTACGGAAACCATAAAACGTCCGTTTTTAATCTTGAAAATAAATATTTCAGATCTCGAGTAACAAAACGTACAAGGTAAGTAAAGTAGAAAAAAAGTAAAGGTGTCAAATTTCCATACTTTTAAGGCTGCTGTGATGACAGTTGTCAGCTCATTCGAAAATCTTATATTTCTGAAACAATTTAAAATTATTTCTAAAAAATGCATTGGATGGTGTGGAGTAATGTAAATACTGGTCATTTTTATTTCGCCAACCCCTAACTCAGCCTAGAAGGGCTTAGTCATGAAATAATAATCTCCAAATGATGGAATCATAAACAAGTAAATATTGATGCGACGGAATCTTATCAGGCACAAAAATTATCGTTGCATACACACGGTTCCTAATAATTTGTACAATGCTGTAGGGTTACTAATTATTATCTAGTGTTGTCAAGTATTAGCTATTTAGCCGCCCGTTATAACGACATTAGGCATTAACTGTCCAGGTATGTCATGCATGAATTATCTCCAAGGTGTGTGTAGATGACTCGCCATTCAAAATCCAGCTTCTGTTTTCGAATGAAAGGAATATTTTTCTGCTTCATTCACAAGCCTTCTATCGATTCTTGTTGAAGTACATTTTCTTGAATTGAGTAATGTCAACAACAGGGCAGTATATTGGTGGAAATGCCTTTATTTTGAACAACACCATCATAGTGAATGATCTTGGTGACACGGAAACGGATTCAGCAGAGAATCCTGGTTCAAGCACACTTCCTCAAAATCCCCCAGATCAGCTCGACATGTTACAGGACATACACAAGTCATCCACTGTGAAAGGGAAATCATTCGCTTCTGCACTGAAAGAACTAGTAAATTATATTGATGAGAAGAATCAAAGTAAGGGAGTGCCTTTAAAAGAAGCGTTTGAAGGTTACACCCTAGATCTATACGACAACACTAATTTATCTGCTCAGGTCGTTCCTATACTCAAGGATATGAAAATCCTTGATGACGGTTCTGGAAGTAAAATTGTGAGTACTCTATAATTTAATGAGATTCGTTTTCGTCTTTGAAATTCATGTTTATTATTTTCGGTAGATTAATCACTTTTTTCCATTTGTCTCCTCAGATGAAAGACAAGGATACTGAGCATGTTGAGTGCTGTGCAAAAATTTACGACAGGTTGTTCAAGAATGGGAATGTTGACTATCTTGTTTATTTCTGGGAAAATACAAACAATACTGCACTATTTGAGCGAAGCCAAAAGTGGCTTGCGCGGAAATATCCAAATATATGTTGGCGGGACATCTGAACTCTTAGAAGTGTTCTGTGTATATGCACTCAGTGTTGGCGTTGGCCAAATGAAAATGTCCTACGTTTTATATCTGCCCGCTTGAAAATGTCAAAAATGCCCGGCATTGTGAGCATTTTTGGTAGGCATTTAGGGCATATTCGAATATATGTAAACAATTCTTTATTTGCCGCTATTGTTTAAAGATTTTTTTGAAATATCAATCTTCAATCAAAAATATACATTTTACAGAATGAATAATTCGAAAACATTATAATTTGAAAACTGTTAATTCCCCTGTATCATTGCTTCCCGCGTGTATTCTTCATCTATTTCAACAATATCCTCAACATCTGCTTGAGCTCCATGTTGTGATAATAATTATTTCACGACACTTTGATTTTACAAATGTCTGACCAATAATAGCCAAATATTTTCATTAACTCGACGCATCCTGATTAAATCTCAAATTAAAACGAAATTTAAGATAATAATAATAATTTCAGTATAATGAATCGAGACATGCGAAACGCTCCAAATAATCTAATATCATGTATGCGATTATAAAGGTCTTTGCAAAATTTTTAACAAAACACGTATAAAATGCATAGGACAAGGAAACTTACCTTTCTAAAAAAATAGCCCATGGCGTCGAGTTGGAAGTATTCCGAAAAATACTTGAATATGTCCACAATGCCTGCCCTACGCGGATTATGAAAAAATGTTAATGTATTTATTAAATCGACGCATATATGTACATATATTTAAAAAACTAACACTAAGTTTAAAACCTGGTCAGCTAAAAACTGACGGCATTTAAATTTTGATGTATTAACTTTTAAAATATTTATTCTGGCGCAAAGCAATCATATATCTCATAAAATTTGGGTACAGAAGATTATCGCATAATAGTGTGTAGGAATTATTAGTAAAATATTTATTTAAAAAAATAAAATTTTAACAATAAATCCTGCCAGCAGGATTAAAAATACCAATAACCCATGATGGAGCCTTTCCAACCTGAAAAGTTTTTAAAGCATTGAGTGATTATTACAGAAATTGTACTTATTGTACTAAATTGAAAACGTCGAAGCAACTCGGTACTGAGTACTGAGCCTAGGATTTACCAGTACATATACGAAACTATCGAGAGATTTGTTTTACTACACAGCTTGCATGTAATACAGAAATTGCAGTTAATAGAGGGCAGTTAAAACGATCCGGGAAATAAAAATGATAAACTCGTTGTCTGTATATCTTGAAAGGTTTACTCTTTGCTTCAGCTTTGATAATTTGTAGTACTATAAAAAATACAGCGGATTTCCTACATAGTGGCTTGTTTTTAGATGACGTTTCTTTTTGGCATCTCCAATTATTGGCAGGCATTTTGCCATCTCTTGGGAACCACTATATAGTAAATACACTGCAGCATGTTTCTTTCAAAGCTGAAAGCTGCACAACCTTTTCGTTAACCGAATTATAGCGTAATAAATTATCAATATCGGCAACTCACCTTTTAAAATTCCGGCGTGCTTTTGGTAGATCTCGATCATCTTCTAACGCAGCATACCGCCTGATGCCATTAATTCCTCGGAGGGTGTATGTCTCGTGGTTGAGGGTAGATATGTCAAAATCAAAGCATTCTTGATCGACGGGAGCTAACTGCTTGAAAAGAGCCTTCGTATTCCTTGTACTTATATCGTAATCCGCCGCTAACAGATCTTCGACAACTTTGAATAACTTCTTTAGCTTGTTGTACGTCGCTACCATTCCATTTCTAAACAAAATATGAAAACATAATTTTTACTCAAAATGTAGTTTTTAGGAGAATTTGTTTTTCAGAATTTACACTCCTTGATATTTACTTTGGCCTTGATCCAACTACCATGAAGGCTCCATCGAGCAGTACACAAGGCATGTAATGCAGTATAAAATCAAGAATTTCCTTGCTCTTTTCATTCCAGGTGAATATCATGAATGGATACCAATACATGCGCTTGTAAGGATTATGAGCGTTGGCCTTTACAACTATTCGAAATAGATCTTGAAATTTGAATGGATGCTCCGAACTAGAGCAGTGGTACACCATGATTTCCTCTGACGTTTTGACTCCAACAGCAGTGGACATGGCTGCGGCAAGTGTTAGATTGACGACGTGGTCCACTGGAACTAAATCAACCACACAGCGACTATTCAAGCGGCAAGTATGAATCAGTCCCCTGGAGATGGCAGCCATGACGCCATTAAACCCGGTCAAATTATCGATCCAGCCAGGGATTGGTTCCTTATTTGCTGGCGTAACTGTATTGTGAAAAAATATTCCCTACATTACAAACATCTCACTTACCTACTTTGATTACGAGCATTTTATGCTTATACACATTTTGTTACGAAATAACATTTACTTTTAGCATGCACCTTTCTCAATGAGGATAAGTAAATGCAAGAATATTGGGTAATGCCACCTCTTATCATTTGTTCTAAGCAATGCGCTTGAATTATTTATAAATGTTGTGATTTTCTTCTCTATTATACTTATTATATCTGAATATAACATCCAAGAAATGAGTAAATCCAGGAATAAGAATAATTCCAAGGAACATCATTTTTAGTTTTCTGTGGATTTACTTACCTATTGATGGCCGCACAATGCAAACGGGGATGTCAAACCTGGATTCCTCCACCAAAATCTCAGCGAGATGCTTTGAAAAAGTATAGTTCATTAAGTTGTCGCCCCTCAATCTGCATAAAATTAAAGCAATTTCAGAGAAAAATAACCTAAAAGAAAAATCTGAAATGAAAAACGTAAAATAAATTTTACGATCCATCACTGTTTTCATTTTATCCTCGAAATAGAGGAATAAATGCATTACTGTGCATCCATGGAGTTTAGTAAGTCATCTGGTAGGAGTGAGCAGAGCTTTAGAGCTGCGTGAGGACCGACAGGATTGGGATACACCTTCTCGTCAATCTTCGATCGTCCGCTGTTTGAAAATGCCGTCGAGATGTGTACGAAAGCCTGTGCGTTGTTGTCATGAAACATTAGAATTTTTAGTAATCTGACCGTTACAATTGTTACACAACGCCTACATTTTGCAAATGCAATATGTGCATGTTGTGAAGAATCTGGAGACGCCTATGTAATTCCTTCTACCGTGGTGCTCTCATTGTCAGCTTAAGATTTGTTCTATGCCACTCTAAAAAAGGTCATAAATAATGTACACGTTCTTAATGGGTCTGGTTGTTACCTTGTGTAACCGGATGTGCACAAACAGGGGTGGTATTTTGGTATTTTGGTAATAGGTATTTTATGCATCTAGTGTTAAATGAATATGCGTAATAAGTGGATACGTATAGGAGACATACTTATGAATACATATTGTAGCAGTAAATGCTATAAATACATACGGATAGTATACAAGCATGCGTATATACTCGTACGCTGATTATGTTTAGCAACAATACTCACATGCACGGTTTGGTCTTTCGCAAATATCCCTGGAAAATAATTTTTGATTTTCCCCACTAAATCTGAAGTCACTGTTGGAAATTCCAAAAATCCCTAATAAAAGGTCAACAAATCCGAAAGGCCCTGTTGACAAGAATGTTTCTCCAAACGATTTGCTAGAAAAGGTCAACGAATGTTAGAATCCCTATTTACGAAACAAATTTCTCTACAAGACGTCAACGATTTTATAAGCCCTGTTGACCAAAATTATTTCCCTTCCCTTTGAAATTTTCCACTCCTTTTATTATTTTTATGAGGATAATTCTTCCCTTTTTTTCATAAAAACCGGATCCCTACTCACATGTGATGAAATTTTTATGATACAAAATTCTTTACAGCTTTTGCAACAACAACTGGGGTAGCATAAAAATATGCTCGCAAATGCAAACTTCACCGCGCAGGAAGTGGCATTCATTCAGTCTTTTCTCCCGCAGCTTTTTTAGACTGTCACTGCTGGATATTTCCAAAGGTTTCCCCCGGCACACAATATATTTATTTTCATTCCTCATCGGAATAAGTTTGGATGCAAGCCAAAATATCATGTGCTCATCCAAAGCAGCACACAATACAGCCTTATTTGAGAGGGGTGCTTTATATTATCATTTCGGAGATGTGCTTCAAGTCCAATCAAAACCGTCCGCAGGAAATGGAGCTCTAGGCATGAAAGAAAATGCGAGGTGGCTGAAACACTTGCACTCAACAAGACTTAAACAGGACTGGAGACGTTAGACTATGGAAAAACTTCTTTTGCAAGGGACGTTGGGGCCATTATATTGCCTTCCAAATAATTCATTTATAAGCGTACATTAATACTTCCTAACCTGAAGTTACTCAAACATACATTATTGAGACATTGATTGATTTTCCCACTGCTCTAACCTTTACATATTTAAGCTGCTTAGCCCAATCCAACATATTTTTAGTACCGCCAACATTGATTTTTAGCACAGTTTGTAACGAAATTCCAAAATGAACAATTGCAGCTGAATGAATCACGACGGAGACATCTTCTCTCAGCATTGCTGTATCTTCTTTAGTTAGTCCCAGCTCGTCATTGGACACGTCGCCATTAATTGGCACAACTTTCTCCAGTGATTCCGGACTTTCTTCCCGGATCTTATCAAACAGCTACATCACAGAAAGAATAAGATATTATATATCTTGACATGAGAGCAAAAATAGTGCATTACAAAATGCTGACTGTGTCTTACATATAATTATATATATATATATATATATATGTATGTATGTATGTAAAGTTTTATTGATTTGAGCTTTCGCTCCTTCAATATGTGTAATTTCAAGTGTGATAGTTTACATTAAAGTTGTAATTTTCTCTAGAAAACAGTATAATTCTGAAGCAAAATCTTTTTTCATGTTAGTAATTAAGTGACACCAAAAAGTATCAATAATCGGATATTGTGATGAATTTATATTAGATAGAGACGCGGGCCTATGGTCAGATAGTAGGTGGCACTCAAGGAAAATGTGGCTCCAATTTCGGCTGAATTGCGAGCAAAATTTACAGATATCTCGGCTATAATTATATATATAATACTGTACACACAGAAGTGATGGCCTCAAAATCAATGTAAATAAAATAGATAATTTTAAAATAGTACCGGTGTTTTAAAAATTTCATTGATTCGATCATTTCCGGACTTGTCCTTGTGACTCCGAACGAGAACGTAAACCTTTGTGATCTCAGGACACCCTCGAATCAATTTTTCGAGAATGGCTTTCCCGCAAAATCCTGTCGCCCCCGTCAAAAAGACAGATTTATTCGCAAAGAAATTCGGTATGGTTGTATTAATTCCTTCCATTATGGTTCAAGATATTGATGAACATTCAATGTTCTAACTGTCTAAACTAAATTTTCGTTTATGCTTCTACTGTGATTGCGAGTGTTGAACAAAGCTAAGGTTATGTGGATTCATATTTATATAACTTAGCAAAAATTGCTTTATGGTCACGCAGTTCAAAAAGTTTCCATGTTTCGATTGAGTAGAAATAGATGTGGTGTTAACCGACATCGCGTACATGTAGGTACTGTTTGACCGACTTGTCGATGTTGTTGCTCAAAACGGCATTCACGATGGGAAATATAAAACATTTACATAAAAAAACTATACTACGTTTAGGAAAATCATTCGCACAATAAATCCCTCCTAGTCCACATAAGGGAATGAGTTAGGGCACGTTCAGGTTGTCAATTTGTAATAACAGACGTCCACACTTTCCAAGAACAGTTGTATCGATCAATTTGATATTTGTGTAAGAACGCAAGAGTAAAAAAATCTGATTCAAACAATGCTCTGAAAATGTAGGCATTTTATATTAAATCTGAATTCCCTAACATTCAGACTTCTATTTATTCTAACTGTGAATATTAAATATTGACAGGCATAATTGACTAGGGTACCTCAGAGTATGTGAAATGTATATCGCAATGAAATTTTGTGAACTACAGTCAGGTCTGATGTCAAAATCCACACTAAATTTCATACCAGTTCGGTCAGATTCGGCTAGCTTGTATCGTCCTGCGGATTTAAACTGTCTTATAATGTGCTAATATACAAGTGTTTTATGGAATTAGACGGAAGTACAGATACAAATGGAATTTGTAAAGTTCTACAATTTAGAAGTTACCCACGAAGTTTTTTGCCATGACCTCTATCCACTGTCTGACATTGGTATTAGATTTCATCACTTATTCCCACAGATGTCATGTTTTTAGGCCTCAGAATCCCATAAAAGAAGATAATTGACTATATATACTATTATAATAATTGTATGTTCACTTGTTGATTTTCGTTCATTGTTTTCCTCGATGAGAACTTGGTTTCATAGTTTGCAATGTAATATATAAGTGAGCTGCTACATTACTCTGATCTAACAAAAAATTTTCCTATGTACTTAATTTAAGAAGCATTTTTTATGCACTTGTCCCACCAGCAAACGTGTAGTAGCTTCAAGCATTTGAACTGAAAATCTCCCAATACGATTTTACTTCGATCAATCAACAGGGAAAGAGACACTATAGATATTTATTGATGCTACAATTTCCAATCCTTTGTAATTACGACAGTTATCTTGCTTCTGCATCATATGTACGTCTATATTTTAATTGCAATTTGTTTCCCTACTACTATGTGTGTATATGATTTGGATAAGGCATACGAAACTCGCTATAATTATTTCAGAAGTATGCAAACTGAATCGTTCTGACAGTAATTCCCACCCTGCTAAGTTTATTATCACACAGCGCAGACATTATTTTAAGATTAATATTACACTACTGTGTGCCTTAAATGTGAAGGGTTTTCATCATTTGTGATTGTCAGTTAACTTTAGTCTGACCCGCCGCAAACTCTGTTGCTCCGAAATATTGGGCCAGACTAGAATAATTGTAAAATCTGGATCAGACCGAACCACTACTAAAAATAACCTACCATTTGCTAGCAATTTTGTTTGCTGCTGGTCACATGTACCCGTTCACGGGGTTACCTCATGCAACCAATGGAATCAATTGAAAAACAGGCATGTGAAAAATTGCAAGAGATTTACACATGAATTATATTGCAATTACATTCGGAACTCTATGAGAAGTATTCAAGGCAATGTCATTTTCCTCCCATTTGTATCTCATAAAGATTATTTATTACATTTATAATAACAGGAAGAGCAGGTCTTCATAGCCGAAGCTTAAATCTGGGTTTCTAATGAACTGAAATTGTGAAATGAAATAAACGGAGGTAAAGTAACTAATTGAACGAGTAGACGCCAACCCCACGCCATTTGTACATGTTCTCTCAAGTCTCTAATTTAGCAATATCCTCTAATTGGTCTACAAATTAAAAATACCAAACCGTTTGATTACCCCCTACCTGCATTTGAAACCTACCATTATTTGGGCAATAACTAAAATAACTAGCTGAATAAGTACTTGATTAAGGCAAGCAACTGGCAAAAAAGGAAAGAATAAGGTCATTGCTGGGTCTGAAAAATAATTCGTTAAAGGATAAAATAAGATATTAACACTCATGTTGTGTACTGTAGCAGTTGTGCATGTCAGATTCAGGGGTTCTATGCATGTGTATTGAGGAGAATGACTGATGCTTTTGTGTATTGTGTGTTTTATTGGGGAATAGTATTGGCAGTGGAGTGAACTTAAATATCATTGCTGCATGAGTTGAGGGAAATGAAAACATGTAATTACTGTCATTGGCCATAATTTTGAATTAGGAGTGTACAAAAGCATGTCTAGAAACTTTTCTGTAATATATGTATATTCGGGTATTCAAACCAAACAACCGCGAATCATCTGAAACTTGGCACAACCCTTACTTGTGTTGAAATTTCTGAAAAAAGATTTTGCACAGACTTGAAACTTGAAAAATCACTGAGGTGCTGACAACTGATACGTAGTCTGAAAACTACTTTTATTTTGAAATCACATTCGAAATTTTGGCACCGTTGATGGCATTTTCTTTTGATAAAACGAAAGTAGTTAAATGAATTTAAAAACTCAAATTTATTCCGTTCGGTGTTCAAAATGTTGAAAAACAAATTTTTGAGCTACTGCGAACACTCTTGAATAATCCCAACAACTTTTGACTGAAAGAATGTATCTCGATCACTAATATCTCCTTTAAAAGCAAAACAAATACAAAAAAGGCAAAGCAGAATTTCGAAATCCTAGTAAAAATATTAGCATGTTATTTATGTTCACCAACTTCTTGGTAAAAATCTCAAGTCAATTTCAATTTTTATTCCAAAAGGCAGCATAGTTGACTTCGCCATCCCCCCAGAACAAATTGCTATACACGAAATTGTTGAATAAATGCTAAAAATCAAATTTGCGTTCATTGGTTTTAAATATTTCGATAAAACATGTTTTGTTCGCTATTGTGAAGTTGGAAAAATTGCAATACATTTCACTATCTGAGACTTGGTCACCCTCAGGATTGGTTAATTAACAGCTCATTTTCAAGAAATTTAATTGCAAATAAATTATATATTCAAAAACATGGACGTGTCGACAAATATTCCCATAATCTGATCATTGACTATACGGTAGAAACAACACACGAAGGGGCTTGTTTTTAAAATACATGAAAACATTCAGAAACAAACTTTTCAGAATTATTACTACTAAATTGGTATGCGAATTTAAACGAGGCGATAAATTTAAAAGATAATATTTTTCGCACTATGTTTATATAATATCAGACACCCTTTCAATATACAGCACAATGCACAAACGAAATTAAATAGTTTTCGTAATGGTTGTCATAATAGGAATGCAGAATAACATACGTCGATTTGAATGTAGCATGTAGCATGGACATCTGCTGCTACCAGTACCCCTAATGGGTAAACGTTTATCAGGGTATTTGGGTACAGAAGCGTATCAGGAACAAACCTTTTTGTACCTATCTGATTTGGGTGTAGGTTCAGGTTCAGTCGTTAGATACCTGAAAAGTTCATGTTCAGGTATCGGTAACAATCTTTTGGGTATAAACCCACCATGTACGGGTGCTCACTGAATAAATACTTGAACCGGAATGTTAAATACCTGAACATTCAGGTACTTTGAGTTTAAAACTAATCGAAATTGTTTACCTTGAAACATGTTGCATTAAAATTTATTTGTATAAGCTCAGTCATGAAAATTAATTCCATGATATACGATCACGAGGCTAGTTACCCATGCAGTAGTAGCTCGAATGGCCAGAGATTTTTTAGCAATTTCTGGAACTGGAGTATCTACTGATAGAGTGAGCCTTTTCTTATGGCCAAGATTTTCTGACGCATAAACGCTTATCAATGAGTGGAGATACGGCCGGCCAGGAAATGTTTTTGTCTCAATGCTTGCAGGAAGTTGAAACGGAATGTGAATATAAAAAATCCGTGCACTGCACTGATTTGAGCAAACTTCGTTTGCATGTGCAGGAAAGTGAAACTTGTATTAAAAGATTTTTAGTAAGGTAGGGAAATAGATTTGGATTGTAATCGGTAAAGGTCGCATGTCCGTACGTACGTCAATCCGTTGGAAAGATAGCAAATGCAAGATTTTTTTGATAATTATATACAGAAAATAATTTTCTGAGGTCAAACGGTTGACCTCAGGTCACCGAAGTTATCAGAAGGCACAACTAGATTTTATGACCGATGTTTTGGTGAAGGTCACATGTCTCTACGTCATTCCGTTGTAAAGATATGACTACCACAAGATTTTGTAATGACGGACGGACGGACGGACGGACGGAATACACTCGTGCATAAGAAAGTTTCACTTTCTAAAAAGGTTTTCATTGCAATAACAATGACAGGTTGCAAAACAAATTCTTAATCTATTGATTTCTTGGTATTATTGAACGTTTAGAGATTATTATACCAGTGGTCGCCATTGGTGCAAAAAGTTTGTTCCCGTTCCCGTTCCTGTTCCCACTCAATGGGTCACTCACATTAAGTGTTCCCGTTCCCGGGAGAGTGGGAACAGTATTTTAGGTACCCGTTCCCATGAATTTAATAAAAATTCGTTCCCGGACCTGTTCCTGTACCCAGAAATTTAAAATGTTCTGGACCCGTACCCGTTCTCACAGCTGGTGTTCCTGGTCCCGTTCCCGGGTACCAGTTACATCATTTTTGTACCCATGCTGGACACTAACTGCTACTGCAAACTAAAGTTAGCAGGTTAACTTTACCCATCCAAGGAATTGATTTATATGTTGGCATGTGTTGGCATGTGTCGGAATGTGCCGGAACATAGCGGAAAGGGTTGGCATGTCCGATTAGAAAATTAGAATCCTTCAACCTAACAGTTGAAGTAACATTCAAAATTACCAAAAGTAAGGGAACGTAAAACATTTTAATATATGTATATGAGGCTTAGCAGCCGGAGCATAGGAAAACATTTTGCAAACCCGGCGTAATCGTTTTATTGCGTAATATTTGCCTTTACACAGAAATGCTTACTTGTAATTACCTGTGGTCGAGTTACTTAGATACCGCGATATCGCCATAATTTCAATACCTTAGCATATTTGCGTATGTGATGTAGTACTCTGTTGACTAATAAATTAAAAAAGAAATCCATCAATAGACATTATAGAAAGAGGTGATGTGTCTAACCACACGCATAAACACAAATACATCTTTCAGCTTCAGGCAAATATGGAACCATGTCTTGGAATAATTTTATAATCCTTGCCCGTATGTCAGGATGTCATGCCCGGTTACTTAAAACGATATTTCAAATACTTGTAATTATATGTACTTATTTGATTACAACCTGACAACATATCTCATGATAAAAGCTAAGCTCGGATAAGTTTAAATTTGGCTAAAACAGTACAGTAGTGTTCGACCTTTTGACTAATTTTCAGTTTAAAATTGCTTACATTATTGTCATCTGTCGGCCATTTTACAAAAAAAATACAGCGAAAGCAAATCGCGAATAATCACTAGCATTGCTACAAAGAATGGCAAGTGTGTGCAGAAATGCTTGTTGTATATAGTAATGCCTGAACAACATTACACAACTGCCTTCACCCCATTCTGGGATATAGTAAATCGTTGGGGTGCGACAGATTTTTCCGAGTATAAAATATGGGTCAATACACAAAGTACAACTCTACAAAAACTGTGTGTTCATTTTTAATTTAATTTATTGTAAAAGAGGTGGACACAATATTCTAATCTTTTCGTTGTAAACACAATCTGACACAAATGTTTACTCTGGAAATTCAGTTATTTAATGTAATAGGAGCGTCCGAAGTACAATGTATCAGTACATTTTGCGAAATATCCCTCAGTTGACTCATGAGCACAATCCCTTCAAGTTTTGAATGCAAAGCAATGGCTGTCGGGATTTTCATAACTCCAAAACTATTGAGTTACACTAGAAAATCCTTTCAAATTGGAAATTCTTGGGGACTTCACCCCTGCACTTGGAACAATAAAAAGCAATTGGTAGAATTTGGAACAAAAACGCAACAATGGAAATGGTGGCGAAACATTTGTTTGACGATGCCAACATGTATTTTTGCCATGTACCGATCTCAGCTGTTCATTCTAAAGGATGAGACCACCACGGTTGAGAAAATCTACCTTCAATTTATATTTTCGTTTTTTCTCATCGGAATTACTGCTCACTGGAACGTTTTCAGATTTGCCAAAGGGGCGCTTAGCTACGCGAACAACTCAATCCTTTTGGCGAAATATCTCGATGGTATATATTTTATATTTAGCTACATATTAATGTGTATGTCATTCCACTAATAAAAATCAGCAAAAATGATTGTTTCATGGAAAACTAATCTTTGGACTTCTAGCAAAATATCTGAAAGACGGTATCACCGCGATACCAGCAGTTCCAAGGATATTGGAAACTATGTTAACGTTAGTTTACTATACTTCAGGGTACGCAGGACCAGTTTTGTATGTAATAATTGGATTGCTAAAGCCTGAATCCCCAGAGCAGCTTTCGTCACTCATACTACTTCGAGATGGTTCTCAAACTGGACTTCAAAGGATGCTTATAATATTCCTCATAGCCTGCATTAACTTCTACACTGTGTTGTTGATAGGCATGTCCGGACGTTTCTTAATATTTTCCGCTTGTGCCGGTGGCGTCCCTTTGGTATTCACTCTTTTTGAGCTTAAGTATGCACGGGATATAATGAAGACAGTACGCTGTAATTTTACATACTAAATAAGGTGACGTCATTGAAGTTTTATTATTTATTGTAGCCCCAAAACCAGCCAGTGTACGTCAGATGCCTTGAGAGGTAACCATTCCAAAATCGTTATTTACCAGTCCCTGAGGATTCTCAACATTATTTGGAATAATGAGGTGGGGGCAACTATCGTCCCGATCATGAAGCTTGTGGTGTACATTTTTATCACGGTGTCCATTGTTGCCTCCATTAGAATTGGTGGATCTATGGCTCTGATAATGGCATTCGCTGCATGGTTTATGCTCACGTTTATAATCGTTGGGTTTTCCTTCATGGCCGAAATGAATTTAAGAAGTCATAATACCATTCAAGATTGGAAATTAGAATCGACAGGTAGGGACACCAAATGGTTCAGGTTAGCTGTAAAGTCACTGCCGGACTTAAGATTTTACATAGGATCGATGTATTTTGTGGACAAACAAATGGTTCTGACAATGGCTGAATCTTTAATTGACAACACGGTCTCTTTCTTGCTATTGAATTCGTGAATGACATTATTTGCGTTGGGGCTTTAACTTTTTAGTATTTGTACGTTTGCAAGCATCTTGGTGAGCTAGAACTATACAAATTACATCATTTTCTGTTGCACGTTTTGTCAGTTCAGTTTAATCCTATATTTTTTATTTTGAACTAGCGTGTCTATTAGTTCATTAACATTTGTATCTAATTAGGTTAGTGTTAAATAACCAGAAGTTATTTACGTTTTAATTTCGTTTTCACAAGCTTGACTTTATTGTTTTGCTTAAATAATAATTTTACATTATGAAAATATGTGGTCATTAAATTGTTCTAGAAGTATTATTCAAGAATCTTTAACATTATGACATTAGCTGAAGTTGTAAAAATATCACCTGCTTTTTTATCCTGGATAAGGCTATCACCGTAGTACTATAAGTTTATTTTAGAAATAAAACGTTTGTCTAGCATTGCGGTAGGGAAATCTACTTTATTTTACAGTATGTTATTCCTGAAATTTAGCCAGGCAATTACTCTCAATTTATTGTATTGTTGGTACGCTATAACTGTTTCATGTTTTTAGAGTAATTGAACACGCATATAGTTTTTCAAAATCAGCTAAAGCGACTTGCTAATATTTACAATGAATCAATTCTTCAGGCACACCGTAATAAGGGGGGACAATAGGACATTGTCTCCCCTAAAATCAGGGAGGGACAGTCTCTACAACTGTCCCCCCACTTTCCAGTAATCAAATTAGCCCTTTCCTGACTTTTCCTGTCAAAACTGGAATAAAGCTTCAGAATTTTTTAAAAATTGAGTAAATCGCAATTAATTTTATTTAAAAAGCGTGGTGAAATCTCTCTTCTCAACAAATATGTACATACAGTGTTGCAAAATATCTTTCTCTTCCTAACATTCCTAACACATACAAGTAGGGAATGTCGATTGAAAATGCCCTCGCATATATGCCTGCCAAGCTGAATATGCCCAAAATGCCCGCCAACGTGACATATTTTTGGGCAAATTGGCACATTGGGAAAATGCCCTGAATTTGGGCTATTTGGGCATATTCGACATTTTAGGCATTTTCAGCCGGGAATATTCTGCATTTCTGGTAGGTAAAACTCAATAATACAATCGAGCCAAAAATGCCAATATTCATTATTAAAATGAAATCCTATTAAAGGCGTACATGACAATTTTGTTTAAATGTATTATATTTCAAAAGATACTCGCTGTGTATCATACAGACAATTTATGTTGAATTATTGACGAATGTAATTTTGTTGAATTTTGTATAAAGTTAGTCAGAAGACTCGAGTGATAAATACGTCATCAACAAATCCTCCCCATCAGAACTTTGATTTGTATAACTTTCATCCTGTTTAGAAGTTGCTCCGCCTCCAGTGTAAATAAACTTGCTCAACCTTTCTGACTAGTGCTTCGAGGTTGGCATAGTTTATTGCATTCCAAAATGTTCGTTTTGTCCAGTAGTAACAATGGTTAGACGTTTTAAAAACTACAACTCCTACAATTGTCTACTGACCAGATTTATTTACCTGTGTGCTAAAACCGTCGAGTAATCGTTTTCAGTTATAACGATTTGAGCGGGGTAATGTGCAGTAGTAGCAAGTGTAAGTAGTAGCAGCGACCAATAATGTCTGGAAAAGGTAATTGACCCGAACATTTGAACTGAATATGCCCAAAATGCCGAATATGCACAGGAATGAAAATGCCCAAAATGCCCGTGCCGAATATGCCCAAAATCTACGTATTTGCCCAAAGTTGAAAATGCCCAAAATGCCCAGGCATTTTGGGTAGGCATGATGCCCAATATGCCATGGCATTTTCAAATCGACAATCCCTACATACAAGCAGGAGTAGCTAGTAGTAGTACATACATGCTTGTTGAGATCAGTTAATTTAGATAACTAATTACCTAAATCACCTTGGTGGCAGAGCCGCAGGGGAAACTAATTGCCTCTTTATTAAAAACAATTGAATCCAATCGAAAGACCAGAGATATTCAAATGATTTTTCCTTCCTTCAATCCTTCGAATGCAAAAAATAGAATCATTTCCTTCTTTCACACCTCATCAAATTGAAGGTTTGAAAACTAAATTCCTTCCTTCATCCTTCCTTTCAAGCAGTTTTGTTCAGAACCTTCCTTAAGCCTTTAGTAATAATTAATACCCTTCCTTCACCAAATTCTGTATTCCGTAATATTTTATTTTCATATATGTATGAGACAACAAAGTCAAAATAGGCTTTTACTATTCCTTAAATAGATTGCTATTTGCCTATTGCTTAAAAGATAAACGTTCAGATATTGTTTATAATATTCATCGTTTCAATTTTTAAAAAGCAGTCTATAATCGCGATATTGATTCGTCCTTGACACAGTATCAATTGTACGTCTAGCTCGACTAGTTCGCTCCAACTATCGAAAAAATTCTTTCTGTTGATGCGAAAGGTACTTTGCTTTACATCAACAACATAAGTGCGTCAATACGAAAAATTGTAGTACCCGCCAGAAATCGTTTTTCCATCGTATTATACGCCTCTTGGTACGTTACGTGTGGATGAAAATACGTATTGACAACATTAGTAGTATATAAGCTTAAGCCCATCCAGCCTGAATTGGCCCCATGGTAAAGGATAGGTGACCTAGATAAGGGTCAATGTCAAGGTCATGGCCAAGGTCCAATGGGAAAAGGTTTTGATGTTGTATTGTTCAGGGAATGTGCTCATAAGGAGCTGGCAATGGAAAATAGTATGACCGTGACTTGTTGTTGTTATTGTGAACTTGACACTGGCAAAGTCGGAAGGGATCGAGCTGGACGGAAAGGTACAGAGCACTTAAGCGGATGCAAAGGAAATGAATGCTTAAACCTAATGCCCAGGGGCGGATTAGTCCTTTCCGTACATAGGTATTGAAGGAGTTTAAATAAGGGTCCACACACACACGTATTGTGAAGACAGTAAGAAGTAGTACTCCAGAACTTAAACTTTTGCTTCCTAAAACTTTTTGAACCTTATACTTTCAAAATATTTCCCCTTTTTTCGAAAATAATATCTGAAAAAATGGCATCAATCATGTCTGAAGATTGCATTACCGATTCTCGCTATTACGACCGTCCCATCGGTTGTTTGGAGCAGTTTAGGTGCAAGTGTGGGCAAGGCTTTGACACAATCCCTGAGATTGTCAAGCATTGCATGACAAATTGCTCGGAATTCCGGGTAAGAAGAGAATTTCCGAAATCCTTCAAGTGTAAGTGCGGTATCGTGTTCTTTGAACTTCCGCTAATGTGCGGACACTTCCACGTTCAATGCGTAGGCAATGAACAGAAAACGGAACGGTGGGTTCGACAACAGAATACCAGATTTGCGGAAAAAAATGGGGGAAGTAAGTACAATTTTTTGTAATATTATATGTAAGTAATAGGGTGAATTAGGTAAATTAAATTAATTATGATAATTAATAAATATTTATTGTCCTTTAGATCTGATTGAAAGCGATGGAGAGGAGGAGATGATGGAAATGGCTGAGTTGGCGTCCCAACTTGAGGGTGCTGAAGAGGCGGAAATGCTCGCAATGGCGGAGATGGCTTCCCAATTAGAGGGAGGTGTGGGTGCTGGAGTTCACGGTAAGCATGTGTATAAATTTATTTACATATATATTACTAGTAAAAACCTCATCATATACTTCAATGTATTTTTATTGTATTTTTATTAGATCTGATGGAGGAGGAGGAATCACCCCCCCTGGAGGCGGTGGCTGCAGAGGCTGGAGGTTCTCGAGGCTCAGCAGTTAAAGAGGGTGAGTAAACTTTTGATCCGTCTAGTATATATTTCCTCCTCTATTTTTACCCCTTTATTACTTACTTATCCCATTTTTTCAAGCAAAAGTCCCCTTTTGCTAATTATTATAAAATAATTATAAATGCTAATTATTATTATATAATAAAAATTTTTCGCCGCTTGAAGCGGCATTTGTAGGTTCGCTAGCGCTCACCATAAGTGCGGCGTTAACAAACAGGGGTCTGGTTAGTGTTTTATTTTAATCAGTAGTCTTTTATTTGGTCCTCCTCTATTTTTACCCCTTTATTACTTACTTATCCCATTTTTTCAAGCAAAAGTCCCCTTTTGCTATTTATTTTAGTCAAAAAATTTTTCGGCATTTGTAGGTTCATAGAGGATCATATTGTTAGATGTTCTCAAATAGGAGTCAAAAGGCTATTTTTAATTCGAATCCACAAGATAAAATTACTTTCGAAAGTTATCAATTTATGGTCCCAGCTCCGTATGTAATATATTTGGACTTTGAGTCCAAATTAGTCCCCAAAAATACATCACATGCTGACAGGTATGGTAAAGTTCCAAATCCACACGCCTACCAATTTCAGCCCGTCGTCACTGGCGGTTCTAGGGATTATTCTGAGGAGCACATACCATGCTCTTACTCATATATATGTGTGGGCCCTAACGGTGAACTTCGTTATAGGAATAGCTATGCTATAAAATCTGACGATGAGAATCTTATGGATGCTTTTTTTTCGGATATTAATCTTTTCTCTTCAGTCCTCATAGAAGAGATGGAGGCTAGACAGACAAAGGCTTCTGCGCATAGAATTTATCCTTCCAACATGGCAGCCATTGATCAGAGTATATGTTATTTCTGTGATGGCATCATTTATCCGCAAGCTGAAAAGGAGGAGCAGGGTGTAGAACATCATGATCATTTTACCCATATGTATTTAGGTCATGCGCACAGCAAATGCAATATCAAAGCAAGCTGGTGTAGTAAAATCCCGGTTGTAGTGCATAATTTATGTGGTTACGATAGTCATCCAATAGTAACCAATCTTGATCATGAGTCTATAGAGTCAGCCACTGTAATCCCGCTCAGCTCAGAAAAGTTTATGTCAATAGAAATAAATAAGAAGTTAGTTTTCATTGATAGTTTAAAATTTTTCAGTAGCTCATTGGATAAGCTTGCCTCGGTGTTAGGTGAAAAGGGTTCGGATAAGTTTAGACTTACTAAAGAGGTTTTCAGTCAGGATTACCCAAATGCGCTAAATGATCAGCAGCTCCTATTTAAAAAGGGTGTATTTCCTTATGAGGCTATAACTTCTTTTGCTGATTTGCAGAAAAAAGAGCTTCCTCCCATAGAATCTTTTTATTCTAAATTGAAAGATGAGCATATAAGTCTGTCTGATTATCAGCATGCTCAATCCGTCTGGGATAAATTTGACATACAAAATATGGCTGAATACTGCAATTTTTATTGTATGTTAGATGTCACCTTGCTAGCAGATGTGTTTCAAAATTTCCACAATCTATTCCTTAGTTCATTTAAATTAGATCCAGCCAGGTTTTTTAGTTTACCAATGATAAGCTGGCAAGCTGCTCTAAAGTATAGTAAGGTAGAATTGGATTATATCAGGGATAGCGATATGCATGTATTTCTAGAGGCAGGACTTAGGGGTGGTTACGCAGGGTCCGGTTCCAAGAGATATGCAGATGCTAACAATAAGTATGTCCCGGAAACTTATAATAGCTCCAAAAACTGTGAATACATTATGTATTGGGATGCGAACGCATTGTACGCAAAGGCAATGGATTCTCATCTGCCTACAAAACATTTTGCTTGGCTCTCAGAGTCTGAAGTTTTTTATTTGTCCCAAAGTGATAATATTATGAACTTGCCTGATGATGGGCAGGAAGGCTACTTTTTTGAGGTAGATCTTTCTGTGCCTGAGGACAAGCATGAATATTTCAATGACTACCCACTTGCACCGCTAAAACGATGCGTTGATGTTAGCGAAATGTCTGCTCACCAAGTCGATTTGCAAAATGACTTAAACTTACCTCATGGTTCAATGAAAATTGGCAAGCTAGTTGCGGATTTGAATCCAAAGATTAAATATGTGATTCATTATAGGACACTTAAAAAGTATATTGAATTAGGAATGTCGCTAGATAGGGTCCATAGAATTTTAAAATTTGAGCAGTCGGATTGGTTGAGATGTTTCATTGACTTATGTACCGAGCGTAGGAAAGCTGCTACATCTGAATTTGAGAAGGATTTTTATAAGTTATGCGTAAACGCTTGCTTTGGGAAGTCTATAGAGCAGGTTAGAAATAGAACAAGGATTCACATTTTAACTAAAAATAAAAATTCAAATTCTATTTTTAAAGATCGAGTTTTAAATTTTTCCCGAAAGTCTTCTTTGAAGGATATAATTATGATTACTCCTAATATTGCTTTATTTGTCATGGGGAAAAGTAGCGTGTACTTGAATAAACCCATTTACACGGGTATTTCTTGCTTAGATATCAGTAAAATTATAATGTATGATTTTTATTATAATTATCTAAAGAAAAAGTACAATTGTGAAAACAACTGTGAAGTACAATTAGTTGGTACTGATACAGATAGTTTAATGGTAAGTATAACTAGTCCTAATCATAATTTAGATGTATATAAAGATATGAGGAAAGATCACCAACTGTTTGACTTATCTAATTTTAAACCTTGTGGTAATGTAAGCCAGGAATGGCATAGTTTTTTTGTAGATGATAATAAGAAGGTTAGAGGTGTTATGAAGGATGTCAGCGCAGGACATCCAATTAAGTCATTTAGATTTTTAAAAGCTAAGATGTATGCGTATTTAACTAGTGATGGTATAGTTGATAAGAAAGCTAAGGGTATTCCAAAATCTTATGTTAAAAAACATCAGTCATTTAGTGATTATGATAAGGTATTAAAAGAGTCGTGTGAAACTATGCATGTTAAATATAGAAAAATAGGTTCTTTAGGTCATAGATTATATAACATAAATGAACAGAAACGCGGGTTAAATGCTTTTGATAATAAAAGATATCACAGTAATTTTACGAATAGTTTGGCATATGGTCATAAGGATATTGTACATTATAATAATTTTGCTAATGTTTTAAAAAATGAAGAAGATGTGTATAATTTAAGTGTGTAAATTGATGTAGTTTGTAAATGTGTAAATAAAAACAAAATCTTTTTCAATTCAATCATTATACTTATTTGCTTCATCATGGACGCACCTACATTTGACTACACTCTTCATGCACCATTTAACTTTGTTATTTCGGGACCTACAATGAGCGGGAAATCGCAGCTTACTAAAAGCATTATATCTCGAAGGAATGAAATCATTTTCCCGAATATAGAACACCTCGTGTATTGCTATGGTATTGACCAACCCCATGAATTTGCTTCAATGAAGCGTGAATTCCCAGAAATTCAGTTTCATCATGGATTACCTAAAGAGTACGGTAACGATATGCTAACCCCGCATCTTTATATACTAGATGATCTAATGGAAGAAGCTTCAAAGTCGAAAGATGTTATGCAGGCCTTTGTTAGAGGTAGCCATCACAGAAATTGTTCCATTATTTTCATAACGCAAAACTTTTTCCATGATGGGCTTAGACCTTTAACAACCAATGCCAAGTACATTTGTTTATTCAAAAATCCGAGGGAGACTCAAGTTGTGAATAAGATTGGGTGTCAAATGAACTGTGGGAAAAAACATGCGCTCATGGAAGATGCATATAAGGAGTGTATTTCAGTTCCTCATGGCTACCTTATGATTGATTGCAGTCAGACTCAAAATGATAATTATAGACTCAGAAGCAATGTATTTCCTGATCCAGATTGTATTGTATTTATTAATCAAAAATAATAAAGTTTACAAAGTATAAAAATGATTCAAAAATTAATTACATAATGCATAGCAATGTCCTTGAAATCAGTCATCAGCATGGTAATGGTGCTTTGATTTTGCGTCAGAGTGATTTGCCTCTCGTCGCATTCTGGACATGCCCAGTCAATTTGGGCAAACGTAGTTTTCAAAATATCTTGTCTGTCAAACCCATCCTTGCATGCTGGGCAGAAGCTTGGATACGGTTTGGAATAAACCGTATCGGAGCGTGAAGCTCGCTTCAGCCTCGTAGGTACATCAGTACCCTTCATTTTTTGCGTTATGGTTTTCACAACAGCAGCGTTCTTGACGGGCGGGATGGATTCCCTTCTGTTAGACTTCTCACCACATTTCTTGACGCATGTTGATGAAAGACATTCAGAATCCTTGTTAGAATTCTTTCCCCATTCAAAGGTTCCACAAACATCCTGCCCAGATGAACTGTCCGCGTTATCCGCGTATCGAGCAGATGCAGATACAACGTCTGTAAATATAAATTATAGCTACCTAGCTACGTATTGTAGTAGTACACAAGGTTACTGATAATTTCCGGAGTCTGCTCCAGTTTCCAATTGACACGCATCTTTTTCCCACTCAGAGTGGATCGCTGAACGTTCATGAATAAACGTTGCCCATCTTCAGAACGGGAGTACCATACCTTGGGTCGATTGGGATCCTTGGGATGACCATAAAGGTTGAAAAATGGTTTTCGGTAACCCCCCTCCTTTTCTTCAACAGCTTTTTTCACTGCCGGACCTCCGTCATCACCCTCATCAGAGCATGGAGAATCGTTCACGTCCCTTCGAGTAGGTGATTCGCTCCGTCGATTCGGACCGTCAATCTCCGTTTCACGAAATTTTGCTGCATTCGCCAGGGAATCAAATTCCTCGGTGGACTCTGCTAAATCTATTAGAGATTTACTGATGGGATGTTTTTGAACAGGTAAATTCTTTGAGGCTCCACTGGCCTGAACTGATAAATCCATTGGTGAATCAGTTGCGGAGACCTTGCCTTGGACAGATAAATCCATTGCAGTTTCAGGTTGACTGGTGGAGGTCTCACCTTCAACAGCCTTGATGCATTGGTTAATTTCAGTATCCATTTTCTTATTGAGTTCTCTGAAAAATTTAAACAGTGTAAACAATAGTCTGAAAGTCTTCAAGATGCAGCCATGCATTTCAAGAATGACGCTAATATTAGTAATAAACTTTCAATTAAAACCATACCTGCTGAAAACGTGAGATTCTTGAGGATGATATTGTATAAGCTGAGCTCAAACGTATACTTCAAGTTGAGATGACAGTTGCTGAATGATACTATTCGTTGCAACGAGCGGGGTATTTATCCTCCCAAAAATTTGTAAATTTCACTTATTCCTCACAATACGTAAGCAACGTCACGAAGGACAAATAAGGGTGTACATTAGTAGTTGACCTTTGAAAGTTCTTGACTGTAAAATCCTCCTTCCATAGCGTCATTATCTTCAGGGTCAATTAAATAATACATGCGTGGGTTCGAGTTTCCTATTCTGTTTACAGTAAACACCTCTGGTTTAAACCGTTTTGAATAACCTTTCTCAAAACAATTTTTGTCAATAGAAATGAGAACACGGTCCCCGACCTTAAACTTTGGCTTATCATAGGATTTCAGTTCCTTGTTTCCATACAGATTGAACCATACATCCATTTCATTTTTGGAATTAACATTTACTGGCTTAAATTTTATGCTGGAATGAACCGTGTTATTGTAGTTTCGAACCAACTTTTGTAAGACATGAACGAATCTGTAGTTTCCTTTATGATGTACATATCGACTTATTTTTTCCATAATAGTTCGATTAAATCTTTCAACGATGCAGGCTTTCAGTTCGGATTGAACATGAAAGACTTCAATTCCATTATTCGAGCAAAATTCTTTGAAATCTTTTTTAAATTCACCCCCTTTGTCACATTGAATGCGTTTGGGCTGCCTGCCTGAACTCTTCAATATTTTCTTGAAAACTGCTAAAACATCAAGACTATTTTTAGTTTTCACAGGGTGGACAAAGGCATATTTACTAAAAGCATCGATGATGCTTAGCAGATACCTATGATTGTTATTGCTTTTGGAGTAAGCTGATATATCTATTAAATCAATAACCCACTGCTCATCTATTCCATGAACCACAACCTGACGCCTTTTAAATTTACTTATTGCTGGCTTGTTTTCAGCATACACCGGGATACCACGCAGAATTCTTTCAATTGTAGATTTACATTCCCCGCCCTTATAATGTTTCATGAACGTTGTCAAACCTGAAAAACTACCCTTAAATTTCGGGTTCAGATACAGACGCTTAATTTTTGCATCCGACATTGTCAGCTGACACCGTACAAATATTGTTTATAATAATTGTACATTGACTTATGTAAGTCAGATAATATAGAGAGCTGTATTGGTTCGCATGTATTGGGTTTGACTAGCACAAAAATAAATCATGAAGCGGTTACTAAAACACAGAGCATTTTTAAAGAAATGCAAGTGCAAACGTAAAGTAAATGATTGTCTCAGTGAAGCTTCTAATGACGAAGTTAAAACTTTATCCGAATGTGCTCGTAATTTGATTATAGGGAATGTACCAATACCACGTAGTACAGTTGAGAGATTGCGTCCATACAAAAAACATCTACGTGCACTCTCCTTAAAATCGCTGTCATTGACAAAAAAACGTAAAGTTCTTCAGCGTGGTGGAGGTTTCTTCATACCTATTCTAGCTTCTTTAGCAACAACGTTACTGTCAAACGTGCTCGCGAATTAATTAACATGGCTAAGCGAATGAAACTGATTCCAGAATCACTGTACAATGTGCTAATGTCCAAAACTAACGATAATAACATCTCATCAAAGATATTAAATTCACGTAAGCTTACCAACGATGTAAAACAAGCTCTATATGGCGAATATGCCAGACAGATGAGACATAAAAAGCATCATGACGATAATCAGCCTTTGCTTGTTAAATTGATTAACCAGCAAGGGATGCAGCCACCTCTTCAAAAATATAATTTCAATGCAACGAGATATCAAGACAATCCAGTTACTAGTATCGTCCCATATGATAAACCTCAGAGTAGTAGGCAAAATACCTACCGCAATCCATATTATTCGAATAATTATGTCGATGATTCTGAGAGTGAACATGATGCAGATTATCGGTCTAATACTAACGATCGACCCACTGAATTTAATGGAGGTGTTTCTCAAAGTAATGAGAATATGGATGTATCCGAAAACACGAGAATGCGTAAAGCTTCCCCTGATATCATAGACGGTTATTATGAAAGCTTAACAAGACCACAACGTAAGAGACATGATATTGCCAAGGTAGGACCAAAACGAAAACGTGTACTAATTCGACTTCCAGATGACGCAACAAAGTCCCTCCTTTCAAAAGTTATGGCTAAGGAAAATAATGATGAGTCTATTAATTTGTCTAACCGTATCAAGCTAATTCCCAAATGGGAAGAAACTGACAAAATCAAGAACAATAATCCCCCAGCAGAACGTCTTATTCCAAATTTACCGAGAAGGTCTAAACGAAAAGTTCGCCATGATGATGATGATGATGTTTTAGCTGTGAAACGGTTTAAAAATATTCCAAAATTATTAGGGTCTTCAAAGACTAAACGCAAACGTTACCCCAGCAAACGTATTAAACCAAAACTAGTAGATTTTACAAAACCTAAAATAATAGAATCTAAAAATACGAAACGCAAAGCATCCGATGACATCGATTATGATGATGAAGCTTCAGCTTCAAAACGTTTCAAGAACATTCCGAAATTATTAGGGTCTTCAAAGACTAAACGCAAACGTTTCCCTACGAAACGTATCAAACCGAAACTAGTGGATTTTCCAAAAACTGAAATGATGGATACTACGAATTCTCAACTAATGGACTCTAGGAATACTAAACGCAGGGCATCCTATGACATCGATTATTATGACGAAGAAGCCTCAACTTCGAAACGTTTCAAACAAATTCCGAAATTATTAGGGTCTACAAAGACTAAACGCAAACGTTTCCCTATGAAACGCATCAAACCGAAACTAGTAGATTTTACAAAAACTGAAATGATGGATACTACAAATAGTCAACTAATGGACTCTAGAAATACTAAACGCAGAGCAGCCTATGACATCGATTATGATGAGGAAGAAGCCTCAACTTCCAAACGTTTCAAGCAAATTCCGAAATTATTAGGGTCTTCAAAGACTAAACGCAAACGCTTCCCTATGAAACGCATCAAACCGAAACTAGTGGATTTTACGAAACCTAAAATAACTAATTCTAGAAATACCAAACGCAAAGCTTCCTATGATATTGATTATGATGACGATGAATCTTCATCTTCGAAACGTTTTAAGCAGATACCGAAACTATTAGGGTCCTCAAAGACTAAGCGCAAACGTTACCCTATGAAACGCATCAAGCCGAAACTAGTGGAGTTTACAAAAACAAAAATAGAGGATTCCAGAAATACTAAACGCAAAGCTTTCCAAGATGTTGATTACGATGATGATGATGATGATTTGCCACCTTCAAAACGCTTAAAACCTAACCCGAAAATCTTAAGCACATCTGATGATATAGCATTGCCCGAAAGGACGAGAGTCTATACTCCCAGGAAGTGCAAATCTTTGAATACTAAATATGGTAAATGAATCATACGTAGAATATTGTCCAAATGGAATAATTTTGATTAACAAGTTTTATTCATTTTTTCAAACTTTGTTACATTCTGAATAATTGTCTTATTACAGCAATTGTGTTTTAATAAATACTGCCTCGATACAATAAAATATGACACATATTTGTCATTACGAGTAAAATTATTTGTAAATTCACAATAAATCTTCATTGGATTACAACGTTGTAGACGTTTGTACAAAAAATACAATACATAATAAACAACCGAGCCCCAATTCTGCAGCTGTTTAATATTTTCTCTCACCCAAACTTTGCATCGCTTAGCAAAGATTTTGAAATCTTTGGAGTAGTGGCTTATACCAAACCCATACGAATCGAAAAACTCCAAACAGCTGGTTTTACTCTCTTTGTAGAACGTCAGCCAATGATCACCAGGCTTTGTACTAGGATCTGAATTAACCACTAGACACAGTGGAAATCTGTTAAGCTTCACATGTTTTAATTCATCGCATGATATTACATCAAATTTAGCATTTCTAGTTTTACATATTACATTAAGATAATTATAAACTTGATCGGTATTCATCCCTGCATGGCTTCATGCGAGTAATCAGTAAAGTACACAAATTTATTCTTGTCAATGTTCAAAATGCTCTGGGACTCTGTGTAACAAAGAATCGTTAATGGGGTTGTTGTGGCGGTCCTAAACCGGAGCTCAATCTTGATATTTCCAAATCTGGGCAGGGCACGTGCGTCACTAATCGGGGCAATCTCATAGACATACAGCGCACGGTTCTTTACAAAATCGTTAACGCTAAAGTCAATACTCGCATCCTTATTATCAATTCCAATTGCTCTGTAAATATTGCTAACGGCTTCTTGAACTCGAATACTATCTTCTCTAAAGTCCACATCCAAAGGGTAAACCTCGTTGGTATCACCATTAACTGATACATTTATATGAGACAAATCATGGCTGCCGAAAAGGTATGGATTAGTTGTTCCAGTGCCATTTATATTTGCGCTGCGTACAATAGCGAGCACAAGACGTTCCGGTAACTGCCCACCTTTGAAAACTCCCTCCTCAATTCTTGATAAGGTACCAGTTGGTAATGAAAAACTTTTCACATCTACTTTGTTCAAGTACAGATTTGCAACATCACCTCCTTCCCATTGTCTTATATGCTCAATTGCTGCAGCCGCCAGTACTTTGTGTCTCGTAACTTGTAGCTTTGCTTCCAAAATGTTTAGTCTGTATCGAGGTGTGGCTACCCCTACTGCACCTCCTGGACAATGAAGCGTGAAACCATCCGTGGAGCGATGAAATACAATTTTTAAATCAACACCCGGTGGTAAAAAATCTGGTTGAGCAAATAGATCCACATGAGGCCGACCAATGACTTCAAAAACCTTACTACCCTTACTCATTTCGAATCGTGATTTGTAGGATCCTGCTGCCAAAACGTCAGTTGATTCAGGGTCGTCGTTTTTAAAGTATCCGGCACATTGTGATTGAGTTTCATTGTACTCCTTGGAAAATAACAACAGCCTTTCGAACATGCATCTGTAGGCATAGTAAGGATGTGTGGGTGTAATCAATGTTTCATTCAAGTACACAGAGCACTGTGAAAAAATTGAATGAAGAATATTGTTGACGGGAGCTACCACAGTTGCGGCACCGTTTGCAGCACTTTTGTCATCTAATATACGCAGCCGTAAATATAACCTGGTTTTGCTAGGTTCAATATAATGTGCGTCAGTGCTATTGACAATAAATGTTAGTGGAACTGCAGTCTCAGATAATGGACAATTTGGATAAATGTCACATGACTGCGTAGTGAGAATGCTCATATCATAACCCTCACGTTTAAAAATGTCCAGTTCACTTCGTAGATAATGATGATCCGCACCCATGATTATGAAAAGATGTTTCGACTGTTTTTACGCTTTTTTTTATTTTTTTCCGTTTCTGCACGCGTAGTTTCAAGAGTCCACGACCAGTCTTACGCTTTTTAGGTTTTTTCTTACTTCCACGACCGATTTTTGAACTGCGTTTTATTTTCTTATAATTGAACAGCCGATTTTCGTCAAGCTTTCGTTTCCGACTAAACCCAGATCCCGACTGATTCATAATATCATTTCCCACTCCTTTAAGTGCAGTGAGCCCTCTGTCACGCAACGCCTCACGTAAAGGTCTACCTCCATCCAAAACATCCATAGCAACATTTTTTAAAGCTGTTCTTGCATGTGGGAAAATATACTTTGTCGCAAAAGGTATTAATCGTCTCGCAATTGACCCAAAGAATGATCCTAAGCCACTACCTTTTTGGCGATTGTTTGATCCGCGATAAAACAGTAATCCACGCCCGTATTGAACTCCATTCCCATATTGTGGTCTATGAATCCTGTAAAACTTACTCTCCTTATCAGAACACTTATATTTCTTGACCATGATTGTTTTATAACGTGCGTTAGCTTCTCTGTTCCCGAAAATGCAGTGTACACTTAAAGTCACCAACTTCAAATGGGGGTGGTTCTCCCGATTCATTCATTATATACACATGTATACTATCAAATGAATGTGTTTTCAATGGGAGATATGTTAGATTCATAAATTCGTGTTCAAATGCACGGCCGTTATGATACGTCAAAGGCATGCATCTTAAAAGCGGTGCATACGCATCACCAACAAATTGGTTTACTATAACGTCACAGTATACAAACAGAAGATCATTTGCAAAATCCTTGTAAAATCTATGACGCGCCCTAAACTTTGAAAATGGACTTGATTTGAGTGTACGTGCGCTTTCACTGGCTGCATGAAATCCCAAATAATGTTTCATTATACTTGATAACGTGTAGTCATTCATTTTTGAATTTTTGTCGTACTCTATAATTATTTGATTGGATTTTATCCTCCAATCGAACTGCAGTGCTTCACTTAATGTACTCATCATTTGTTGAAATGAAGTATGGTTAAACCCAGCCTTAATAACATTCTTGGAATCTCTATTAGACACAGCGATTACATCATCTTTTAGTAGATAGTACTTCAACTGAATGTGGGAAGTAAAATTTCTAAACAATTTGTGGGTGTCATTGTAAAAATGCATAGTGCCATATGGATGGTTGTCCAATCCCAAGTTCATTAACAGTCGTTTGTAAATTGTTACTGCTACTACTTCATCTTGGAGTGGAATTGTATCAATGGTTAAAGTATTGTTATTTCCAACCTTCGGACTGATTTTGTCTAGATACTTGAAAGTTTTTATAAGAGAATCTCTTGTTGGTATTACGTAGTAACGTGGAGCTTGCCAAACAAAATCGATAGGATCATCTGCCCTCCTCACTTCTACACGAAACATCTTTTCTAGAGGCACAAAAAGGAAAGGTATTCTGTTTATACTATGCATACCAGTGATAATTGTTTTCTCACTGTCTAAACTTGCAGGAGCCGCGACTGGGTCCATCTTTATCATACCATCCTGGAACCCGAAAATTTTCTTGACTCTATCAGATAGTTCGAATTCATAAATCAATTTTTGATTACCGCTTCCCTTTGTGATTTCCATATAGGACGCTGCATTCAGTTTATACAAATCTCTTGTCATGACGGATAAGTATTCACAAAACATATGCTCTGCGGAATAGTTGGAATGAGCAAATAACTTACACTTTACTGTGTCTCCGTCAACCCATTTAACCGAGCTCAGATCTAGTAAAGAGGTAGACAGTAAATCCGATCCTGTACAACAGACCGACGCAGTGCCCAATTCCTCGCCCTCTTTAATAAATACATCTGTAGATGTGTATGTACATGAAGCTAGCGCAACCTCATATTCTCGAGAATCCAACTCAAGTCTTGTAGCTAACTTGTTTCGAAAATTAGTTATAGTGTTTTCGGGGTAATAATTATAAGATGCATCGCTAAGCAAGGTAACTGTGAATCCCGCCATGATGACATTGAATGATTGAATGAATACGTAATTGTCCAACATTATATATATACATGAGAGAAGCTTTATTTATCAAAGGTTTTTTTACAAACAAAAAATACAATGCTTAGAAAATAATCTCATGCTGAGATCCCGTGGAAAATACACGTGTTTCTTCTATTTGACGATATGCATCTTTCTTCATACAGCAAGAGGGAAGACAGCATGGGCGTTTGAAAGCTTCATCTGTATTAAAAAATCCAAAGCCACCACAGTAAACACAAAATGCAGAACCTCCGCTCTGTGCAACGTAATAAAGCTGTGCCATGGAGTCTTGATCATCTACTTCCCTATACTCACCATTATTCCCAGCAGCGGCATCGTCGTTATCACCATTGTAATAACCACAATGTGTTTTAAACGAATTTATACGATATGCCAGATCCATTGCCGCAGGAAATTTGGGAAAGTCCGTGATTGCCGTTTCTTTAGGAGCATCAAGATGATTTACCAGGTACTGTGGCATGTGGTTTTGATACGATGAAAATGATATGGTTGGATCATAGGGTAATATTTTGTTCAACCCTTTAATTCGAACTGTCCACATACTCCTAAAATAGTCAAATTCTTTGCAATTACACAGAAACGTTGGATGGTACTCATTTGGAAACTCTGGGCATTCATGCTCCAGCATTATTGCAGCCATTTGTTCCATCAGCTCGTAAACAAATCGTTTTCGGGACCAATACCATCTAGCTTCGTCTTCATGTTTCTTGTTAATCCTCAAATCATAGCTTTTCTTAACACGATGATAAGCTTGTCTAAGAGGCTTCTTTTCGTCAGTTTTTTTCTCAATCTTGGAATGAAATGTCGGTAAGTCCCCTTCCCAGACGAGAATTTGACGACGACGCTCTGTTTCAGGATCTGGCATGCGTTTCTTCAACGCACAAGTGGATTGACACCATGGTCGAGTTGTTGGATTGTGATATCTGAATGAGCCATAACCCCCACAATAAACACAGTATGCAGTCCCTCCAGTTTCCGCCACGTAATATTTTTGAGCCATGTCTTTACCTTTACAATCGGTAAAGGGCTTGCCATTATAGAAATGGGTATCATTCCAGTTCGCACTAAATGATTTTAACCGAAATTCAAGATCCATTGCTTTAGGAAATTTTGGAAGTTCTGTGACTGCTAATTGTTTAGGTGGAGATAGATGATTTAGTAGAAACTGCGGGAACATGTTACGATAGTTTAGATAGTTGTGGGAGTTGTCCTTGTGTCTTCTGATCCAGCGAACTTTACTCCTCCAGTTTTGTCGGAGAAACTCGAATTCTTTACAATTACATAGTAGCGATACCTGTAATTGGTTGAATGGTTGTTGGCACACATGATAGAACATGATTGCTGCTAAGTACAGTATCCGCTCATGTAAAGCTCGTTTTTATATCCAATATCTTTTTGCTTCATGTATAAGTTCCGGGTCAATTTTCAAATCCAAGTTTTCTTTCACACCTGAGATTTTCTTTTGCTCCTGTTTTTTCCGGTTTTGTTCTTCTTCTTCTTCCTTTTCTATTTCCCCATGATACACTTTCGGTTCCTCCGTATCTTCATTGTCTTCAACAAAGATTGTCTCAAAACGCGGAAATTTTGTTGGAGACGGATCTTCAAATGGTACCTCAATTATATCAGGTGATGCAGGGGAGTTTTCAAAATTCACAGACATTTTTGAAACAAAATTTTTCAAGAAAATAAATGAACTGGTTTGTAATAGAGCAGACAGAATTGTGGAGCAAATGATACTCTGCTATGGCAAAACAAACCCCATATATAGGGGAGAAACAAACTATTTGTTTTGGTTTTTCATTATCCACTTACCGTTATTGGATGATAAATTTAACCTGTAAACATTTTCATGAAGGTTATCAAGTCTCGAAGCTTATAATTGTATTTACAATTCAGTGCTTTAACTACTCTGCCAAACGACCTGGCATTGGGTTTAATACGTTTTATCCCTTTGATATACGTATACGAGGGATCTCAGAACGTTTATTTTTGAGTAATATGTTTAAAGCAATTTCGACATAACAAGGATGACCCTGACCCCTATCAAGGTCGGGTATCCTTTACCGTTAGGCCGATTCAAAAAGGTATAACTTTACCATTAGGCCAATTCAAAAAAATAATAAAAAAGGTCATGACCTTGGGCAATGACCCTTATCTAGGTCACCTATCCTTTACCATGGGGCCAATTCAGGCTGGATGGGCTTAAGCTTATATACTACTAACATTTGAGTTAGTCGTCATGAAAGGTGCGTTCCGCGCGTCTATTTTGCAAACAATGCGGTGAAGCCTTGTTCCTTCGTAATTTTGTTCACCTTTCCTTCCCTTCCCTTCATTTGTGTCGACAGAAGCGTCTCCTTCCCTGAAGGAAGCCTTCTTTGAAGGGTACCCTTCGACGGGTGAACATCTCTGCGACAGGCAGAATACATAGTACAATGTCAAAATTTCAGAGTATCTGCACTTCATAATGTCATCTCCACAATGTTTCAACAATTTCTACATAAAATGTCTTTTAGTCTACATCGAACATCATCAAGCACATATAAACAAATATTGTAAGACTAAAACATTTGAACGAAACTACAGGCAGAAAACAGTTGCTATAATATTTAAAAATATGCTGCCATTTTAACTCATTCTTCCATCGGAAATATAAAATCATCTTTGTTAAATCATTTGCTGCCCTGTTGACCATCAGAAGTAAGTCCATATTTTTTTAGATTATAATTTCTGAATTTCTTTGCACCCATTCACCACATGCACGACTTGATTGAGTCAAATGCGACCATGGCTTAATTTTAATGAAAAATAATTTTTATAATACATAGCATACATAATATACCTGGTTGCAAATCACTTAATCTTTAAATACTGCATGTACCTCTACGAATTTTAATTCCATTAATCCGTAATTGCTTGTTACATTAAAGTTTAAGACAAGTATTCTTACAAGAAGTTAATATTCTTCAGGCTGAACAGTACTCATTTCCTACCAATTTGTTTGCAGCTCCGATTTGCCATTAATCACATCATTCCTTCTATAGATCCAGCTTTATGATTACTTTAGAATTTCTAACTGCGGATTTTCAAAATTTAAAATATTAATCCAGCATTACCACATTAGTTGAGCTATTACGCCTAAATTGTTATATGGGTTTGTGTGAAGAGAAACATCAACATGTTCTTTGATTTTGTGCAGCTGGCGTACTGGCAGTGGCAAGCTGCGTTTTACAACTGTGAGAAGATCATATACGCATCTAACCTGATAATCCCAAACCTAGACCAGGCAATCTACCCTTATGTTTTGTTCAACCACCTAATTAGCAGGGTATTTAGACGTAGGGAAGTACTTTCAAGACTGCAAAAACAGCAGCGTAAGAACTGTAAAGCGCTCTTATTTTTTTACAGCGAGCCAGGCAATGAAAAATCCTGCGAGTACATGCTCAGAAAAAATACTTTATTTTAACTATCAGGCGATGCATATCTTATTTCACCATCGTGGTCAGTGATACGCGAGTTGAGCAATTCATTGAAAGTATCCTTGGGATTTCTACAGAATATACACGATACTTCGATTTCAGCTGGTTGAACTACATGGTTCTTAAGCCCTTAACCATACAGAAACCTTTCTCTTAGAATGTCTGAAATCAGCTAACCAAAAATGAAATTAGTCGCGCTTTTATACTGTCATTGCTATGTAAATATTATATTAACAGGAAAGGAAACATACGCACGCAAGTAGAAATACATTATATTAATCGTGATGTAATCCCAGATGCGTAATCCCGTTCTAAAATATTTTAAAAGTAAACTGTAATCATATCCCACATCGAAATATATAGTCATCCGTAATCCCGAGTTGAAAAATCTAGGCAAGTAATCCGTAATCACTGCGCCAGATATTTAAAATGTAATCACATTCGAAAAATTCGATTTTTGGAAATAATCCAAATCTTGTAATCTGCAAAATCTTTTCAAACGGTACTAACATTGTATGCGTAATCCAAAATTTACTTTACGTAATCCATCCAACCCTGGACACAGCCAATGTATGTATTAGCGTTATGCAATGATGGCATTATGGCATGCAAATACGGACACCTGAACTACTTTTGATTTACGTGTTTAGAGTTCTCGTGCCACTTCTCGTGAACACAAGTAATTTAAACCGGTATTTTTGTGGCAAAGCAGTTCTATCAAACTAATGCAACTTCCTAATTTATTGAAGCACTTCCGAATGTCATCTGCACACTGTCTCTATATTACATATATAAAACTAGCAATCAAGCCATCCGCCAAGACGGTTGGGATGGCTGGCAGAAATTAATTTCAAATTGAACTTTAATAATAATTTTAGTTAAATAAAGCACTTCCCAATGTTTTCTTCACACTGTTTTAACATCTTCTAACATAAAATGTCGTTCTTTTGCATCCAAAATTAAATATCACCTCTAATAAAAGGATTGTAAGAAGGGCCCGTTTAAACAATTTCCCAACCAAAAGACAGGTGATATAATATTTAAAAATCTGCTGACATTTTAAAACTCAGTCTTCCATCACGAATGTAAAAAATCCATTATTAAATTTTAGCTGCCACGAATCCTCAGCGGATTTTAATTCAATTAAACCATATTTGCGTGTTACATCAAAGTTTAGGACATTAAAATAAGTACTCAAACACGAAATCAATGTTATTCAGGTTCGCTGAACATATATTCTTTGTCAAACATTTTCTGTCAACTCAAATTGTTTACCGGTTATATCATTGGTTCCATAGATCCAGCTTTACGGGAATTCTAGATTTTCTAACTACAGCTATTCAAAAGCTAACTTTATCTCAATAGCACTGCTATACGAAGGTAAACATTAACATGTTCTTTGATTTTGTACAGCTGGTGTACTGGCAAGCTGCGTTTTACAATTGTGAGCAAATCATGTACTTATCCAACCTGATCATCCCAAACCTCGACCAGGCAATCTACCCTTATGTTTTGTTTAATGACAAAATTACTAGAATATTTAGCCGTATGGAAGTACTTTTTACATTGGAGGAACAGCGGGCGAAGAACTGTAAAGCGCTCTTATTTTTTCACAGTGTACCAGGCTGGCGCAGCAAAGGAAGATCATGCGAATACATGCTTCAAACGGAACACTTTATTTTACCTATATGGAAATCCATATCATACTTTACAATTGTGGTCAGTGATAAGCGAGCTGATCAATGCATTGAAAGCGTCCTTGGTATATCTAGAGAATACACACAGTTCTATGACTTCAGTTGGTTGAACTACATGGTTCTGAAGGTCTTAACTACGCAGAACCTATTGCAAGCACAACATTACGTTGACCGATGGTTCATTCAATGCTTCAGTTGTAGAAATATTCGCAACACTAAAGTGTATCTTGATTTAACACATTTCAAGAAAAACCCAATGAAGTTTCGGCACGAGACTGACATCACCTTCAAGAATGTTTTGCGCCATTTGACATTCATGTATTCTGCAAACTACGGAAGCCATAAAATCGAATCGAAAATATATGCTCAGGCTAGAACAATACAAAGCAAAAGCAAAACAGTTTTTACTCAACGAGGCCTTCAGTTTTCCAATCAAGTCATAATCGGATTGTCATATGAAAGATTTTCAAATTCTACCTTTCCTACCAAAAAAGAGAGCAAGTCATCGGGAAATTTCAAATGGTATTTTGGGGTCGAAGACGGAGCCTTAACGAGATATCCAGGCAGCATCCCATTGCGCAGCGATGCTTTCAAATTCGTGTCTTGCTATGGATTAAACAATACGTTGACGTACCACATTTACATCCAACCGTTTGAGAATACACTCTGGTATTTCATTTTGGGTTTCATTTTATTTACTGGCCTAATACTTCAATTTGATTCACATTCAGGATTTCTGAATCGGTACGAGGTTTTCATGCTACCGGTCATGTCCCTTCTAGAGATGGTTGACTTAAACGAGGTTTCCGTCCCACGAACTATGAAGTTGAAGTTCATTATGAGCTTGTGGCTTCTGGCGACAGTTGTTCTGAGCAATGCTTACAAAGGTGTCATCACATCTGATCTAACTGCAGAGAAACCAATGGAAGGTTTGAAAACTTTCGCTGAACTTAAGGACGTGGATATAATGCCTGCGTTTACAAAAGAAATAGGAAAAAATGCAGGGGGAATGCTGAGAACATATGGTAAACGACCGGACAAAAATGGAAGAGTTCATGTTGGGTTAACTTTACCTATACTTGCAGTTACAACCATAGGCTCTAACATTGCTTGGGCAAAATATACAGTGGACTACTTTCGTGGACCATTTCATTTGAAGTATGGGCTACAGATAAAGGATTTGATGAACCGTTTAGTCGTCCCAGCTAACATTGATGAAGTACCTATTGGAGAAGAACTGTCAAAATGTCAAAAACTGGCGTACATTAATTACGAAAGCAAAATCCTGAATTTCCGGGTACCCAAGAGCAGACTGCGGACGCTACGTTCGAAGCCATTCATTGTGAGTGAGGAAGCAATTTTTAAAAATCTGTATGGTTTGGGATTTATAAAAAGTGCTGGAAATTACTTGTTTGTCTTCGTAAGGAATGTATTGGAGTCTGGGATTTTCGTGTGGATTGAAAATCGATTTAATAGTTTGGAAGAAAGCAAATATGATGTGAAATATTTGATTGAGCAAAGGCGGGGTGCTGACGATTTGGAATTTGGTTCGAACTTTGTTCAAACATTGTTCGTTATATTTGGATTTCTTACTGCAGTATGCATAACTTGCTTCATATTTGAATTCATGAGTATATTTGCTAATTCATTCTACTTTCTCAATCGCTAGAAAATTGAACTATTGTTACTTACTAATTGATTTTAATTATTTTAGTTCAGGGACATCATTTAAACGTTAGTAGTGGTTAGTCTGATCTGCATAATAAATAATGAATTAAATCTTAACCCGCACTTCTGAAATTCTTTGTTGCATTTTGCATGTGCTTTTATTTGAACGTTCATAAGTTGACCATCAAATTTCGGATCACTATAAGTTAACGCTGAATCTGAATCATCCTCACTGAGGATAAACCTCGAGCTGCATTTTGGTGTATGCATTGTTAATGTCCATTTTTCTAGGCTGTTAGGAGTGGTGCCGAAATATGTGTTTACCGGATTGTTCTCCAATAGATCATTTAAATCATATCTTAACAGCAGAGCTATGCAAAATACTTGGTCTCAGATTACAAAATACAAAGTAAAACACCTGCAGTAATATATAGAAAATACAAAGTAAAATACCTCAGGTTACATTACTAAAATACAAATAAAAATACAATACATGGTAAAAAATTTAAAATGCTCAAATACAAAATACTATATTTTAAATACCATACTTTACTTTTCTACTACTTTTCTTTAAGTACCTTAATAATGCTCACTGTTTTCAGTTTCTGGGACTCAAACAGCGTTAAATAGCAACATTTTAAAACATATTCGTTAACTAACCAAATCAAGGACTACGTATAAAACTTACGTAGTAACAAATGATTCAACTTTTGTTGATTTGGTCAGTACTAGTGGTCGGGCCAGATCAGTTCAAACCTGAAAATTTCAGTTCAGTTCAGTTTGGTTCATACAAATTTTGGTTCAGTTCGCTACACAAACCAAACTGAATGGTTCGGTTTCAGCGTAAAACTGAACTGAACTGAATCGTTTCAACTGATTTTTACTCATGTACAATAAAGACTGTTTCTGTCATGACGCACTTCTCATTTCTGACGGTTGCATTTGCCGTGCTATATATTTATACATATATAAAAACATATCTTATATGTATGTATGTGTGTATGTACAAACATATATTTCGAGATTCTGAACATTTTTGGTGTAAGTTGTAATCATGCTGGGGAAAGTATTTTGAGCCAAATACATTATTTGAAATACGTTTTCCAGACCCTTGAAAGTAAGCAAATACAAAATAATTTTGTATTTACAGGCCCATAAAATACTATACGTACAAAATGCTTGCCCACTGCTTGCTAATTTTAAAATAACAATTACGAAATACTTTGTGGTCTGAAAATGCGTATTTTAAAATACAGTACATATTTTCAAATGCAGTATTTTCAAATGCAGTATTTTCAAATGCAGTATTTTCAAATGCAGCATTTTCAAATGTAGTATTTTTAAATGCAGTATTTTCAAATGCAGTATTTTCAAATGCAGTATTTTCAAATGCAGTATTTTCAAATGCAGTATTTTCAAATGCAGTATTTTCAAATGCAGTATTTTCAAATGCAGTATTTTCAAATGCAGTATTTTCAAATGCAGTATTTTCAAATGCAGTATTTTCAAATGCAGTATTTTCAAATGCAGTATTTTCAAATGCAGTATTTTCAAATGCAGTATTTTCAAATGCAGTATTTTCAAATGCAGTATTGTCAAATGCAGTATTTTCAAATGCAGTATTTTCAAATTCAGTATTTTCAAATTCAGTATTTTCAAATGCAGTATTTTCAAATGCAGTATTTTCAAATGCAGTATTTTCAAATGCAGTATTTTTAAATGCAGTATTTTCAAATGTAGTATTTTCAAATGCAGTATTTTCAAATGCGGTATTTTCAAATATGCCGGCGACGGGTTTAACGGGGTCATTTGTTCGTACCTGCGACCATTGTACCCGAGTATTTGGATTCGAAGAGAATTGAGGTATTTGAATGGATTTTAGACTATCATGCCGGTACGTTGTAAACTTCTGATATTTTTTGAATGTTTCTGAATTTAATTTTTGTAATGTATAGTAAAATAGCCTGAAGGAAAGGATTCACAAAAATTGTGTACAAAATTTCTTCTTAATGTAGTAATCACTGACTTACATAAAAAAAATTCTGACATACGTGCATTAATTAGTTCATTAGCCACGATGAATAAAAAGTACAAAGTAGAGTTCTTTTGAGTTGTTTTGTCTTATGGGTAATGGATTAGCAGGAGGTGGAAATTTGGAAGAAAATATTAGTGAATTATATATAGATAGAGCTTTTGCATAAGATGCGAAAATGAGTGGAATAGATCTAATAAATTAAGAAGTGAAAAGTCGAGTCGCCAAGTCCCAGTCAAAAACTGCAAATCATTTATGTTTGTGTACGCCAAGGCATTTTTAATTTCTCTAGCGTACATATATATGTACAACCTCCATAATTTGCCCCCCATAAAATATCATCAAATTTTCGCCAAATTTATTCCCATCAATAATTCATTGGGGAGTGAAACAAATATAAATTTGGAAAGATTACCTGTCGATCTTGATTTTTCCCGAAGATTTTTGGCTTTATCCCTGTCCAAACTGCTCTGGCATTTTCGGCATTTTCATTTGATGGTATTTTGGTCATCTATGGCGCGTTGGGTAGTTGGGTATATTCAGCCTAAGGCAGGCATTTTTACTATGTTCGCTAGAATTGTTTCAATATGTAGCTTTAGCTATGGATCTACTAACTTTGCATACTAAATCACAAAGCAGTATGTTACAAGTTGAAATAGACAACTTTATGGAAAATATAATAATTATTTATTTTGGTGTAAGAATTCCTTGTGCACCTAGTCATTTAGCGTGCAAACACATTTTTGTAAAAATGTCACAAACAAAGATTAAATAACTGTTATCTATATGAAATAATTTTTGCATTGTCACATTTTTGACTCCTAGGTTTACTTACTTGGGCTGTTAAAATTCCATTTTCAAAGTCGACCCAAAAATTGCTAAATAAGCTCCAAGTTATAAATTGTTTATAAGATTTATGTATTTTTGTTAAAAATATTTAAATATAGTCGTCATCAAAATTCGGAACTTGCGCAGGCACTACGCTAATTACAAATCCTTAAAAAAAATTTTTAAACCACTACGTAATTAATTATACCTATTGATTTTTCGTAAACTTAACAATAAAATTTTCTAAAACTGCATGGGTTCAATCATATCAAAATGCTCCGGAAAAAACGCTGATCGACCAACAACAGTGTACATGTTTCTGCTAACGTCACCAATACGCTAAAAATGCCCAAAATACCCGGGCACTGCCAGACTAGAGCATTTTAAGTGCAATTTCAGGTGGGTAGGCATTCATAAGACCCATGGCATTTTCATTTGAGTAACCCTGGTTATACTTTTGTACATCATAGGGCAAATCTCAATAGTCCAGTTTATGCGTATGTATAAGTGATTAAATATGGAGTGAATATATCATATCGACAACATACATGCAGATATGCTATGATGGAGGGATTACTTTTGGGGGAATTTTGTTGAAGGATATAAAACTATGTACGTGAAAACTTGAATTTCATTGAAATAGCGAAAATCAAAATTTCATCGACTTTCAAAAACTCAAAATCCTTATGGGATTTAACATTAACTTTTTTTGAAAAGACAGATCCCCACCTGTGGTATCGTTTTAAATTTTGAAACTTTGGTGACGTGTCCCAGTGGTCGGACTGTACTGTACTTTTTAGTACAGTATTGATAAAAGTACAGCATTGGTACAGTAACGCATCATCATTATATTTCGTCAACAAAGCAGAGTACAGTATCTACATCTATTCTAGTGGTCGGACCAATTCAATTCAGAATTGGAAATTTTCGATTCGATTCGATTCGATTCAATTCGATTCAGTAGTATTTCGATTCGATTTGCAGCAAAACCAAATCGAATGATTCGATTTGGGTACTGAACTGAATCGAATCATATCATTTGAATTGCAATTCAAACAATTCATCAAAACCGTTTCGGCTGCGCACGGGTACTTTTTTTCCGCATATTCAAATTCCAAATACTACGTATACCACAACTTTTGTTATTTTAGCGTAGCTTTTACTATACCCTTTATAATGTGTATACGACACTCCAGTAACATAAGGAAAATTTTGCATTTTCCTGCCTGAATCGTTCGATTTACGATTCAATTCGATTCACTGAGTGAATTGAATCGAATTGAATTGCTGTGGGGCAAATTGAATCGAAAATCGGTTTTTCGATTCAATTCAAGCTTCAAATTGAATCAAATTGAAAAATTCGAATCAAATTGAATCGATCCGACCACTAATCTATTCACAGCATGAACTATTGACACAGTATTGAAAAGCCGCTATAGCAATAAAAACAAGTAAAGCAAAGCAACGAATTGTTATAAATAATACAAATTCATATAAAGTACAGCAAATTATTGATACACGCAAAGGACCCCATCTAGTAAATTTACGGAGGAACTACTTACGTTAGACATTTAGCATACGACATTAAAACGACAAACGAAAGCAGAATGAACGGGCGATATTTGTGATTATACAATATTGACGATTATATACGTACTTCTATGGGTAAAGCACAGTATTGATAACTATTTATGTATAACTAGTAGAGTAAAGCAAAGTATTGATAACTATTTTTGCATAATTAGTGCAGTAAAGCAGAGTATTGAAACATATTTCGATGTGCTTTTAAAAGTAAAGCATTGTATTGAAACAATTATCATATCCAGACTATAGTAAAGCACAGTACAGGTAAAGGCAACTGTACAAAAATAGCACTAGAGTATTGTATTGATGAATCAAAGTCCGACCACTGAGTGTCCTAGGAGAACGGGGCAAAATGCACTCGAGTTAAATGAGTTTTGAAACATACTAGGTGAGTACTAAAACATGTGCTATCATTTGTTTGAATCGGCTTGTACCATCCCAAAATGTTACCTTGTTAGTGCATGTCGGGGGATGATATAAAGATCTTCACCTAGGCTATTCCACTATTGATTCTGTAATAAATATATGGGCAATTTTTGCTGGATCTGTGAATGAGCAAGTTAAGTTTGTTTCTAATCGAAAGCGCTTTTAGTTTTTTCTACTCGTCAACAAAAGTATGCAATATCAAATACCGCTCTAGCTAGTCAAAATTACACTAAGGTGTAGTGTTTCTTATCGAGACAAAAAAACCGTCCCGACCACCGTACCGTTCCGAACCGAACGAAATTTTGCAAATGAGGAACCGGTACCGTTCCACCATGTACAGAGTGCTCAATAACCATTTCACCCCTGGGTTATATAAAAATATATGACACCCACAAATGCTACACAATTGAAGAAAGTATTTGCTTATGCTGATTTTTAAATAGTAGTTCTTAATAATGTACTTGTCAATGATTGCATACAAATGAGACGCCCTATTTCAGATATTGGTTATCTCTGTATCTAATGAAATACAATGTGTTTCACTTTTGTAAATAGGTTAAGCATGCGATACCAACAGACCTTTATATACGTACTAAAATATTTTTATAAGTTTAAAATGTGGGTAGTGTGATAAAAGAAATAGACCGACTCAGCACTTTCCATTTTATGGTCCTTTTCACTATTTGAAGATATTTGTCCTTGTTTTCAGGGTTTTTTACATTTTGGGAAATTCAAGTCATTGAGTATTTACAACTCAATTCCGACAGATTGAAATATTTGTCAATTGAGTTGCCCATAACGGTGACCAGTTTTGTGTAAATGCCATGGATTTTTTCGAATAAATTCTTGACTTTTAAACTGGAGTAGCGTGTGCAGCAGAGCTTCTAATGGGGACAAAATTCCAGTCCCGTCACGATATTTTTTCTAAACCTAAGTCGCCAGTCTCTGTCCAACAATCGAGGCACGGTCACAAAATCCTGGTCGTGTGAAAAAAACAAAAAAAACATTAGCCCCGCCCCCATCCCGAAACTTTTACGCTAAAAAATCTAGCATTCGTTTTCTCAAGAAGGCATAATCTGAAACTTGGCACACCCCTTCAGGACAAATTGTCTTCCGAACAATTGTTTTAGTAAATTAAAAAAATTCGAATTCATTTTGAACTGTGTGTTCAAATTTCTGAAAAAAAGATTTTGCACCGACTTGAAACTTAGGACTGGTTAATTGAGAGCTCACTTGCAAGATATTTTACCATACGTATACTCTTAAATTGCTATGTGAATTTAAATTAGGCATTGATTCCACAATACCGTTCCTTGTGCACGCTCTGTCTACATCGTAATACCATAATATTTTTCGCACTGTTTGTATAATATCAGGTACCCATTCAATATACAGTACAATGCAATGAAAGCGTAATTCAATAGTTTTCATAATTTTTGTCCTAATAGGAATGCAGAGGTCAATTTGAATGTAGCATTGACATATGCTGCTACCAATGACCCTCATGGGTAAATGTTTACCCGGGTATTTAGGTACATGTCCAGCTACGGATGCGTATCAGGTAAAAACGTTTTGCACTTTTTTGCCTGTAGATTCAGGTTAAGTCATTTAGATACCTGAAAATTTCATGTTCAAGCATAGGTTCAGGTACAAAAACCAATCTATTGGGTATACACTCATTAGGTACAGGTATACACTGGGTAAATAAATGATCCGGAATGTAAAATACCTGATCATTCCGATTAGCTTTCCCGGCGAATGCATCAAATATGTTTAAGGAACTCTTATATATGTTATGTATTTATATTTTTAACAGCTTAACGAAATTATACTAGTACCAAAAAATAGGTCATTCGTTGTTTATGTGCATTTTCATACTTTGGATCAGAAGTTGCGGCTAGGTTAATTGCAATTAATAGTGCAGTAATAGTTTGGCAGAATACAACTTGAACTATTAGTCAAAGCAGGTATAACCATAGGGTTGTTCATAAATAACGTACAAGCTCCACCAATTCGTAATGTAGAAATGACGTTACCAGTTTTACATAGTTAACGTTTTCTTTAACGAGTATTTTATTTAATCGGTCACAGTAAATACCTTCCAAATTATTTTCATCACGTAACTATTAACTTAAAATTGTTACAAGTGTGCAAGTTTCACGTTCCTACACCTGCAAACCAATTGTGCTCAAATCGGTGCATTGCACGAATTTTTTAATGTAACTTTTTAAACGTCATTGCGCGTTGTTCCACCATGGGGTCTGATTTTCTTTAGTCAATTTCGTTCTTGGAAAGAATGTATTTTTTACAGGATTGCAATTGCATGGTTCAGCTTTTATTTGCAGCCATTTATTTTTAAATTAATCCGCGTGTACCTCCAAGGATATTAATTCGATTAAACTGCAATTGCGTGTTACATTACAGCTCAGATATTTTAATTAAATATTTCTGCACCAAGTCAATATTATTTAGGTTTATTGAACATGACTCTTTGCGTCTATTTTGTATCAACTCGAATGCTCCACTGGCAATCGATCTCATCAATTATTTCACGGAACCAGCCGTGGGTACACGTTAGAAAATCTGACTTAGAATGTCGATTAGCAGCTAACCAAAAAATGACATTCGTTGCGCTTTCACTGTCATTGTCATGTATATATTATATTAACACGAAAGGAAATATAAAAAACAAACAGCTTTAAGAAGCAACCTTTTAAAACATAATCAGATAACCAATTACTTCAAAGACTGCAAATAGGATTCGTGCAGTAACAAATTGCTCAACTTTTGCCGACGGGGTCAGTCCATTATAATTAGATATATTTTAAGTCATTATGACTTTTAATGAAGTAATGTGGATTATTAAGTAAATGTATTTTCGGAATAATTATTATAAAAAAGAGTTAGTATCAGAAAATTCAATCGAGTCGGTCTCCGGCGTATCCTAAATATCGTTGTTGAGAAGGCAGAAGGTGTTTGTCATATCTGACATTTTTGGTGGAGGCTGCGTGGCTTTCCCCCTCTGCCTTAACACGCTAGCGAGTGCTCACCTCTCCAGCTTCCAGACGACGCGTCTCATTCCGCCCCAGCAGCATCAGCAGCAGAAGGAACAGCGTGGCCATCAGCTCACACTTCTGAGCCGCCATCTTCTCCCACGCCGTCCTCCGTGCCCAGCAGTACTGAATTGGACTCACCACGCCGTTCACATCTACTCATCCCGGCTCTCCGGCTTTCTACTAGGATTTCTCATTTTCCAAATAATAGTCAAATTTGGAAAATCCGGTGGATTATTACTTGTGACTTGAACTCTTGTGCTACAATAAAAACTTTTAGTGACACTGAACTGAACCGAACTGTAAGTGAAAAGTGTGTTAATTTCAGAGTAATTTTGGATTTTTCGTTTTGGATTACCAGGTAAGGTGAATGTATCACTTGAATTTCACTCACTCTCCTTCTCACCGAATTTATTTTGACCATGCACCTTATTTTGAATAAATTATGATTCAGTTTTTCAGTATATTATATGCTAAAGTGATAGTGTGATTCAGAAATTATTTTTGGATTTATTTTTGGAGTAATTTTTCTCGTATTTTGGTATATGAGTTCGTGATTTTTTACTACCACTCAAGCTCTGATTTGGGAATTATCCTCCATTTTCTTAGCCATTTCAAATAATTATTGCTCATTCCATTTGTATAATTATTTTCGGAATTTTTACCTTACTTTCTGTGTGGAAATTTTTGGGACCAAAGTTCATTTCCGTTCTCTTTATTATTTTGGGACAGGCACGCCGCGGCCACGCCGTTGTTTCGATAAGCATTTAAACGCATGCTAAAGTTAGGGTCATATTACCAACGTCTTGTAATTTATAATTGTATATTGAACCGGTTCTTTTTTCTCATTACCTCGTGGGGATAATTATTTTTCAAATTTATTTTGACCTTTTTGAAAAATCTTGGCTTGGTCTCACGTTGCCCCTCCAGCCCAATACCTGCTATCATCTCACACGGCGTGTCTCCACACGGCGGAGAAAACTTACAATTGTGGCTTATAATTTTGAATCGATTTTCCAGTCTAATTTTCCATCCAATTCCCAATAATTTTGGAATTCATGCTTGAATTTCTGAAAACTCTGATTTCATTTTGGGAAGTTTTTGGGAGCTTTATTACGACTCGTTCAATTCACTGCAATGTTAAATTGTGGCCATTGATACGAAAAGACTTACAATTGCACTTTATTGTTTTTGAGTTATTTTCGCTCCAATTTTTGCTTCCCTCATCCACCCATTATACAGTGTCTTCCGAATTTCCACACTTTCAAAATTTCAGTTTATTTTGAAGTATGGCATATTTATTTTTGGATTAATTTTGAATCTCCACTTACTCCGGCCATTTCTTTTGACCGTGCTGAGGAAAGACCTTACGAGTGTAATTTCTTTTTCCCTGTTATTCTCTCACAGACTCAGCATTTATTTGGCCAATTTTCATTTTTGAATTCATTATTATTTTTGAAAAAATGTTACAGTCTCACGTTGCCCCTTCAAAATAATTTTTTGAAATTATTGAACATCGCATTTTGGGCTCTCACATAATTTCCTCCAGTGTCCATACGGTAGGAAGACCTTACTACTGCAATTTCATTTTTGCGAATAATTTTTTCCACTGCATCTTATAGCCTGTTACGACTGATTATTATTTTCCTAGTACGAGCGTATACTTTTTTCTCCTACGAGTGACTAATTATTTTGAAGTAATTTTGGACTTTGCCATTTGTTTTTGTGACCCGTCTCATATTACCCCAGCGTATTATTATTAATTCAATTCATCTTGCTTACTGTATCATTTCCATCAGTCACTCTATCTCACACAGATATATGTCTCTGGATTTGGAATTTATTTTTGAATTCAGTCTATTCTTCTAAATTACAATTTTTGAAACTTAGGAAGAACACAGTCATCCATTATACCTCTCTTACTGTGCGGTGGCATAGTCCGTATACCTACCTACAGTCCATACGTTGGAAAAGCCTTCGAATTGCAATTATTTAAAATTACAATTCCTGCTTTGCTCCCACTTCGCACGTTCATTCCTATTGAATTTTTATATCCTCCGTATACTCTGTGATCCTCCCTACGTATATTCCATACCTGAGAATTAATCCCAATACATTCGGAATTTCAATATTTAATTGCAATTTTGAAATTCGTTTGCCTGAATACACTTCGCCCCTATACGTTGTGATCACCACAATTATCCACGAACCTGCTCACATTCAATTCCTAATTTTCAGAAATTAATTAATTACGGTCCATTGTACTTTACAATTTATTTCGGACATCTAACATTCCGCTTTTACCACAGCATTCTATCAAGTATTTTCACGAATTACATGAAATTTATGCACGGTCACTAATCCATTTGTATTTTTTTGAGCTCTTGAGGTTTAATTACTAATTTTGAAGATCCTCCATCTTGGATTTCAAAGTTCGGCGTGGTCATCAGTCCATTCCCTCTGCCATTCAAGATAAGGCATCGGGACCTTCCACATACAATCAGTGCTGATTGTGAGGTCAACTCCTCCGAGGTCGGCCTTTGTATTCCTCAAGGTTGAGACGTTCCTGATAATTTATCTGCGGCTATTCCATTCAGGTCCATTTTGAATAATACTGATTTACTATTGCTAATCCAATTATTATCATTTTGGAAATCTATTAACAAACGCTGATTTAATTTTTCCTTTTTGTGTTAGAATTATCTGCGACTCTAGGTATCTTCGTTTTTCGACTTTGATTTCTACAAGGTTGTGTTCCTACTGATATCATTCAATATTTTTTGAATTTTTTGAATTTTCGATAATTTTGGACGCTATTCCCATTCACATAATATCTCGTTTTTTGCATATGATAATATCAAGGATTGTTGATCCTCTGATATTATCTGATTACTATTGTGTGACTCCTTATTCAGCATCTTTAAATAATTATCATAATTCCTCATCACAGTAACTACACAACTCCCACTTTGCATTTCAAATTAAAGTTGATTATACCCCCGCGACTTACAATTTACTATTTAATTCTAATCGACATTTGGATTACTAATTAGCATCCGTTTATAGGTTTTTGGTAATTACTCAAATTATACCTTTGTCCGTGCTAGCAATTTTTTTAGACGCAACCTATTTCAACAATGGATCAACAATCTGCTTGGACTTCCTTTGACCCTTTCGGGGATTTCTTTCGTTCTCCCACTAATCCATTACAACAATCTAGTGGACATCCGGATCCTTTCACTCGACAACCCATGTTGGGTCCGTCACTGATGAACGTCCCTGTTGCTGATCTACTTGGAGCACCGAATCCCAAGTCATCTGATGAGAAGTACCGAAGACTGGATAGATTTCGGGCTGAAGTAGAACAATATTATAGCGACGATGACTCTAGGGCCTTTGTCCGCCATGTGGATTTTTACTCCAAAGACATGTTCGTCAGCCCTGACTCCGTGGTGCTTAACTTGAGGAAATTCTTCCAGAAGTCCCCGGACAAGGCCGTTCAGGAATGGTTCCGTTCCGAATTTCCCCGGATCCGCCTCTATGAGGAGATGGGAAAACCTGCCAAGGAAATATGGCAGTTTGTCTCTTCCAGCCTCATCCGGAGGTTCGACCATGAGAACCTCAATCCAGCGAAGCAGGCAGCCCTGGATTCCTTCCGCTATACGGAAGGGATGTCTGCTGATTCTTTTGTTGCAGAATTGCAACACTTATGCCTGGACCTGGATACCCGGATGACGGATGATGCCATCATTGAGAAGGCTCGTGGGAAGCTGCCTCCGTCCATCGACTCCTTTGCAGTCACGCTTTCTCGGAACATCCCGGAGTTCATCAAAAACATCCGAGGACTTTTGCGGAACACTCCGATGGACACTAGTACCCGGTCTCGGTCCTCCACGTCTGCCTCCCAGGCTCCACAACTGAACGAAAGTTCAGTACGGGCTAGTAATCAGGTGGTTTGTGATTACTGCAACCGCAGTAATCACCACTGGAAGCAATTTCGGGATTTCCAGCGGGATGTGGTGAATGGTAACACCTCTCGCATCATGTCCAACATGGACACACGTAATTCCCGTTTCCTTCATAATGGTAATCAGGCGCCAGGTCCTAATTGTAATAATAATGTATCCTCTCAGGAAAATTTTCAGCATTCACGGGCACCTTCAAACGGGAATTGGAATTCTTCGGGTTAAAATGCCAATTCCAGGCAATATCAACCACCGCCTGATCTGATGCAATTTGATGAGCACCGTCCCCCGCACAATTACCCGCCTACGGAGAATTATCAGCAATCATATAATCCTCATCCGCAGCGTAATTATCGACAACCGGATAATAATTTTCCAAATTATCAACGTCCTCGAGATGGTCATCAAAATCAAGTGAATCAACCATCCCAATTTCCCGGGAATCAACAACCTCAATATCCAGTGAATCAACAATCTCAATACCAGAGCCAACAACAACGTTCTCAAGGTCCACAACCGAATTGAGTTAACCGAGGCTATGGTCAGGATCGCCAAGGAATGGTGAATGGCCCGATCCCTCCCGCTGAAGCCCCAGCCTCAGTCCCGATTAACAATACTCCGGGAAACTGAATGGTCTGGCGGGCGGGGCCGACCAGACCATCCAGCCTCACAATCATAAACCCAGTGTTAGGGTGAGTAATCATGTTAATAAAAATCAACTAAGCATTCCACATCCAGCCTTTCAGGTTCCAACTATTCGGCATGCTTCCTATACTCCTCAATACCATGGCGTTTATGATCCCAATAAATTTCTACCTGATGTTCCTCCTACACTCAAAGTACAGCAACAAGTTATAATTGATTTGCCCGATGACATTCCGGACCTACCACCACCGCTTGTTCCTGTTAAGGTGAAGAAGAAGGTTCAAGGAAGAGACTCCCCGACCTCTTCCCACATTGGAGGATGACGAATTAGAAGATTCCTCTAATATCATTAATAAATTATATTTAAAGCCACGTAAACGTATGTCTTTACGTGCACTTTCCAGTTGTAGGTCACTGGATTCCGAGGAAGTCCAACCCCATGGGCTCTCACCGGAGGAAGAGACTCTCTCTCATGATGAAATCATGATTCAAGAATTTCTCCGCCTCTGTAATTTGACCTACGCACGCCAGGATGTGGTTTATCCCTTGCGTGTGGCCGGACATAGGGTGACTCTTAGAGCTACAGTAGATACTGGCTCAATGTTATCTTCCATGGCGGCCGCCACTGCTTACTATTTAAATAAATACTGCCCTAAGAGTATCCAAATAGTAACTCATGAACCTAAGTCTTTTACTACTATATGCAAAACCCAGTCTGGATCTTATTGTCGTTCGGCTATTTTGTATTTCTATACTAAAAGAGATGAACATTTAGGTCACAATTATAGGTTTGCCATCATAGAAGAGATGGATACACTTCTGTTATTAGGAAGTAATTTCAACCGTAGGTTTGGACTTAATTTAAATTCCCATGCATCTTTAGTTGAATACGAAGGACCCAATGGGGCAGCCAATGAGGACAAAGTGGGACATTATGATTCAGAACACATGTGGATCCACACGGACAGCGAATGGAGCACACGCGATTTAGACGCTCCTTTCACCGACTCTCCGGAATCATCAAGAGATCCTGAAGAACATCCAGACGTTCATGATAAACGTAGTCATGAGCTTCAATCATGAATATTTCGTAAAAATCAAATTATCAATAATCATAATAACTCTCAGGTAAACGCCTTAAATAAGGGAGACTCAACAGAAGAGGACACTCAGGTACTACCTTCTCCTTCAATAATTATTGATGAATCATGTATAACAGAACCAAGCACTAATTTAATGCAAACAATAAGATTTAGCAATGAAAACAATTATCTCAACATGTCTAATAAGAATTCTGAAGTTATTCCCCAACAGAAATTTCATTTATAGGTCGAAGAACTTACGGCAAAAGCTCCGAAGTCTCCCTACAATAAAAATGAAATAATAATGGGTCCTAACATTAATGAATCACAGCAAGAACATGTGCTAATGATAATTAATAAATATGCTGAATACTTTGCTCGTAGCGATGATGAGATTGGTGTTGTTAACTATCCTCCAGTTGTTATAGATACAGGAGACCATCCGCCCTTCCACAAATATTCCTATCGTTTGGCACCTCTAGAAAAGAAGGTCCTCGAGGAACATGTGGAAAGGAACTTAAGCCTTGGAGTCATCCGGCCCTGCGTTTCTCCATACAACTCCCCGGTCATAGTTGTCCCCAAAAAGAAGGACGACCAGGGAATTGTCACACATCGAGTATGTGTGGACCTTCGCCTCCTAAATGACCAGGTGGAACAGGACACCTACCCAATTCCTAGGGTTGATGACTGCCTGGATTACCTGGCTGGGGCAAAGTGGTTCATCACGCTTGATGCACTACAGGGTTTCCTCCAAATGAGATTGGATGAAGGAAGTCAGTTGAAAACTGCCTTCTCCACTCCAAGGGGTACGTTTTGTTACAATAGACTCCCTTTTGGTTATAAAAATTCACCAGCTGCATACCAAACAATGATGGATACAGTACTCGGTGATTTAAAATATACAATTGTACTAGTCTATATTGACGATTTATTGATTTTTGCTAATGATTTTGATACGCTCATGTATCGTCTTGAACTTGTCCTAATGCGTGCTCAAAAGTTCAATCTAACATTTAAAGTTAAGAAATGCTTTTTTGCCTTTAATGAATTGCACTTTCTAGGACACGTCATTTCTGGAGAAGGAACCAATCCTGATCCCGAAAAAATTGAAGCTGTCAGGGTATTCCCCAGTCCTAAATGTCTCAAAGAAGTCCAGTCATTTCTGGGCTTCTGTAACTATTATCGTACTTTCATTAAAGATTTTGCAGGTAAAGCCAGACCTCTGCATAACCTAACTAAGAAGGATGTACCTTTCATATGGGGCGAAGAGGAGGAAACAACCTTCCAGGCCTTGAAGGATGCTATGGTTAATGCTCCTGTTCTGGATTATTTTGATTCTGAAGCTTCCATCCGAATTGTCTCTGATGCGAGCGGATATCGCATAGGAGCTACCTGTGAACAATCCAGGGATGGTAAAATCTGGAGGCCCATTGCATTTGCCTCTAGGTTATTAAAAGGAGCTGAACTTAATTATTCTAATCCCGAAAAGGAATGTTTAGCTATTGTGTATGCTTTCGAGGTTTTTAGGCCTTACATTTATGGAAGGAGAATTCAGGTCCGCACTGACAATGCTGCTCTCGCATCCCTCTGTACTATGAAGGACCCACACTCCAGGATAGCTCGTTGGCAAATAAAATTAGCTCAACAAGATAAGGAAATCATACATGTTCCGGGCAAAAATATCCCGCATGCTGATTGTTTGTCTCGGTATCCTTTACGCTCTTTAACAATAATTCCCTCTCAAACAAATGTTGAGGGAGAACCTAATGTCCATGCTATAATTGGTGGTAATATTGATGAATTTATTGAACATCAAAATAATGATGATTATTTGAAAACTATCATTCATAAGTTACAAGTACCTAACCAATGTACTGGAAATAATGTTAATGGCTTGTCTAAACATTTTACTTTGATTCAAGGGTTATTATTTAGACTTGATAAACGCTCTGTGGACCCCTACAAACTTGTGGTGCCAAAATGTCTCCGTGGAGCAATTCTGAAGTTAGCTCATAACGATGCACTTGATGGAGGCCATGTAGGCATATATAAGACCTATCAAGAACTTTACCGTCGGTATTACTGGAAGGGGATGCCCAAAGATGTCCTTGATTATATACAAGGATGTCCTACGTGTCAGGTGGCTAATCCTGCTACCACAAAGCCACTTGGGTTAATGAAAATTGTTCCCCCTCCAGAGGATGTGTTTACCCGCATAGCTGTTGACTATGTGGGCCCCATTGACCCTATTTCTAGGTCAGGTAATAAGTATATTTTTGTGGCTATTGACCACACTAGTCGATTTGCGTGGGCAGCAGCAACTCCCACTAATACTGCCCTTGATTCTTGTAAATGGGTGAAAAAGTTAACTTTCGAACAAATCGGTGTTGTCCCATTCATTGTCACGGACAATGGCCCTCATTTTACAGCCATCAAATTTGTCCAATGTTTGCAAAAGCATGGTGTAGTACACATTAAGATCATGCCTAACCTTCCCGTCTCTAATGGCAACGTTGAGAGGAATAATGCCGAAATCAAACGGTACATTAGAAAATATGTATCAGCCCAAAGGGATAATTGGGATGAATTTTTAGGTAAAGCTTGCAAGTCACATAACATGCACGTACATGCAATAACAAAATTCTCCCCATTTAGTTTGGTTTGTGCGGTCCAACCTAAAACAAAGTTGGATCTCGTAACCCCAGTAATTACTACCATAGAGCCCCAAACTCCTGAACAACGTGAAAGTTCTCGCAAAGAACGGGTCCAACTAGCTAACTTAAATACAGCTAACGAACAGCACAAAAGAGCTGAAAAATTTAATAAAAATCGTAAGGATCATAATTTTGAACTTGGTGCTTTAGTTTGGATTGCAGATAAAGTCCGACGAGGTCTCCAACTATATTGGATCGGACCATACCAAATTGTGGAAGTTTGTGGCATTAATTGCTTTGTCGTAGAATACCGTGGAACCAAACGGGCCAAGCATCGTATTCGGAGGGTTCATTCTCATAATATGAAGCCATTCCGCCCTCCAGTGTCATGGCCAGATGACTACGCTGATGTTTTCACGCACAAAATTCTTCACGATTATGCCCACCATATTTCTGTTGAGGAGATACGTCCCGAACTAATGTACCTCCGCCACTTCCTCCTAGAGAGCCTGTTATTGTTCCTTTTGGCTCCTCCGTAACCTCGTCAAATGACCATGACTCTAACTGGGTTAATCGGCTTCGAACTTATGCTCCGAGTATTACAGAAACCTGTCAAATTATTGATATTTACCAAGATCCTTCTTGCTTGAATCTTGTTGACCCAAGGATGACACCAATTGACTCTCCTCACGTTCCCAACCCTGCATTGGACTCCTCTCTAATTAATTTAAGTAACGCCTCCAATGCTGACTGTGAGCGATCTTCCACTTCCTCCCAAGAGTCCTATAGACCTCCGTCATCCTCCACGGAAACTATTATCCGATCTCCTATAATAACTCGATCAAAATCTCGAGCTATAAATGATGCTCATGTTCATGTTAACAATGATCTTATAAATAATGTTGATAATAATATGAATTCTAATGCTCTCAATAATTTAGATAGCGCTAATAATGAGCGTGTTGTTCCTAACGCTGATGATATCTTTGCGGCTCTCCAGAATGACATACAAACTGAAGAGTATTTTCAAACCCGCAATGAACTTATGCCCGACGTTCCACTTCCCCAGAATGATATACCACGGTTTGGTCCACGTATACCTCGCAGGCGCAAGAAAGGCCGTAAAAATATCACGTCTCCAGATGATTATGTTCCGCCTAAAACTACGGCTCGAGAAACTATACGGTCCCCTGTACAAACGAGATCTAAAGTCTCGCACGTTGCTCAAGAGACCGTTCCTCTGATAATAACTCCAACCCCAACACCCGTATTACCACCAGACCCTGAACCTATAGCAGTCTCAGGAATTTCAATTAATTCTTTAGCTCCAAAGTCATGTCCTAACGGTGTTAACTCTGTACACTCTCTTGTGAACCCACTGATTTTTGTAACAAGTCCTAGTAATTCTAATGAGGACTCTGTCATGACTAATATAAGTCCTGATACGATGCCCCGTCTTTTTGATGAGTCCAATAATTATCCTTTGAATCACGATACCAGTGGTGACTCCAGTCCGCCATTTTTGACTCCTAATAATTCCTCGGATAACGCTATTAATAGTAGTTTCACTGATAGCATTTTGAATACAGAGCCCACCATGTTCAAAACACCATTAGAACTTCCCACAGAGGAGTTTCGTTTTAATAAGACTCTACAAAAGAGTTCTAAATCGTCGGTAGTTCCTCAAAAAAGCATTTCTGACTTTTTTGACGAACTCACGGCTCATGTGAGGAAAACTCTATTTCCTCATTCCCAATTAGTATCTAGCGATGTAGATATACCCAAAGAGCCGGAAACATTAACCTCTGCAATACCGGAAGTACTTAATGATGCTTCTCCCCTCGATACACATATAATTAGGAAAGAAATTATTTCTCCTCCTGCAGTCATTAATCTAACTGAAATACCCAATGTACAGGATATTTCCAAAGCTTTAATTTTGGACGTAATTCCCAATGTAGCTTTACCTTATCAACCACTCGTCATTGGAGAAGAAATAATTTCTCCTCCTGCTAGCACTCAGATTACATTAGTCAGTACACCTAGTGCTACTGAAGCTTTGATTCCCGTAGTACCCAAAGTTACTTCGCCTATACCAATGCAATTTTCTGATAGAGAAAGTATTTCTCCTCCTGCTGTAATCCCTTTGACGGAAATACCTAGTGTAAATGATACTTCTATAACGTTCACTTCCAAAGTGCTTCCCAATGTCACTTTGCCCCTACAAACTGAGAAAGCCATAATTTCTCCTATTGACGTTAATACTCGAACTACAATAACCAACGTATTAGATATTGTAGCTCCTATCACGTCTGAAGTACTTAATGTTGTATCACCCCTAATATCACCTGTTATTGAGAGAGAAATAATTTCTACTCCAGTCATAAGTACTCAACTTACAATTACGAATGAACCAGATGCTCTCACAGCTTTGATCTCCGAAGTAACAGTTGCTTCGCCTCAACTAACCGAAGCTATTGGGAGAGAAATTATTTCTGCCACTCCTGTTTGTACTCCAAATTCATTAATTAGTGAACCGGAAAATTTAAAACCTGTAAAGTCCATAGGATTTCCAGTCACTCCGCCCCTTCCTATACAAAACATAGAGAGTAAAATTATTTCACCTATTCCCGTTTGTATCCGTTCTCCTGTAACTAATGAGCAGGAATCCTTAGAATCTGCTAATTGTGAGCAATCTCGAGATACTTCGCCCCTAATAGTACACCATATTGAGGCGGAAAAGATTTTGACCAATACGGATTGTAGTACATTAACTGGTACTAATTTTCAAATACTCACCGTGGAAGTAATTTCACCTTCTACTAGTTCTGAGAGTATCGAACTCTCATCGATATTGCCCAATCCATTCTTGTCCCCTCCAAAGTCAGAGGTGACCACCGTTAATTCACAAGTACAAGGTAATGATCCAATATTTCCTTGCCCTCCGGGATTAACAGTACCGGAACTTATGGTTTCATCTCCAGGTCCCCATATCGTAATTACGTCACCATCTGACTCTTTTACTTTTGTAACCCCAGTTTGCCCCAAAACCGCTAGGCTGAGTGATTTCGATGAAAATTCGTTTGAGAATTTATCATCAGTGATTAATTCTCAGATTTTTTCTCCATTTGACCCTGAAATGGAGGCATCTACACTAGACACTAGTACGGAGTTTACATCTAATTTATGCTCAAATTTGATTGAGGACTTTAATTCCGTTTCCTTAGATATGACTCCCCAGCCTGCAAGTGTGGAGTACAAAATTATCCCTACAAGTTCAGAGTCTGCTGACGTCATACTACTCCAGAAGCCACAAGTAATACCAATTCCGGAGGAATTTCTTCAGCCATTGGAATCAACATGTCCTTCCAATAAAGTGGATACTCCTACACAGTCCACCATCTCCGAGAAATGTACTTACAATTCCACTGTGGACTTCTTCACCTCAGCTTTGGGATCGGAGAATGAGCTAATTACGCCTACGTCCTCACCTGAAGTGTTACCCGCAACCTCTGGGACACGCGTATTTCATTCCTCTACGCAGGATATTTTAAATTTATCTAACAATAATGCTCAAAGTCAAAGCTCTGAACTAAATGTCTCTCCTATTATTCCCGATGTAGGTAAATCTCCGGTAAATCGTCAGAGCCCTACTGACACTCTGACAGTCCCAAACGTTTTTGTTGACTCAGGCGAACCAAACGTGGATCCGTTTATTACTCCTCCCAAGATGGATTGGACACCTTACAGATTACCTCGTCAAGATCTTCCATCCATTGAAGGAAATATACCAGCCCGAGTCAACACAAATATGACTGTCACTCCTACTCGAATTTCGGAGTCTAAGGACTCAGTTCAATTACGAAAATCTAAAATTAAAATCCTTAAACGATTTCGTGAATCGCCCGAGTCTGATAAGGATCAGTCCTCTCAGTCAATTCCCAAAAGGCTGACTTGTAATATTTCCCCAGGTCCTGAATTTGTTGTCCCGCCCATTAAGACTCCTCCCCATAAAAGTGCAGGTTCTTTGGTAGTCAAAGGCATTTCTTATGCGGACATTCTCAGTCGCTCCGCCTCTAATGCCTCCAGTATTTCCTCCCAACAACCTGTTAATTTAAATAAGAGTGCTCCTGTACTTTTAAGTACACCCGGGACATTTCACAACCTCTTAAGTCCCGACAAAAACTTAAACTCAGGTCATTTGAGTCAATGACCCCATTCAGGTTACCCGTCCGACAGTACACACTGTCCCTACACCACTGACACCAGTCAAAACTTACGCTCAAGTTGTCAGTCCTAGTACAGCACTTAAAGCTGTTAACATTAATTTACCATGTAATATTACTGAGACTTTAGAACCAATTCAGTCTCATAGTCAGTTGTCAAGTCCCATTAAGGCAAACACAGTATCCGCCAGCCCAGTTAAAACATATGCACAGGCAGTTAGCCCTGTATCAGAGGTTGTTAAACCCGCCCATACTATTAATATTAAATTAAGTCCTGTCACAGCGACTCTTAAGTCCGCTTTCCCCGTTATGACTTACACTAAGGTCGTAAGTCCATATGCTAATACTTTAAATACTGGCATATCCTCCTCATCACCAGTATGTTCCGTTATAACAGATCACGATTCTGTTACACATTCCACCAAGTCACATGAGTTCCATGCAGGTGCTTCTTCATTTTTTAGTACCTCTGAAGAACTAAATACTAAATCTACGCTGATTCCTACTGAAATCAGCCCTGTAAATAATAATTTAATTAAAACTTACGCTCAAGCCGTAAGTCCAAATAGGGTTACAGTAACTAGCCCTACATATACTCAATCACGGACTAACATTACTAGTCCAACATTGACTCCCTCTGACTCCTCTTTAACGGCTTCACATAAAATTTTGATGCCAGCGGTAGAGGGTACAAATACTTTATTAAAAAGTACAATTAATAATATTTTTCCTCTTATACAGCATTTCCCTACTGATGGACCAATCAATCCTTCCATTGACCGAGGCGGTCAATGCCCATTGCCGGGGGGAAGGACAGCGGAGTCCAATCCTTGGAAGAGTGGACTACCTACTGTTGGCCCAGGGTTTATTAAAAATCCTCCAAAGACAATAGCCGAGACTCCACCTCCTGAATTTAAGAAGAGCTCCAGAAGTTGCCCAACTCCCACGGACGCTCAAATAAAGGGGCATCATGAGGAAACCTCCAAGTCTACCACGACTTCTCACGATCCATCTCTAGTCTCTGGTGGGTTCAAACGTTCTGGAAAGGGTCGTAAAAAGAAAACACCTGCATCATCAATTTCCGACATGGAATTAAATTTAATTCCAGCCCGTCCTGCTGCTACAGCTGTAGCACATAGGAATTATAAAAGGAGCCCTCAAGCCTCCGAAGTTAGGCCGACGGAGCCTAGGCGTGGTGGTCGACAGAGGACGCAAACTGTCCCTCATCAAGCCCCTGACTTTAGGGAAAAGAGAAGGAAATAAGAAGGGGTGGTAAACCCCCTTATGAGTATCACCTGGTTCTTTATTTATTTATATGCCAGTTAAAATACTACTCAGGTTTATGGTGTGGTAATCAGAGATTCGGTGGTCACTTACACAAGTAATTGAGGTAATTAATTGTGTTGTTTTTGAAGGAGTAGGGAAGTCTGTAGACACGGGAATGGGACTTGGACATTATATGCAGGATAAATAATGACATTTTATGAATATTATTTAGAGGTTGATCGGGGAAGGAATTTAACTTTCCTTTCTCTAAAATCCTTATCCCAAAATTCCTGAATAACAATACAGGGACTACTTAAGTTTATGCTAATTGTAAGTACTTAAACATATACCATTGAAATTCTGGGATAGTTCAATGGAGAGTAAATACCGAGGAATGGAATAGTTAAAATTTAAATATGATAAGACAACACACAAACTATACATTCACTTTCCAATACTCCTTGCACATATTTAGGGTCCAATACACACGGCTGAATCAAGGGTCAGAATCGATGTCTGATTCTGACACTATCTTTCCTTTCTAAATATTTCCCTTTTGAAGATAGCCTCCTACCTTTCTTCATAATTTCTTAAAGATTCGAGTCCAGAATTATTGGTGATAGGCATGCTAAAAGTTATGGAGAACTAGAATGAGACCAATATGCATATCTACCTACTCACTTCCACATTCCTAAAAATAGCTGATAGGACCCTCCAGTTAAAATATGTTAAAATCTTTAGAATTCTTATCTTAATCCTACAGCTATTTTGAGACCACGACGAAACGACCCACAAATAATATCTCCAATTTATTTTACAATTCAAATTATTCAAACTATTCAATAGCTCTGCTATTTCATTTGGGAGATAATTGTGGGGCAAAATTCTTAAAGTTCTAAAACCATATCTCACTCTTCAAATCCATCTTCAGTCGTGGTCTCCAACTCCAGTTAGAAGGTCTCTTTCTGCTCTCCTAATAAGTATTTCTGTCATCAATTGATTCCCTTTGGACTTACTACTAGATTCTGTACTCAATCTGTTTGGTTCAACCGCCACTATTGTAAGTATTTTTACAAAATAAACACAGCTTCGTAATATAGTGTAATTGTGTAGTGGTGCACTATTCGGGAGTGATTTTGAGGGTCTGACAAAAGCAAAATTTATTTGTTAATTATTTTGTAGCTATTCATTACGGCTCAACAATTGCTATGGAGGGAGAAACCAGTGTTTCCTTCTAGAATTTGTAATCGATTCGTCAGGGAACAGATTCAGCTCCGCATCTTGAAGGAAATTCCATCTTCTAAAGTGATGCCTGAGGATTCTTCCGATTCTATGGAAGTGTCGATTCTGATGAAAGAAGTTCAAAAAAACTTAACATCCCTCATCCCCACTGAACAACTACTTCAGAGTTATCGAGAGGAATTTTTCAACATGTATTTACGTTTGACAGACACGGAATCTCACCAAGCTCTCAATGTACGACTCTTCGACACCAGGATTCAAACGGAAATTCCGGAGTCCTACACCACTCTGTCATTATGTCAAGACCTGGACAACCTACGCAACCATGTGCCATCCTCTGGGTGGGGTCGATTTGTCCTGCTGTTTAGGGTGCTCACACTTCAGCCGTATGACCTCCCCATCTTAGTTTGCTTCCGTTGCACCAGTCAGGAGCATCTTGAGTCATCTTGCTCCCAAAGTCCAGTTGCCGAAGACAGCTTGATTTCCGCAGCTGAGTCCCGACTGTCTCACCTTCAATCAGCTATTTCCAAAGCCGAAAGACTGCTCGAAAAATTGAAGAGCCCAGCATCCCATTTAACGCCACGGGCTTTATTCGCAGCTTCATTTTCCGATGTTCCCTCCATCCAGACACCCTCATCACGATTCATTTTAAACGAGCCGTGGTACAACGGCCCTTCATTCCGCACTTTGATGGGTAACCAACCACCGGAGATTACAATTACGGTGGCCAATGGAAATTCCAAGCTATTTCACAAGCTTGTGCTCGTAGCAAGTTCAACAGCCATGGCCCTATATTTTCAAAAGCGAGACAAAGAACCCTTCGTCACATTGGATTGGCCAGACTGTGATCCAGCCATATTGGAGCTATTATGGACGTTCCTGTATGACGGACGAATCTCCGTTCCTCCATCACAGCTGACTCTCCTGAAAGAACGTTTTCTCATGTTAGGGATCAACTACTACTTGGCTTCCGAGCATCCATTTCAGGGGTTAACTATTGCTGGAAATAACTCTGCCTCCCCTTCTGCTCCAAAGTAGAGATCCTCCTCATGTCACTTTGTTTTCCCTTCTCCCTCTTCCTTCATACTTGTCAATTTTGAACTCTTTCTCTTACAAGTTAATTTTTATTTTTGGGTCAACCTGTTAACGTTTATGGCACAATCACTCAACGTTTGTGCCTTTGTAATAATTTAAATCCATATACGGTCATTTTTTGTGTGCCTATATAAACACTCGCTTCCTTTTCCCCGTCTCATTCCTCAAAAGCTCCTTGTATGGATACATTACTGTTACCATCATTATTACTCTCATTAATATTGTTACTTCTCAGCAAATTCTCATTAATATTTGAGAACATTTGTACTTTATTTGGGTAGGTAAATCACCGAATCTGCGCTGCTTACACTTCATTATTTTTTCTATCGCCACATTCGTGATTCATGGGCTTGTGTTAATACTTGGTGTTACAGAGAATTGGTTAAATTTATTCGTCAATTAATTTTCTGTTTTCGTTATATTTCAGGACTGATCACGGTGACTATGGCTCCCCCTCAACTTACACAGGCGGATATCGACCTGCTTCAGTCCAAGACCTACATAATTCACCACCTCATCACAACTTCACAATGGTTCATGTGTGTCGCCCAGTGTGATGAATTCATCCAACTTGTCAAGTCGTATTCCATGGGACACATTGGAAATCACACTTCGTATTCACATTCTCACCCTGTGGACCAACTCCTACCTCTACAGACTCTCATCTGTAACCTACCGCAAGTAGCCACTCGACAAGCTGAGTTGATTATTTTACGAAGGATGTATCACCGTTTGCGCTCAATACGTCATCGGGCTAATTACATGTTAAATATTCCATAGTATCGTATATCTGGTGTGTGGTTTTTGTAGGTTTTACTTTGAGGGGGACGTATATTCGTTATTCATCATTCTTTTCGTGTTTATAATTTTTTTTTATCCGTAATCACTGCACCAGATATTTAAAATGTAATCAGTGATGGGTAACGTTATTGGTTAACGTTAATGAATAACGTTATTATCGATAAAATCCTACTAACGTTTCATGCACTCGTTAATCATTTAAACTGATTTGTTTTAGAATTTTGCATTTATTTATCATGTTTATAATAGCCAAACGTGTAACAAATAACTATTATATTCAGCAAATTGTACGCATCAAAATATATTTTGGTCACCTGAGAGTTTTTTGTAAAGTCACTGCAGTGGGTGGAGTGTACTTAAGACGTTTGAAATGATAAAATAAATAATAATCTTTCATGTGCATTGCCGGCAGATGTGAAGCACCTTTTAAGATAGATGCAAGTCAGTAAAACATTTGCGAAAAAGATAAATGATCTAAATATATTTTTGATAACGATACATGAGCATTCACTTGCAAACAAGTAAAAGCTGCTCCATGTTTCTATGTTAGATTTCATTTTACTTTTTTAAAATTGCTTGCGATTATTTTGAAATGCAATTTTCAGGTACAAATTGTACACAACGATTACTTTTATTTTGTTTAAGTTGCCATTTTACATTTGATTGGAAATGGGTGTACACCATTTTTACTGGTTACTTACAATTTATTTATTTTGAAACTTTACACGACGTCATATTATTGTTTACTGGAAACAAAAGTTACAACGACTTTTCGGGAGTTAACAAAAGCAATATTAGTTCTAAGTATAACCATTAGGCATGTTTATGGAAGCTGTATGTATATTACTGTGAAAAAACCTGGAAAAATACATTTCATCAACCCTAATCATACTTGTTATTATTAACTGTTATTAACCGATTAACGCTTTTGAATCCAACTGCTAACCGTTTATAACCATAAAAGAAATTCTTAAAAAACCATTACCGAGAACGAAAACCGAATTTAGACTGTCATTAACGTTTGAGTAGTTAACGTAAACCCAAGTTTTTGGTTACCCATTACTGAATGTAATCGCATTCGAAAAATTAGATTTTTGGAATTTATCCTAAGCTTGTAATCTGCAAAATCATCTCAAACGGTACTTACATTCTATGCGTAATCCAAAATTTCCTTTACGTAAGTCACCCAACCCTGGTCACAGTCAATGTTTCTATTATGCGGTGATGACATTATGGAATGCAAATACGGACACCTGAACAACTTTAGATTTACGTGTTTGGAGTTTTCGTGCAACTTAATAACTTAAACACAATTAATTTAAACGGGTATTTCAATGGCAAAACTGTTTTATCAAATTTGCTAATGCAACTTTCTAAATAATTGAAGCACTTCTGAATGTCATCTGCACACTGTCTCCATATTACATGTACAACATAAAATGTCGTTCCTTTTGCATCCGAAATTAAACATCACCTCTAACATATGTATTGTAAGAAGGACGCGTTTAAAAAAATCCCAAGAAAAAAAACAGTTGCTATAATATTTAAAAACATGCTGACATTTTAAAACTCATTCTTCTATCGCGAATGCAAAATTACCGTCATTAAATTTTATCTGCCTTATTGGAAGGGCGCGTTACTTGATTCAGAATTACAGTAAAATTTTTTATACCACCGGTTCCCCACATGGACGACTTATTTGGATCAATAGGCCGGAATATAAGTTTTGTACTAGCATTTACATGTCGTTGGCTAAATTTTAAAAGGTACCATTTTGATTACGTAACCCATGTGTTTTAAATGGGATCAAATTGAAAATGCTACTTTTTCGAATTTAGCCCAAGATAAATACATTACCTTGATTGTTGCGATCAATTAATCTGAAAATACCGCATGTGATCCACCACGAAATTTAATCTTATTAATCCTTATTTGCATATGTATTATAGCAAACCGTTGGACATTGAATTAAGTATTCATACACGAATTCAATATTTTTCACGGTCGCTGAAAAGCATACTTTGCCAACAATTTATTTTCAACTCATATTTTTTACCAGTTGCATCAATGCTTCTATAGAACCAGCTCTAGGTTTCTAACTGCCGCGATTTAAAATCTAACATCTCAACAGCATTGCGACACTCGTGGCGCTTAAATAACATGTTTTTTGATTTTGTGCAGCTCCTGTACTGGCAAGCTGCGTTTTACAACTGTGAGCAGATCATCTACGCATCTAACCTGATCATCCCAAATCTAGACCAGACAATCTACCCTTATGTTTTGTTCAATGACAAAATTAACAGGTTTTTTCGCTTCATGGAAGCATTTCGTGCATTGGAGAAGCCACGGGCTAAGAACTGTCAGGCGCTTTTATTTTTTCACAGTGTGCCAGGTTGGCGCAGCAAAGGAAGATCATGCGAATACATGCTCGATAAAAATTACTTTATTTTACCTGTCAGAAGACTCATAGCGTACTTCACCATCGTGGTCAGTCATAAACGAGCTAATCAATGCATTAAAAGCATCCTTGGGATATCTCAATATTACACAGACTACTATGATTTCAGTTGGTTGAACTACATGGTTTTGAAGCCCTTAACCACGCAAAAACCGTCTCAAGTACAATATTACGTTGACCGCTGGTTCATTCAATGCTTCAGTTGTATAAATATTCACAACACTAAAGTTTATCTTGACTTAACACATTTCAAGAAAAACCCAATGAAGTTTCGACACCAGACTGAGATCACATTCAAGAACGTTTTGCGCCATTTGACATTCATGTATTTTGCAAACTACGGAAATCCTCAAGTCCACTCGAAAATATATTTTGATGCCAGATCTACGCAAAGTAAAGGGAAAATGGTTTTTACTCAACGAGGCATCCATTCATCCCATGTAGTTATATTTGGATTGGCATATGAAAGGTTTTCGAATTCTACTTTTCCTTCCAAATTAGAGGTCAAGGAATCCGGAAACGTAAATTGGTACTTTACGATTGATGACGGAGCATTAACGAAATTTACAGGGAGTCTCCCATTGCGTAACGATGGCTTTAAATTCGTATCCTGCTATGGATTAAATAATACGTTGACGTACCACATTTATATTCAGCCATTTCAGAAATTAGTTTGGTACTTCATTTTGGCTTTCATTACATTAACTGGCCTAGTCCTTCAGTTTGTTTCACATTCGGGATGTCTGAATCGGTACGAGGTATTTATGCTCCCGGTTAGGTCCCTTCTAGAGATGGTGGACTTGACCGAGGTTTCCGTTCCACGAGCTATGACATTAAAGTTTTTAATGAGCTTGTGGCTTCTGGCGACAGTTGTTCTGAGCAATGCTTACAAAGGCATCATTACGTCTGACCTAACGGCAGAGAAACCAATGGAAGGTTTGAAAACGTTCGCTGATCTTACTGACGTAGATATAATACCAGCGTTTATAAAAGACATAGGAAAAAATGTAGGGGAAATGCTGAGGAAGTACGGTAAAATGCCAGACAAATATGGGAGAGTTCATGTTGGGTTAACTCCGCGCATACTTTTAGTTACGACTATAGGCTCTAACATTATGTGGGAAAGAAATTCAAAGGACTACTTTCGTGGACCGTTTCAATTGAAGTATAGGCAACAGGTAAAGGATTGGATGGACCGTTTAGTCGTCCCAGCGAACATTGATAAAGTACCAATGGGGGACGAACTATCCAAATGTCAAAAATTGGCGTACATTAATTATGAAAGCAAGATCCTGAGCTTCCAGGTGCCCAAGAGCCGACGACGGACAATCCGTTCTAAACCATTCATTGTTAGTGAGGAAACTATTTTTAAGAATCTGTTTGGTTGGGGATTTATAAAAAGTAGTGGGAATTACTTGCTTGAATTCCTGAGGAATGTATTGGAATCTGGGATTTTAGTGTGGATTGAAAATCGATTTGATAGTTTGGAAGAAAGCAAATTTGATGTGAAATATTTGATTGAGCAACGGCGTGGTGCTGACGATTTGGAATTCGGCTCAAACTTTGTTCAAACACTATTCGTCATATTTGGATTTCTTGTTGCGGGATGCATAGCCTGCCTAATATTTGAATTCTTTAGTTCTTTAGTATTTTCATTCTACTTTATTAAGCAATAGGGCTATGCATCACTGATAATAGATAATGGATTTTAACTTTAGTTCAGCAAGAACAGTTAGGTGTTAGTATGGTTTATCTCATGTACACATTTAATAGTGAAGTGAATGCCAATCTGTTCTTCTAAAATCCATTGATTAAGTTTGTATGTATGTGGAAACACTTGTATTTGAGTTTTCATGAGTTGGCCATGAATGTATATTTTGTTAACTCTGAATATGAACCCCACTCACAGAATGTGATTATACACGAGCTGTATTTTAGTGTTTGTAATTTCCCTTTTTCTTGATGGAGAGGTGAAGAAAAATCTCATTTAGTGTTTTTAATAGGCAAAGACGAAAATCTATATGCTTACGAGATTGTTTGTGTACAGATAACTTGCATGTTTTAACAGTACTATAAATTCCTATTGGATTTAATTTCTGTATGACTGTACGATTGAAACTGATACACTTGGAATCTTCACTTTAAAATAAACTGTGCTTGATCTTGCATGGAGGGTTGGTCAGATTATTTTAAAAATTATCTGTTTAAAAAATTACTTGTTTGAATTCCTAAGGAATGTGTTGGAGTCTGGGATTTTCGTGTATGTTGAAAATCGATTAAATAGTTTAGAAGAAAGCAAATCTGATGTGAAATATTTGATTGAGCAACGGTGCGATGCAGAAGATTTGGAATTTGGCTCCAAAATTGTTCAAACATTGTTCGTTATATACGGATTTCTTATTGCAGTGTGTATAACCCATTTTTAAGTTTTGTTCAGGGGCGTCGTTTAAACGTTAGTAGTGGCTTATCTGGTCTGAATAATAAATAATGAAATAAATGTTATTCCGTACTCCTGAATTTTTTTGTTTAATTTTGAATGTGGAAACTTATATTTGAACTTTTATAGGTTGGCCAGCAAATTTCACATCACTATTATTTAACGCTGAATGTGAAATATCCTCACCGGGGGTAAACACGAGCTGCATTTTGGTGACGAAGTATTTCATTGTGGATTTTTAATAAACTGGGGTGGAATGTGTTTACCAGATTGTTGGCGTATAGATAATTTAAATCATATCTTAACAGTGGTAATAATTCCTGTTAGTTTTCGAGCTTGTATGATTGCACAGGTCAAACATATTGTGCAATTGCGATCTTCACTTTTATACACGCTATGCATGGTGTTGCCTTCAGGGCTGAGCAGATCATATTAAATAAATAGTGGATTACGGTTGACAGACTAGGCTAGCTTGAAAATGTTTTGCAAATTACAAGTTTTGGAATATAGACCAATACAAAAGATACAATTCTCGGGTTTCGATTATGTTATTGCATTTAAAGTTACGTGAATACATAAATATATAAATACGAATGACAGATTACTTATTTAATATTTTGGGACTAGGATTACGCATATAGGATTAGTTATATTAATAATTACCAACAGGATTTTAAAATCGATTGTTGGCAAAATAGAATCCAATTCCCTTTGAGATTTTACCTGCCAGAAATATTGTTTCCCAGGGAAGAATCTTCTCTTCTGCCCACAAAAATCCTACCCCTATGGAGCTAGAATGGAATCATTAAAGCTTGAATTGGAAAGGACCTAAATAGAAGTGCTCGGTCCTTTTTTTTTGAATAAAGTTTTGTTCACGTTTATTTAATTACAAATTTAGCCGCATTACTGTGGTGATTTAACAGTCAAATTTCAACTAAACTATGTAAAATAGAATTATTTTAGTTAGTCTTAAAAGCAGTAAAATTTTTGATACATTCTTCGTGCCGTACTCGGAGTAGAAAAGGATTTACATCGAGTCTCAGCCAAATGTTATTTTATGGGTGCACCTTTCTGTCGTCACAGTACGCAAAGAATTTCGTTACAGATGGAGTTAGTAATGAGCAGGGTAAGATGGCTGACATTCCCAACTCCAATGAGGAAGCAGTACCAACGGACAAGGGAGAAGGTGCAGCTATAAATAAATTGTGCAATGCCTCTGGCTATGGAATTACCAGGGGCCTATTTCACCAAGCACTCTTCACTCCTCAATTTTCACTTTTCATTTGGTTTTGAAAAGTTTTTGTTCCACCATTGCACTTCGCATTTGTAAATTGCAAAATGCAAAGTAGTAACTTTTCACACCCGATTTTGCAATTTACGTTTCACAATACTCGCCGGGAAAATGCAAAAGTGCAGAGTTTTGCAAATTTCCATGAAATGAATGCAAAGGGTCTCCACCTTTTGCACTTGGTACATGTAGCATTAAATATATGTAGTTTCTCCACTTACCCGTTTAAAAAATTGGTTTACTTATTTAAAATTCCAATCTAAACTCCAACTAAGTTGATTTTGCCCTGAAATTGCGCCATAACAATAAGGTACGTATCATATTACCATTTGTTATTATTGTCTATAAGTGTAAATTTATTAAGACAAAATACGCATTTTCATAATTTTTTAAATGTTTTAAAAGAATCGAAATGAATCTGCTGTTTGATAGCAGTGACGAAGTAGATGATGACACTGCGTATACCCTCAGAGTTTACCGAACCCACATTAACTTTACCATCGAAAAGTTCCGAATGAGATCCTCCGAAATAGAACATATTCTAGAAAGAGTAGGACCGTTTTTAAGCCCAAAACAAATATGAATAATGCAATGTCGCCGGAGGAGCAGTTACTAATAGCGTTCCACTTGCTGGGTAATGGGGGACAGTATCATGGCGTTGCTGACATGCATGGTATCAGCAAATCAACTGTTTGTCGTGTTGTCAAAAAAAACTACTAAACTACAATAGTTTAAACTACTCACCAACCATGATCCAGGATAAAACGAATGGTGATAACGAGATCTTCTGGGACTTTGTGAGGCAATATGATATGAACGTAAATATTCCATTGGGTGCTCATCATTGTATGTTTGCACTTGATGTTTACCGTTCGAAAATTTGCACTCCTCACTTTAAATGCAAAGTTGGTGAGTTTGCTTTGAGATTTGCTCCGCACTTTTCACTTTGCGTTTATCGCAAAGTGAAAAATGAAAATTGAAAAGTGAAGAGTTGAATTGGTGAAATAGGCCCCAGGTGTTCAAGCCCTTAGGGTGTCAAGCTTAACTTGAAATGCAGCAATAAGTATGATAATAAGTGTGACTGATTGGTTATGGCAATGTTAATTGTTACGAGCTGAATGTTTTATCCTGTGAAGTGGACAGTCTCTGTAGTCCACTTTGGAATTAACTTGATGTAGTATAATTTAATCATCGTCCTAAAGCCGGATAGTCAAGGTGCACTTGTAAATCTCTCCGCACTTTCCTAATTATTTTCCTTAAAGTTATTTCTTTTTGAAAGTAAAACTTTTTGGAATTTTGTTGGAGTATTTTATTTTGTTTTGAGTTAAATTTGAATGCTGTTTTAATTTGCTGTTTTTTTTTGTCTTTTCTGAATAATGAAATATTTACTTATAAAATAATTATCTTAAGTGAAGATAATATTTACTGATTGTGTGACAGTTCGAGAAATTTATAATTAAATTAAATACTTAATTTCACAAAACACCTAGTGGATTCTACACCCATTCATTGGCCATACATAGTGGGGAGAAATTGGTCTAATTTTACCTACAGTTGACTTTTGTTCTTTGTCTTACTCTACGTGAGCTATTGCTGGCTGGGGTTGTTGTTGCCACCGGGTCACTCGGTGTTACTTTCCATAAAGTACTTCTGATATTTGTTCAAATTTCAAAGAATATTTTTGACTTAATAACAGGCTTAGCCAATTTAATTAAGATATCAGTCAGCTTTGCTATACTAATATGATTTCAACTGCCGGTTTAGCATTTTATGTAGAATATATGGATTTCATGTCTAGATGGAATTTAATTTCATTAAAAGTCATCCACATGGAAGGTGAAATCGTTTCCATGAAGCCTGCAACTAATTTGAGAAAATATGTTTGACTTGTGCTTCATATTTATAAATACGTTCGGCTGATCCTCAGTATTTACTGCTTCTCAATTTTAACGTCAGGACCCGGTGGAGGACCCTCAATTTATGAACTTGTATTGCACCTCATGTACATTTTGTCAATCGGCATTAGTTGAAACATTTGCAATTATATTTCGTATTATAGTTGTAATTTATATTCAGATCGGTTTTAGAAAAATAAGTGACTGTTACAACTTGTAAACCATTTTTTGACGTTACTTTCAATATGTAATGTGATTTTCATTGTTGACTGAGACAAAATTTGAATTTGTAATAATTATTTGTATGTTGTCAACATGTTTTCTTAGGGTCAACCCAACGGAAAAATTACAGTGAGTATTCTGGAAAGGAACTAGTAAGCATCCTAATTCCTCACATAGGAATTCTTTCGGTTAATACCTTAATTGTATTGGCAGCTTGTTTTTGCTCTAAAATTCTCGTCTACCAGTTGTGTTGTCAAAACCCGTGGTCTTTCATAATACTCTTTGTACACGAGCTTATTCTGGTGCAATCGGCAGCTGCTATTGATATCCTAGTTATGGAAAACATGCTTCTATTTATGCAGAAGATCATAAAAATCGTAAATTCTAACATGACTCTGTTAAGGTAACACATTTTGTAGGTTTTGGTTATTTTTGAAAAAAACAATAATCTAAACTTCAAAACGTCGATTACAGTCAGTGCTCGGCACGGTTATGGGTAATACTCGGGTACCGATTGGTTGTAACCAGAAAAATTCCGAGTACAACCCGGGTACACTTTGGTCAGCTTAAAATTTCGGGTACGGATAGGGGTATGGGTACGGGTACAAGGATTTAAAAATGGGTATATATCCACCGGGGACGGGTATAATGGGGTCATTTAGATGTACCCGCGACCATTGTACCAGAGTATTTGGATACGTTGAGATTTCAGACATTTTGATGAATTTTATGCCACCATGCCCGTATGCTAAAATATATGCTTTTAGGGAAACATGTTTTAGGAAGAATAAATAAATACACACAGGCGAGGAATAATAACAAAATAGAAGCGTAGAATATGATTCAACGAAATTTAGTACAAAACGTCTTCATAATGTAGTATTTTGGCACTAATTACATAAAGAGTCTGTGTGACACACGTACATGATACTTCATTAGCCACAATGAATACTATTTCCAAATTAGAGTTCTGATGAGTTGGAAGGCAAGTTATTTTGTGTTATTGGTAGTTGATTTTTAGGAGAAGGCGAATATTTTTCACAAGATATTAATGAGTTATATGTACACAGAGCTACTGAGATGAGAAAATTAGTAGAAAAGGCACAATAAAACAAGCATTGAAAAATCGAGTCGCCAACCAAAACTGCATGTTAGTTATCTCTATGCACAAAAATGCACGTACATCTGGATTAGAGCTACTTTTGGGATCGGGATACACCCGGGAATTGGGTTCGGGATCGGGAACGGGTTCGAGTTCGGGTGTCTAATTAATGTTCCCAAATACTTTGGGACCAGGTTCAGGAACATGCTCAGCAGACCCGGGATTTCGAGATCGGGACCGGGTTTGGGAACGGGTTCAAGCTTGATGAAGGTGTTTGGGTTCCCGTCGGGAACCGGGAACATCTTCGTTCCCACACCCGTTACACGCTTCACGTTCCCGGGAACTACGCATCCATCTAACGGAGAAAAATTACCCTCAGCGGGATTTGCTTCCCTCGTTAAAGTTATGAGATAATAATTTTACATAAGCGACTTGAGCCGTTTCGCATATTGTCAGTTGGGATCGCATAGTACAGTGAATTTCCTATATAGTGGTTTCCAAGGGAGTGACAAATTCCTGCCACTATATAGGGATGCCACTATATGTTACTAATGGTTAACTATATGCTATTAATGTTTTTAGACAATAACTATAACTAAATGCATTTATAAATTTATTTATTTTTACAGAATACTCAAAATTATGAGGTATGCTAAGCTTCATTGAGTTTAAGATGTTCAGTAACTTTAGGTTTCCTCATACTATTAATAATATTAGTCGTAACAAACTATTCGACTGCAATGTCACCATTCCAGAAACCAAAATCCCGGAATTATGGCAATGGGAATTACTTCCACTGAGTACTCTTTTTCACAATGAGGGTTTTCTTGACTGTCTATTTAATGTCATTTTAAATCTTCAATATAATAATTCAATTTATTTAAAAAACCAGCACGAATTGAAACTTATTAGAAGTGAGCCAAGGCAAAGATGGCAATGATTTGTGTTATAACTGTTCGTTTTAACTTAAGTCACGGATCATATGCCGTAAATCCAGCTAATCATACCAGGGCGTCAGTAAACCACAATAATAATCAAACTGTATTAACATTTGAAATTAAAATTGAACCAACCGACATAAGCATTATTAACCGCTCGCACGTTTTATAACATCATGTTATACTTTTGTAGCCATTATCTAGCTATTTTATGCCAACTGCCATTATAATTTTGCATTGTCTGAGCCACCGTAACACCTAATAGTGCCATTATAGAGGGAATACCATTATAGCGGGTGCCACTATACTGTATACCTTTAACATTGCAAACCTCTAGGGAGGGTTTTTTGATGCCACTAAAGAGGGAATGCCATCTAAGAGGAAACCACTATATGGGAAATTCACTGTAGTGATTACCGCCTACTCTAACTTGCAAGATGAAAGTCATTGCAAAACTCATAGCGGGAATCGTTTAAGCAGTCTTCCTGCAGCTTTTTCAGCAACGCAGACCAGACGTTTAGTTTGATGACCATTTTTAATAGTGCCTAAATCTATTGTTGCATGGTACGCATGCGTAAGTATTGCTAAATCAATAAAAATGCGAAGAAACAAATTGATTTACACTAACTGCACTGGTCCCAGGAACGAGTCCGGGTTCAAGGGTTTCGGGATCGGGATTGGGAGCAAATTTTATCTGATTTCGGGTTCGGGATCGGGATCGGGTTTGAGATCAACGATTGAAGCATATTTAATATCTGGGTTTTTGTGCACCTGATCCCAGTATTTCGGGAACGGGTTTGGGTTTGAGTCCGAAAATATTGATGACCCGATTTTTGGGATCGGGTTCGGGAATGGGATCAAACTTTTCGTTCCCACAAGTAGCTCTAATCTGGATTGGGTGCCATAAAATACTTCGCCCATCAGCCCATAAACAATCAAGGGGGGTTAATAATAATTTTATTTCTAATCAAACACGCTTATAATTTTTCTACTCTTCAATGAAAATATACGATGTCAAATACTAGCTAGTTGAAATTACCCACTAAGGTGTCACAGATTATTAAATATAACATACTATGTATTACATTTCGATAATTCTGGACAAAGTACCCGGGTACGAGTACGACACTGAGATACCCGAGTATAGGCACAATTTTCGAACATTTTTCAGGTACGAGCACAATACGGGTATAGGTATATGGAATGCGATTACATTTTGGGTGCGGGTACGAAAACTTTGTACCTGAATACTCGGGTAGGTGTTCGGGTATAGGTTGATACCAGATATTGCCACACCCGCACTTCGGGTATGGATACGGGTACGGGTACCGGTACCGATTTTTCATACCCGTGTCGAGCACTGATTACAGTACAATGATATTTATAAATCCATCCCAGAATCACCTTGCTATGCTCAAATTTGTTTCAGTTTAAATATTTTTTTGTTATTTTATTTATGCTTTTACACTCTCACTCAAATGCGGTCAAATGCAAAAATTATAAAATTAATATGGTTTTAAAGGAAGCGGATACCAACACGAAGTTCTGCTAAGAATTGTTACGGTGTATGTCGAAATGTGCTGCTGTTGGTCGGACTTTTCAACTCGGGGAATACTTCTGTAGTCTACATCTTTAAGCAGTCATGATTAATTCAGTCATTAGCGTGCATGTATATTTCTATCAAGACTTACTCAAGTCATCCGAGTTCGTCCATGTTTTTCATGGGTGTGTCGTTTTACATGATTTTCGGTTTCATAGCAAGTTTTGAACAAGCATATAGGATTCCTGAGTGCATTCGCACTGTTAAAAATGTATTAGTGAGATCTATGAAAGTAACCCAAATGTCTGGGGAAAATGCTGCTATTCTTAGGAACAAGTGAGCTCCATTGAAAATGTAGGCATCAAAGTTGGAGGTTTTCATACAATGGAAAGAGAGTCCTCGGCTGTCTTCATTGACTTCATTTTCAGGACCGTTGCTACACTTCTTATCAGATCACAGCAATGATTTCAGAAAGTAAGCATTTTGGAGCGGTCTTCCTGGATGTACATCAAATTTGTTCGAGCTCATGGAACTGGCTGCTAAGCAGGTGAAAAAATGGAAAACTTGTCCTATTCTTCACATTTTCTAGGGAACAATTCGAAATATATCAGAAGAAGTTGGTTTTACAATACTTTTATAGCTACTCACACAAATTTATGCAAAAGTTGAACCCGACGTGGTTGTCAACTCTATATATTATTGCTTATTGTAAATTATGTATATATGTACTCACACTGTATGTTCGTTTGCCAAATACCGGGTACAATGAATTAGTTCACATGCGCATATATTTATCCGGTTATTAAATGCGTAGAGGTATTACGATATGCACCGTATTCTTAAGTAGAGTGCTGACAAGTATATACCATGTATAAAATTGGCGTAGTCAGACAGCAATTGAATAAGTAACTGATTTAATATGACGGAATTAAATTATTTACATGTGATTTCAAATAAAAATTGTATTGGCTTATCGAACATTAAACAATTACTACAGACAAATTGGCGGTAAAAATAAACAACATTAATTTAAGGATCACATATTTATGGCCACATATGTACATATATAGTTGGGAAGAGCAACCCGAGTGTCTGGGAAAGATGTCGCAACTTTGAAGCTGCAAATAAACACTACTAAAAACGTTGAGATCAAAGTTCACACTTTTAATGTTCTCAGGATTTCTGGAACTCCCATACATATACAATTTATCATGCATTAAGGGGAGCTAAATTTCTGTCCTCCATGATGGCGGCACATTTTTTTGTTTGTTACAGTTACAAGTCTAATTTACAAGTCCTCTTTAGATAAATTGCAATTTCAAGGGATGCGTTTCCAATGTGTTCAATTAATAGGAGGAACAATAATTAGTATATTTTGTTAAAACCATTCATGATAAGATCAACGAACGATTGAAGACAAGTACAAAAAACAGAGGTATGAAGTTTCGTTTGAGGAATCTATGATGATAGATGGGATGTACTTATGGAGGATTTTCCTCAATCATCTGATAAAACGTTAAGAGCAATTTTGTTATAAATATATAAAAAATATTATTAGTGTATTTGTAAGAGTGTTGTAGTTTAAGTAAGCAAAGTTTTTATTTAAACGTGCTTTTTTGTTTTATTACATGTTATACCACCAGTTTCCTGAATATTTTGCTTCACTTTTGTTTGTAGAATTATGAGATGTTAATGATTTCCAATTAAATATTTATCTTAATGGTTGTTTCCACACTACCCGTAAACAAATTATAATTATAAGAATAATTAAACGAGTTTACCCTTGCCTCGTAATATTAAAAAATTTAAATTTCTAAGACGATGGTACAATTTATTCTCTTAAAATTTAAAGTTTTTCCTGAAATTTCTTTACACTGCAAGTTTCAATTGCTTCGATTTTTCTCTGAGTATCTGGCTCACGATATACGTTTCACCCTTTTTCAGCACGTGGAATAAAGTATTCTGTGTCAGAGCCCCTTGGCTTGTCTAGGAATCATTCTAGAGAATTAGAAAACATCTTTATTTGCAATCGCCGGATATAATAATAACTAGTAAAACGCCCTTCTCCGCAGTGAAATTTCCATGTTTTCTTGGTTTGGTGTAACACATTAAAACCTGCTTGATAATAGTACGATCTAAGCCATTTAAAATTAGATAAACACGTGAAAAAATCATGGCTGAGCGCATTTGAGAACTTCACTAAGGCGCATGCCCCATGTTTGATCCGTAGATCGCGACTGGGAGCTGGCTTTTACTATATACATTTTGTACTTTATTTACGAAAATGCCTTTTTATTTTTGGTGCTTTTTTTACAACACATTTGTTACTTATCTAAGAAAATATTTTATATTTTTTGTGCTTGTTTACAAAAATAAATACTGGCGCGTAAATTTAAATTCACGTACATTCTCACTGCATATTAAATTATTCAATATTTATTTAATCATTTAAATATACATGATTGCCATATATATATATATATATATATATATATATAGCACTCATAGCTGTTGCTGGCTCCGGAAGGGGAATGTAAGTATCGAAGGTAGTAAATAGTTGTACGCAATAGCTGGCTGTCAGTGCTAGTCTTAGTATAGTTAACGTCAGGGAAAATGTTACAATGTAGTATAAAAATAAATATTATATTTCGGGCTCCGCACACTGACTGTGTACATACCATTCCCTTTTCCCTGTAGTTCCCCCTAATCCTCAGTTTTGTCTATATATATCGACTTTTACATTGTCTTGAGAAGTTGCTCTAGCAACTGTTGCAACTCAATTCCAACATATTATAATATTTGTCAATTGAGTTGGCCATAACAGAACCCAGTTTTGTATAAATAAGAAGTGATTTTTCCGAATAAATTCTTGAGTAGTGTGTGCAGCAGAGCTTCTAATGGGGACTAAATTCCCGTCCAGTTCCCGTTCCGATATTTTTTCAAAACCTTTGTCCCCAGTCCTGTCCCGACAATCGGGACACGGTCACAAAAACCTGGTCCCCGTCCCGTCCTCGAAAATGTAAAAAAATATTGTCCCCGCCCCCCCAGTAAACCACGAACTCTGGTTCTTTCACGGACAACTTTAGGCAATGAAGGGAAGATAGTGGCAGGCAAATCTTGTTGGCTTGCCAGAAAGACACCAACGACAACTGCATGGTACAATGAAAATATTTTTCTGGCTATGACGGCCAGCCAATACGATGATACTTAACGGCCAGCCTTTAAAGGTCCGGCAATGGTTGTAGGTTGAATTTGACGCACAGGAGATTATTGTCACACAATAGGCAGTACGATATTGGGCCAATATACTGTATCACGGGTGAAGTAGTTTCGTTAACGGTTTGCATACTTTTGCCAGTAGGAGCATGTTGCATTCTAAAATCATAATTGCAATGCTCTCACTATCACGCGCGCATCATATCCAGAATATTTCAGTACATTCTGGCAGTTCTGAGAATTAATATATTTGCATTTAATTTATTGCTATGCAGTGAACTTTTTATATTGTTCATTTCCCTAAGGACAACACTGTTTAAGTTGTTCCATTTAAACTTCTTGCGAATAAGGCAAAATCACACAGGCCTGTTAACACAGTGACATAAAAACAACAAATCTTGTGAAGAAATCAGTGGACCCTCCTTGAACATCGAAAGTTAAGTGGGAGGTTTACGACTGTAAAATACTAAGTAAATCAGGTAAAGATCCCATTAACTATACGTGTGTATATTTTGTAATAACATGTTACGAAATAATTTATTATTAGAAGAGTAGAGATAAGATATGACACATGAAGACGACTGTTATGCAAGGAATCTGTTAACGAAGCGATTAACGTAACAATTTAATATTTGTTTATTTTAGTATCAGTATTCATTATTTCTGGTTAATTATCATACAATTTGTGAGAACACCTGTGATGGATTCGAGATTATTTCCAGACTTTGTTTAGATATAAAATATATACTACATGTTAGAGCAACAGCTTCATGAAAAAGTGAAATTCTTTGGGATCTTGTTATTATATAGACGGGTATGATCCGGGTGAAATTTAATTTCATTCAGCATGAATCGTCCCCACTGCCCAACGCAGATGAAAATACAGACATTGGAGTCATTTTAAATATTGGAGATTATCATGGCAATGAATTCAGCAGTTACCAGAAACTAATTACGGGATTTTAGAGCTCGTTTAAATTATTCTTAATATCTTATCTAATAAAATTATCTTACAACAATTTTGAAGCATGAGCATACAAATAATGCAGTTAAATTTTGTAAATTTTAGATTTCATTCCAATAATTATTTTTTAAATCCCATTGACAGATTTTCAAAAAAATGTTCTTCGTCAGTTAGTCAAAATTTCAACAGATGTTGGACAAGTCACTCGACTTTTGAATCAGAGTTCTTCGCTGACTGCTTTCGAGGACTCGGAAATCCCTGGAGTAGTCATTCCAATGAATTCGTGGAAAGAATTTACTAGTTTGAATGATTGGCTAATCCCCAAAGACAACACGTTAACATTTGTAAGTATTTTGTAATGTATTTTACAAATGATTAAATGGCTCCCCCACCTTTAAAAACGTTGCAGGCTAATAAATATTGTTTATGTTAACCTTAGACTAACTACCTGAAGGGTATTGGAGGAATTGACACCGAAAACCTTGTCCAACTCTGTAAATATGCCAAATATGTTTTGCTTCCATGTATTTAGGATGATAATTTATCTATTATTTTACCACTTACATTTGACTCTGTTCACTCTTAATTTTTGACTCGATGTAATATGTACATTGTGTATACATACGTATCTAACTCGTTTTTTAAATTTTAGTTTTTGTTATATTAAAAGCAATAATACATGATTATAAATTCAAATTGATGGAATTAGCAATAATTATTTAGTGGAAAACATATCAGATTAATTCTGGCTAAATTCTGGCCGACATTAGTAATCAGATTGGAAACTTCACTCGTCGTCGCAGTTAGCCAACAAACAGCTTACATCGGCCCGATATCAAGCCAAAACCGCTTTACTGAATAGAATTGTAAAAGAGCCAAACTTTTTACTATATTTGGCAGCCAAAATCTGGCCAGCAAAGGCCCAGCGGCCAAAGTGAATATTCAACCTGCAATGGCAAACGTGTATTGGGCCAATAAGAGCCCATCAAATTATGGTTTACTGGGCCGTCCCAAAAATTTTACGCTAGAAAATCTATCATTCATTTTCTCAAGAAATAGTCATTTGAAACTTGGCACACCCCTTCAGGGCTAATTGTCTTCGGAACAATTGTTTAGTAAATTAAAAAAATTCAAATTCATTTTCAGCTGTGTTGAAATTTCTGAAAAAAAAAAGATTTTGTACCGACTTGAAACTCAGGATTGGTTAATTAAGAGTTCATTTTCAAGAAATTTAATCGTAAATATATATTCTAAAGTATGGTCGTGTCGACAAATATTCCCATAATCTGATGATTGATTGTAGGGTAGAAAACAACCCACGAAAGGGCTTGTTTTTAAAATACATGCAAACATTCAGTAGCTTTTTTATCTACGAGTATTTTATTTAATCCCTCACCATAAATACCTTCCAAATTATGTTCCCCACGTTAACTTTTAACTTAAAATTGTTACAAGTTTGCAAGTTTCACTTTCCTGCACCTGCAAACGAAGTTTGCTCAAATCGGTACATTGCACGGATTTTTTAATGTAACATTTTGAACTTTATTGCACGCAGTTACGCCATGGGATTAGATTTTCTTTAGTGAAATTCGTTCTTGGGAAGAATATAATTTTTATAGCATCAATTGTACGGTTCAGATTTTATTTGCCGCCATTTATTTTTAAAGTAATGCGCGTGTACCTCCAAGGATATTAATTCGATTGAACTGTAATTGCGTGTTGTATTACAGCTCAGAGAGTCTAATTAAGTATTCATACACCAAGTTAATATTTTTCAGGTTTGTTGAACATAATTCTTTGCTTCTATTTTTTATCAACTCCGATGCTCCACTGGCAACCAATCCCATTATTTTACGGAACCGGCTTATTAGAAAATCTGACTTAGAATATTGATTAGCCGCTAACAAAAACATGACATTCGTTGCACTTACATAGTACATTATATTAATCGTGATGTAGTTCACAGAGCTATGCAAAATACTTGGTCTTCGATGACAAAATACAAAATAAAATACCCGAAATAAAATATGGAAAATACAAAGTAGAATATCTCAGGTTACCTTACTAAAATGCAAATAGAAATGCAATACATGGTTGGTAATTTGTAATACCTAACTAATGATCAGGTTAGGTCTAGCCTTTTCGGTTTCTAAAATACAAGCAGCTTTAAGAAGCAACCTCTTAAAACATAATCAGATAACTAATCACTTCAAAGACTATAGGACTTGCGTAGTAACAAATTGTACACCTGTTGCCGTATGGGTAAATCCATTATAGCTATATTCTAAGTCATTTTGACTGTTGATGAAGTAATATAGATAAATATGAAAATTTTATTTATTAGTAATTAATAATATAATAATATTATATAATAATAATATAATTATATTTTCGGAACAATTGTTATAAAAAGGAGGTAGTATTTGAAAATTAAATCGAGTCGGTCTTCGGCGTTTCCTAAATATCGTTGTTGAAGAGTCAGAATGGTCTATGCTGTACAAAAGCATGAGCGCTTAGCAAATCTTTCCTATTCAGTGACTATATGTAATATCGCGAAGGTGAACAAGTTTGAAGTAGTAAAGGAATTCATTCCAATGTATATTCCAATGCAAAATGGAATTCTCACAGATATTGTACATATTTACAAGCTACATACAATGTCAAAATCAGAAATCATACAGGTTGAAAAGTATTTTGAGCCGAATACTTTATTTGAAATTATTTGAAATGGCATTACAAGTGAGGAAATACCAAATACTTTTATACTAACTGGATCTTAAAATACTAAGTACAAAATTCTTGAACACTGCTTGCCAACTTAGAAGTACAAAATACAAAACAATTTGTGGTCTTAAAATACGTTTGAAAATAGTGTATTTAAAAATACTACATAGCTCTAGTAAAATCACATGCGTAATCCAGTTGCTAAAATATTTAAAAAGTATTCTGCAATCCAGTAGTAGTTCACAACGAAAATTATAGTAATCTGTAATCCCGAGTCGAAAAATTTAAGCAAGTAATCCGTAATCATTGCACCAGATATTTAAAATGTAATCACATTCGAAAAATTTGATTTTTGGAAATAATCCAAAGATTGCAGTCAACAAAATCTGTTCAAACCGTAGTAACATTCTATGCGTAATCCAAAATTTACGTAATCACCCAGCCCTGGTCACAGTGAACGTTGAGAATAGCAGGATGGAATTTTGGCATGCACTATGCAAAAATGGACACCTGAACTACTTTTGATTTACGTGTTTAGAGTTTTCGTGCTGCTTCTCGTAAACAAACTTAATTTAAACGGGTATTTTTATGGCAAAACAGTTCTATCAAATTTGATAGTGCAACTTTCTAATTAATTGAAGCACGTCCGAATGTCATCTCCACGCTATTTCCATATTTTATATATAAAACCAGCAACATTAAAAAAGTCAAAATTTTATCCATATATTACTAATACTCTAGCCCTACTTTTTAGCCATTCGAAAGATATGAATATCTTTTTTTAAATCATAATTTTTGAATTCCGCCGCACCGGTTCCCCACATGAACGACCTATTCGGGTCAATTTCAACTATGGCCGGAGTATAATTTTTGTAATAGTATTTACATATCGTTGGCTAAATTTTAAAAGGTACCATTTTGATTTCATACCCCATGCGTTTTAAATGGGATCTCCAATGAAAATTCTACTTTTTAGAATTTAGCCAACGATATATAGTTTATCTTGTTTGCTGCGATCAATTAATAAAAAAGTACTGCATGTGTAGCTCCACGAATATTAATTCCATTAAACCTTATTTGCATATTACATCAAAGCTTAGGACAATAAATTACGTATTCGCTCACGAATTCAATTGTATTCAGGTTCGCTGAAAACTATTCTTTACCAACAAATTATTTTCAATTTGCATTTTTACCTATCATTGATTCTATATATCCAGCTCTAGGTGAACTTTAGAATTTCTACCTGCACCTATTCAAAAACTAATATTATCTCAACAGCGTTGCGACATTCATTGCGCTTTTACGCTCATTGCTATACAAAGTAAACTATCAACATGTTGTTTGGGTTTGTGCAGCTGCTGTACTGGCAAGCTGCGTTTTACAACTGTGAGCAGATCATCTACGCATCTAACCTGATCATCCCCAACCTAGAACAGGCAATCTACCCTTATGTTTTGTTCAATGACAAAAATAACAGGATATTTAGACGTCTGGATGTATTTTTTACATTGGAGAAACAGCGTGTTAAGAACTGTAAAGCGTTCTTGTTTTTTCATAGTGTGCCAGGTTGGCGCAGTAAAGGAAAATCATGCGAGTACATGCTCAAAACAAAAGACTTTATTTTACCTTACAGGAGATGCATATCGTACTTCACCATCGTGGTCAGTGATAAGCGAGCTGACCAATGCATTGAAAGCATCCATGGGATACCTAAAGAGTACACCGTCCACGTTGATTACAGTTGGTTGAACTACATGGTTTTGAAGCCCATGACCACGCAGAAACCATCGCAAGTAAAATATTACGTTGACCGCTGGTTCATTCAATGCTTCAGTTGCATGAATACTCGCAACAATAAAGTCTACCTTGACTTAATGAATTTCAACAAAAATCCCTTGCAGTTTCGACACCAGACTGAGATCACATTCAAGAACGTTCTGCGCCATTTGACATACATTTATGCCAGAAACTACGGAAGCAATCAAATCGAAGCGAAAATATATGCTGAGGCTAGATCTACGCAAAGTAAAGGCAAAATGGTTTTTACTCAACGCGGCATCATGTTCTCCAAGCAAGTCATATTTGGATTGTCATATGAAAGAGTTTCGAATTCTACGTTTCCTACCATTTCAGAGAGCAAGGAATCAGGAAACTTTAAATGGTACTGTTGGACTAATGAAGGAGCATTAACAAGTTATCTAGGGATTATCCCACTGCGTGACGATGGCTTCAAGTTCGTCTCATGCTATGGATTAAATAATACCTTGACGTATCACATTTACATCCAACCATTTCAGAAATTAGTCTGGTATTTCATTTTGACTTTCATTTTATTAACTGGTCTAGTCAATCAATTTGATTCACATTCGGGATTTCTAAACCGGTACGAGGTTTTAATGCTTCCGGTCAGGTCACTTGTAGAGATGGTTGACTTGACCGAGGTTTCCGTTCCACGAGCTATGAAGTTAAAGTTCATTATGAGCTTATGGCTTCTGGCGACAGTTGTTCTGAGCAATGCTTACAAAGGTATTATTACGTCCGACCTAACGGCAGAGAAACCAACGGAAGGTTTAAAAACTTTCGCTGATCTTACTGACGTAGATTTAATGCCTGCATTTAAAAAAGAAATCGGAAAAAATGCAGAAGGATTTCTGAGAAAGTACGGTAAAATGCCAGACAAGAATGGGAGAGTTTATGTTGGGTTAACTATGCCCATACTTGTAGTTACGACCATAGGCTTTAACCTTTATTGGGCAAATCGTACATTTGACTACTTCCCTAGACCTCTTCATTTGAAGTATAGGCAACAGATAAAGGATTTAACGAGCCGTTTAGTCGTCCCAGCGAACATTGATAAATTACCTATTGGGGAAGAACTATCGAAATGTCAAAAATTGGCGTACATTAATTACGAAAGCAAGATCCTGAATTTCCAGGTACCCAAGAGCAGACGTCGGACAATTCGTTCGAAACCATTCATTGTGAGTGAGGAAGCTATTTTTGAGAATCTGTATGGTTGGGGATTTAGAAAAAGTACTGGGAATTACTTATTGGTGTTTCTAAGGAATGTATTGGAGTCTGGGATCTTTGTGTGGATTGAAAATCGATTTAATAGTTTGGAAGAAAGCAAATATGATGTCAAATATTTAAACTTGCAAAGGCGGGGTGCTGACGATTTGGAATTTGGTTCGAACTTTGTTCAAACACTGTTCGTCATATACGGATTTCTTATTGCAGTATGTCTAACCTTTTTCATTTTTGAATTAGTCTTCATATTGTCAAATAATTTCTACCTTCTCGGACACTAGAACATTGAACCAGTGATAGTAGTTGAGTAACCAAGTTTGTATCGTTAATTTGTTTTGAATCTGAATCCTCCTGATCGAAGGTATATACACGAACTGTATTTTCTTGTTTCTTCTATCTGTTAGTTTTCATTTACCTTAGAGGAGTTATCAAGCTGGTATGTGTGCACGTCAAACATAGCATACAATTGCGATCTTCTCTTTTAATAATATGTCAAACAAATTCTACAACTGTAACTCCTGAATTTGTAACGCCTCCCTGCTGCGAGAAATTATTGATGTCAGTTCACATGCACTGATCCAGTGAAGAGAGTTCAGCCAATCAGGGTCCCTGTCTAGGATGGAATTTAACGTTTCTACATAATGCGTTTATTAATATCCACTGAATGATTGAATCGCGTTTTACCAATTAAGCTTCGATGACTCTTGAAGCGTATTTTCTCGTTTGCTCCAAAAACATTTACAGCGCGAAAAAACTCCGAAGAAAATATTCTCTCCAATACATTTTGAAACCGTAACACCGTAACTTGAGGAAGCAAAATGCCAACTCTTACATCGAAAATGCTCTTATAAACGTTGCTCTTATAGGAAAAAATTGCAGTACTGCAATCCCATTGGGAGGACCCGGGAGTGCTCTTACACAGAACATGCTCTTATACGGAGGTCTCTTATGGCAAGAGTACACTGTAGTGGATTACGGATGACAGATTAGGCCAGCTTCAAAAAGGTTTTACAAATTACAAGTTTTGGAATATAAACCAAAACTACAAATACAATTCTCGGGATTTGATTACTTTAAAAATTTAGGGCAGTAAATACAAATGACATATAACTTTTTAAATATTTTGGAACTAGGATTACGCATATGGCATTGGTTCAAATAATTCACAACGGGATTAAAACTATATTACAATCTCAAGTTTTAGCACGTGAAATATTTTACAGCTGGAATGCTTTGGAAATGACGATTTCTAAATATCATAAAAGGTTATAAGACTTATTTGTGTATTTGACCATAACTTTTACGTTTACAACCGAATTGTATTCCCAAAATACATAATTACTTTAATAATGATTTAGCAATTATTACTTATGTTTGGCCGAAGCCTTTACAACCGTTACGAAACATCTTCATTTTCAATCGCCAGGCATAATAATATTAATCTTTATACAGTTGGATGGATTGGCAAAAAATCATATTCTGGTAACTAGAGTTGTGAAAATATTTACGCCCTATTGAAAAACACTTTCATTACCAAAGTGATTGTTTACTCACTTCACTTGAAAGATGTTGCTGGACTTTGCTTGAATGTCTCAGAATTTAAAGCCAATTATTATTTACCATAACCAGAAAGTAACGTTTATTTTTGCTAAGTTAGTGGAAAAGATTTGTTTTTAAATATCCCTGCTGAATTATAGGTCCCTGCAATGAAGCCGTTAACAATTTCAAAAATCCATTCTGATAAAAAGATGAAGCAAAATATTTGCCAAAATTAAACATAATGGAATAAAAGCATGTTTGGATAAAAAGTATATTTAATCTACAATACTCTTCAAATATGTTAATATGTTTGTAGTTTTCAATGAAATTGTTATTGCTTTTTTTATCTTCAGGTGAGCTGTAATCCTATAGAAATTTGTGCAGTACATGAGGTTTGCAAAAGTCAACCACCTACATAACTGCATATTTTAATATTTTAATATATATAATTATATATTAACATATTTTAATTAATGATTTTATTTTGATTTTACATAGTTGCTAGTAATGAAAAGGATAATATTATGACATACGGAAGCATACCTGTAGGCTGACGTTTCAATTTCATGTTACCATAATGTTTCATAGCACTTCATAATAATAGGGAGAATTTTGGTACTACAATATTTAACTTTACTAATATGTAAATTAAAAAAATGATAAGTATAATAACAAATTACATAACTAAACTATATTTATACATGCACATACATACCTCACTCCTTTAAGCTCACAATCAGCCGTGCTTTCAATTGAACTTAAGTATGCCCAGTTGGATTGGCCATATGATATTTTTCGATTTTTAATATTATTTATAATTATAATAAATGTATACTTAATTGGCTATATTGTATAGGCTATATTTGCATACATATTATTCTTGATCTTATGATTATCTTTATGAAAATAACATTAAGCGTCGAAAGCAGACCAAAATATATTGACACTTTATGACATTACATCTATCCAAACCATTTGAATTAGAGCGTGATTTTTTGTAATTACGAATACTATTTATTGTTTTCTCATTTCCAGAAAATACTCAAATATTCCGGGTATTTCGAGATTCCGCACAGGTAATTATCTCAACCACTGACACTCGTGCCTGACAAAGTTCACCCAAAACAGGGAATTTTATTTAGCGATTCAAATACCATCATTTTCATTGGGAACCCGGATATGTACGCAATACCTGGGTACTACATGAATGCAGAAAGTGCACCAGTATCAAATCGAGACATTAAAAAACATTGTGAAATATATCTATAATTACATATACTCACTCTATGGGCATAAAATGCACAAGTATGCCATATACCATGTAGTGTGCTAGTAGAGTGCTCATTAACCTTTACACCCCTAGGTTATATAACACCTAATCATGCTACACAAGTGAAAAAAGTATTTGCTTGTGCTGACTTTTAAATATTTAGTAGTTCTTAATAATTTATTTGTCAGTTATTATATACACAAGAGAGATTCTATTGCAGATATTGCTTGCTCTGTATTTATTGAAATACACGACAATGTATCTTTTATAAATAGGTTAAGCATGCGATGCCAACACACCTGCATTTATGTACTAAAATACTAATACAAGTTTGGCATGCGATACATAGTATGATAAAAGAAATATACCGATTCAGCGCCTTCCAGTTTAGGGTCCTTTTCACTACTTGAAGATGTTTATACTTGTTTTCAGGGTATTTTACATCTTGGGAAATCCAAGGCATTGGGTCTGTTACACCTCAATTTCGACATATAATATTTTTCAATTGAGTTGCCAATAACGGGGCCAAGTTTTGTATAAATATCATGTGATTTTTCAGCTGGAGTAGTGTATGCCGTTACAATGTCATTACTGGGTTCACAACATGTTGAAATCTGTAATATGGATACAGTTGGAACTGTTTGGTGCTTCTATGTGAGTAGGACAGCAGGAAAGTCAAAAATGCAGAGACAGGGGTAGGATTTTTGTAAATCTCCATGAAATATCATTTCTTAATTTCATTGCTGAAAAAAGGCTATACGTTTTCAAAATCCCTGTTTTGCAAAACAAAATCCGTACAAGACGCCAAATCCCTATCAGGTAAGGTCAACCAATCTAAAAATCCCTGTTTGTCTAACAAATTTGAAAATCCCTGTTGGAAAAATGAATTCGTATTCCCATCGATATTTTCCCAGCCAGAAATACTGTTTCCCTGGAAAGAATCTTCCCGTCAGCCCACCAAAATCATTAAAGCTTGGATTGTCAAGGACCTAAATAAAAGAGCCCGGTCTCCTTTTTCGTAACAAAGTTTTGTTCACGTTTATTGAATTATAAATTTAGCCGCATTACTTTGGTGAACTTTGGTGAACAGTCAAATTTCAACGAAGTTCTGTAAAATAGTATCCTTTTAGTTAGTCTTAAATGCAAGGATAGGAATCGGAATCGGTGTCCGAATCGGAATTGGAATTATATTCGAAAATTTAAGGATTTTAATTCATATAGGAATCCTAAATAATTCCCAGGAAGTATTTTAATTCATAATTGCATTCAAAAAATTTTGGAATCGGAATTGATATTCAAATATTTTTTAATAAATTCCGATTAAAATAGAATATTGTTTTCAATGGCACACTCTTATTTTTCAGTGTACATACTTAAATGTAAAAAAAATGTCGCGATTTTTACTTACAACGTAAAGCTAATCAAAGAGCATTGGCGAACGTTGTTTTCATTGGAAATGAACATGCTTCTGCATTCTACTTAAAATAAAGGCAAATTATTAACACTTGTCATAGGCTTTTAACGGTTGTGCTCAAAACTATTGTTTGTCCTACACGTTAATTATTCAAGTAATTTAAATCGTTCATACTAAACTACAAACTGAAGAGTTTTTATGTAACTAAAGATTTTTTAGGTCACTAAATTTGTTTTTAGGTAACTACAAATGGGCCGAAACAAAATTAGTGATTTTGGAGTTCAAGTATCAGTTGAACATATTTTTCAACACTTAAATTGATACTTAATGACCTGCGGGGGAAACTAGCTTCCCAAAATATTGATGATATCATGTTTCTAAGGTTGAATTTTTTTCGTAATTAAATTCTTTGTACTTTCAGTATACTAGCAGTATTCAAATAAATATTCAAATCGGAATTCAAAATGGACGAATACTCGAGGATATTTAAATCTGTATTAGAATTCATATTTTTCAGTATTGCTATAGGTATTTTAAATCGGAATTCTTCGCCTTGAATATTTTAATTTGAATTAAAATTCATATTTTTCCGATTTCCCATCCTTGCTTAAAAGTAGTAAAATTGTTGATATATTCCTTCGTGCCCTGCACCGAGTAGAAAGGATTTACATCGAATCTCAACCAAATGTTATCTTATTATGTTTAGTTGAATACATTCAGTTCCATGTGAACAAACATTAATATTCAAAATAATGACACTACAGATATTTGTTACAGTATATACATAAAATCCATATTTATAAATCTAGATCATATTATAGTCTTACAGGTTTTCGAATCTGAGGAGTCTCACCTGATCCGCCATTTTTTTCAGGTATTTTTTATTCATTTGATAAAATAATAAAAATAAAACAGCTTTTTCTATACTAATATGATTTCAACTGCAGATTGGGCATTTTATTTAGAATATTTGGCTTTCATGTCTAGATGGAATTTAATTCCATTAAAAGTCATCCACATGGCAGGTGAAATAGTTTCCATGAAACCTGCAACTAATTTGAGAAAATATTTTTGGCTTGTGCATCATGTTTATAAATACGCTCGGCTGATCCTCAGTATTTACTGCTTCTCACTTTTGACGTCAGGACCCGGTGGAGGACCTACAATTTATGCCTATTTGTCAATTGGATTTGCTGCATTAGTTGAAACATTTGCAATTATCCAAGACACGGGGGTAACATTTTTGATATAGATAAAAAAGGTAATTTATATTCAGATCATTTTTAGAAAAATAGACTGTTATAACTTGTAAACCGTTTTTCGACATTACGTATGATGTGAATTTCATTATTTTCTGAGACAAAATGTGAATTTATAGTATTTATTTGAACGTTGTCGATATATTTTCTTAGGGTCAGTCCAACGGAAAAATTACAGTGAGTATTCTGGAAAGGAACTAGTCAGCATCCTAATTCCTCACATAGGAATTCTTTCCATTAATACCTTAATAGTATTGGCAGCTTGTTTTTGCTCTAAAATTCTCGTCCTACCAGCTGTTGCCGAGGTTCTGTCAAAACCCGTGGTCTTGCACAATTCTCTTTGTACACGAGTAAACATGAGATCGTTTCGGTTTAACGCGGTTATCCGATCATCGTTTAACCGAAACCTACGGTTCGGTTGGAGAAGTCGTAACCGAATTGAATTAACCGAACGGTTCGGATACGTCAATGCCTAACCGGATATCGGTTTCGGTTCGGTTCGGTTTTAAATATGAATTTATCCGTTGGGTTCGGATGTGTAAATGTATCCGCTCGGTTAAACTGACGGATAACCGATTTTGAATTTCGTTCCTAAAAGTTTTAGGAAATCGCAGTCGACTGTAGCATGAATTTCTCGAGACAAACGATTGTTTCATTTTGTATCTGAAATATATTTAGAAAGCACAACGCATGGACCACGAGCAGGCATACATTTGTTCATCACATCGCAATTATTTATAACACCAATATTTGATTTTTGCCTTACATTAAACAAGTGGATAATTACTACAACTAATATGCCATCAGTGAAAACCTCCGACTCCGTAATAAGAGAAGAAACTACCGGGAGCAACAAGCCTTAAAAAAATGAAAAGTGGGGTTTGGGACCATTTCGTCTTACTGAAGATTTGGTCCTTCTGTTTTTAGCTGTCATTTGAATTTAAATAATAGGTAGAATTTGATACAAATTTGTGTAGTAATTGTTTTAAGTTTGAACATTTTTATTAAAACAAAGATTTTCAGAAAATATTTTAATAAATATTTATCTTTTTCGAATGAAGTTTTCAATTGTAAAATGTGCAATATTGTTTCGGTTATTCGGATAACCGACAAACGGTTCGGTTATGCAAATTATCCGAACCGATTTATGGCGGTTCGGTTTCGGATAGGAGAATTTTTTTATCCGAACAAAACGGTTCGGTTCGGATTTTGAAAAATAATTAACCGAAAACTTCGGTTCGGTTCGGTTACGGTTCGGATTTGTGTTTTATACACGAGCTTATTCTAGTGCAATCGGCAGTTGCTATTGATACCCTAGTTATGGAAAATATGCTTCTATTTATGCAGGAGATTACAAACATCGGAAATTCCAACATGTCTCTGTCATGGTAGGTTGACATTTTGCAGGTTTTGGTTATTTTTGAAAAAAAACAATGAACAATCTGAATTCCAAAACTTGTATTACAGTCAGTGCTCTACACGGGTATTGGTAATGCTCGGCTACCGATTGTGTGTACCCGAACAATTCCGGGTATGTACTACCCGGGTATACTTTGGGAATTTCGGGTACGGATAGGGGTATAGGTACGGGTACAAGGATTTAAAAATGGGCATGTACTCACCGGATGCAGGTATGATGGGATGTACCAGAGTATTTGGATACGTTAAGATTTCAGACATTTTGATGAATTTTATGCCATCATACCCGTACGTTGGAAACTTATGTATGTCTATATTTTTAGGATTTCTGAATACATTTAGCTTATTGCTAATACCCTTTTATCCGTACAACATACAGTAAACGCATTTCAGTCTGTTTAGATAAAATATATACTTTTACGGAAACATATTTTAGGAAGAATAAATAAATAAACACAGACGAGGAATAAAAACAAAATAGAAGCGGAGAATATGATGAATGAGATATCCGAGCATAAGCAAAATTTTCGAGTATTTTTCGGGTACGGCTACAATACGGGTACAGGTACATGAATTGGGATTACATTGCGGGTACGGATACGAAACATTTGAACCCGGGAACTAAGGTATTAGAACGGGTATAGATACCAGATATTGCAACTGCATATTGCATATTGATGGTTACGGGTACCGAGGCCGAGCACTGATTACAGTACAGTGATATTTATAAATCAATCCCAGAACTCCCTTGCCATGCTCAAATATGTTTTAGTTGAAATATTTTTTATTCTGTATTTATGCTGTTACAAAAATTATTAGCTCACTCAAATGCGACCAAATGCAAAAATTATAAAATGAATATGGTTTTACAGGAAGCGGGTTCCAGCACAAAGTTCTGCTAACAAGTAACCCTCGCCCCATGCCCACTCGGGATCGAAATGAAATTTTGTGGTAGCTTAGGTACCTGGCCCAATGTCCCAGCGAGACCAAAAGTTTCGACCATCTCGCCCTGGTTTGCACGGGAAATCGCGCAAATGGTCCAAACCAAGTTTGCAAACATGCTTATATTGTGTTATAAGGGATATTAATGAGCTTTTACATATTTTTATTTTTTTCGTGAAATTTGAAAATGAAGTATCCTTATGAGATTTAACATTGGAAAATTTAGGTTGGACAGTGGGGACCCTATGCTCATGAATTATAATTTAAAACTTCTGCGCGATTTCCCGTGCAAACCAGGGCGAGATGGCCCAAACTTTTGGTCTCGCTGGGACATTGGGCCAGGTACCTAAGCTCCCACAAAATTTCATTTCGATCCCCAGTGGGCATGGGGCGAGGGTTACTTGTAAGAGTTGTTACGCTGTATGTCGAAATGTGCAGTTGTTGGTCGGACTTTTCAACTCGGGGTATACTTCTGTAGTCTACATGTTTAAGCATACATAATTGGGTCGGTAGCGTGCATGTATATTTCTATCAAGACTCACTCAAGTCATCCGGGTTCATCCATGTTTTTCATAGGTCTGGCGTTTTACATGATTTTGGTTTCATAGCAATTTTTGAACAAGCATTTAGGATTCCTGAGTGCATTCGCACTGTGAAAAATGAACTAGTGCGATCTACGAAAGTAACCCAAATGTCTGGGGAAAATGCTGCTATTCTTAGGAAGCAAGTGAGCTCCATTGAAAATGTAGGCATCAAAGTTGGAGGTTTTTATAAAATGGAGAGGGAGTCCACACCTGTCTTTATTGGCTTCATTGTCAGGACCGTAGCTACACTTTTAATCAGTTCACAGCAATGACTTCAGGCAATGATTCGGTCTTCCTGGATGCACATCAAGTTTGTTCAAACTCATGTAGCTGGCTACTAATTGTAAGCAGGTGAAAAAATTGAAAACTTGGCCTATTCTTCACATTTTCGAGGGAACAATTCGAAATATATCAGAAAAATTGTTTTACAAGAGTGGACCAATACTTTTATAGCTACTCCCACAAATGTTTACAAAAGTTGAATCCGACGTGGTTGTCAACTCTATATATTATTGTTTATTGTAAATTATGTATGTATGTACTCACACTGTATGTTCGTTTGCCGAATATCAAGTACAATGATTTAGTTCACAAGCGACCATGCACATATATTTATGCGGTTATTAAATGCGTAAAGGTATAACAGTATGCACTGTATTCTTATCTAGAGTGCTGCCAAGTACCTTGTATCACACTGGCTTAGTCAGACAACAATAATTGAATTAACTAATTTAATATGACGGAATTAAATTATTTCGATGTGATGCCAAATAAAAATTGTATTGGCTTATCGAATATTTAACAGTTACTACAGACAGATTGGTGGTAAAAATAAGCAATATTAAGTAAAGGAATAAGGAGCACATATTTATGGTCATATATGTACATATATATATAGTTGGGAAGAGTAACCCGAGTGTCTGGGAAAGATGTTGCAACTTTGATGCTGCAAATAAACACTACTAAAAACGTTGAGATCAAAGTTCACAATTTTAATTTTCCCAGGATGTCAGGAACTCCCATACCTATACAGTTTATCATACATTAGGGGGAACTAAATTTCTGTCCTCCATGATGGCGGCACATTTTTTTGTTCGTTACAGTTACAAGTCTGATTTACAAGTCCTCTTTAGATAAATTGCAATTTCAAGGAATACGTTTTCCTATGCTTTAAATTAAATAGGTGGAACAATAATTAGTATATTTTGTTAAAACCATTCATGATAAGATCAACGAACGATTGAAGACAAGTACAAAAACAGGTATGAAGTTTCGTTTGAGGAATCTATGATGTTAGATGGGATATGCATATGTAGGATTTTCCTCAATCATCTGATATAACGTTAAGAAAAATTTTGTTATAAATATGACACAAGTATTATTAATGTATTTGTAAGAGTATTGTAGTTTAAGTAAACAAACTTTTATTCAAACGTGATTTTCTGTTTTATTCCATGTTGTACCACTAGTTTCCTGATTATTTTGCTTCACTTGTTTTTGTAGGATAGTAAAATGTTAATAATTCCCACTTAAATATTTATCTTTATAGTTGTTTCTTCACTACCCGTATACCACATCATAATTATAAGAATAATTAAACAAGTTACCCTTATATAATATAAAGCAATTAAATTTCTAAGATGATGGCACAATTTATTCTATTAAATTTTGAAGTTTTCCCTACAATTTCTTTACCCTAAAAGTTTCTATTTGCTTGAATTTTTCTCTGAGATTCTGACAAATTATTCTGTGTCAGAGCCCCTTGCTTGGTCTAGGAACCATTCTAGAGAATTTTTGGAACAATTCTTTGGCCACAGAATTTCCTTTACAATTTCCTTGACTTGTCAAACCTACTTCTCCGAACTTCACTTCTGCCCTTAAATTTTTTTTTCTGGTTGTGAGACCTCCGGCAATAAATAGCGTTTCTATAGGATGTAAATAATTTAACACATAATTACCCACAATATGCATTTTTGCCCTCATATATGCAAGTTGTAATAGTATGTACCGGAGAATTGAAAAAACGTTTGCAGCATTTACTAACAAGACATGCAAAAGGCTTTAGATTCTGCAGTAGCCCGTCATCAAAGTCACTCCTCGAATGAGAAACAATCGAATCTGCTATGCTCCTGCAAGCAGGAACCTTGACTCTGTATTGAATAAAAATTGCGAATGTGACGACGTTTTTTTTAAAATTTTATTAAAAAATCTGATAAAAAATAATGTCATACAATTCCAAGCTTCCTTCGCTTTTTAAGCTCGGATACAACAGACAATTATGATTTCACCAGAAAACCCAATAATCTGAATATTCCAAATTACCTACAACAAATGTATTACATTGTGTCGGATTAAGTAATTAATAGCCATTTTAGTTTAACACACCTATATCAGATAAGCAATGATTCGGCAAAGTTATCATCTACAAACGAAATAATGATATGCAGCAAATATTAAAAGAACGGATGTTTATGAAGCTTCTGATTTCCATCCACTACAACAATTATCTGTTACACGAAGCCTTCAAATTAATCGAAGCTCTTTGCATGTCATTTTTATACTTTCTCTCCATACATAAAAATATTATCAATTTCCAGTTGGTGATATTTTGTTTTTTTTAACTTCATTGCACGCAGTTCAGTCATGGACGATTTTGATTCGATTTTTCTTGGGTGGTATTTTTTCATGGAGAGAATATAATTTTGAGTTGTTGTTCTAAAGTTATGTTTACATCCGAGGACATTAATTTGATTAAACTTTAATTGCGTGTTACATGTTACATTAAAGTTCAGAGCACTCTAAGAAGTATTTACAAAACAAGTTAATATTGTTGAAGTTCGTTGAACACGACTACTTGTTTCTAATTAGTTTTCACATCAAATGTTCCGCCGGTTCCATCCATATTATTATAGATTTAATGGATTCAGAAATAGATCATAGATAATCTGACTTAGAATTTCCAACAGCAGCTAATCAAAAAATTGTACACTTCATACTATTATTTCTATATGTTTTAAAACGAACAGCAACATCAACATGTTCTTGGATTTTGTGCAGCTGGTGTATTGGCAAGCTGCGTTTTACAACTGTGAGCAGATCATATACGCATCTAGCCTGACGATACCAAATCTAGACCAGGCAATCTACCCTTATGTTTTGTTCAATGACAAAATTAAAAGGAAATTTAGGACTACGGAAGTATTTTCAACACTGGAGATACAGCGGCCTAAGAACTGTAAAGCACTGTTATTCTTTCACAGTGTGCCATTCTGGCACAGCAAAGGAAAATCGTGCGAATACATGCTCAAAACAAAATTCTTTATTTTACCTACCATGAGATGCACTTCCTATTTCACCATCGTGGTCAGCAATAAGCGAGCTGATGACTGTATTCAAAGCATCCTTGGGATATCTGAAAAATACACACGATACTTTGATTTCAGCTGGTTAAATTACATGGTTTTGAAGCCCTTCACAGCGCAAAAAACATTAACAGTGAAAGCGTACATTTACCGATGGTTCATTCAATGCTTCAGTTGTATAAGTATTCGCAAAACAAAAATGTACCTTGACTTAACGCATTTCAAGGAAAACCCAATGAAGTTTCGACACTACACTGAGATCACTTTTAGGAACGTTCTGCGACATGTGACATACATAGATTATGCAAACTATGGGAATGAAGAAATCGAAATGAAAATGAATGCTGAGGCTAGAGCCACACAAAGTAGAGGTAAAGCGGTTTTTACACAACAGGGCATCAGGTTTGCCAAGCAAGTCATATTCGGATTGTCATATCAAATATTTTCGAATTCTACCTTTCCAAGCGAAATAGAAAGCAAGTCATCGGGAAATTTTAAATGGTACGAATTTGCCAAGGAAGGAGAATTAGTTAAATATCTAGGGTCTCTCCCATTACGGATCGATTCATTCAAGTTTGTGTCTTGCTATGGATTAAATAATACGTTGACGTACCACATCTACATTCAACCATTTCAGAATTCACTTTGGTATTTCATTTTGGGCTTCATTGTATTGACTGGTCTAGTACTTCAGTTCGACTCACACTCAGGATCTCTGAATCGGTACGAGGTTTTTATGCTACCCGTCAGGTCACTACTGGAGATGGTTGACTTAACAGAGCCCTCAATTCCACAAGCTACGAAGTTAAAATTCATTATGAGTTCGTGGCTTCTTGCAACAGTAGTTCTGAGCAATGCTTACAAAGGTGTCATCACATCTGACCTAACAGCAGAGAAACCTATGCAAGGTTTGAAAACTTTCGCGGAACTAAAGGATGTAGACATAATGCCTGCATTTACAAAAGAAATTGGGAAAAATGCAGGGAAAATGCTGAGGTATTATGGCAAAAAACCAAATCAAAATGGAAGAGTTCATATTGGGTTAACAATGCCAATACTTGCAGTCACGACAATAGGCTATAACATTCACTGGGCAGTTAATACACTTGACTACTTCCGTGGACCGTATCATTTGAAATATAGGCAACGGGTTAGTGATTTGATAGACCGTTTAATGGTCCCAGCGAACATTGATGAAGTACCTATGGGAGAAGAACTGTCAAAATGTCAAAAACTGGCGTACATTAATTACGAAAGCAAGATCCTGAATTTCCAGGTACCGAAGAGCCGACGGCGGACATTACGTTCGAAGCCATTCATTGTGAGCGAGGATGCTGTTTTTAAAAATCCGTATGGTTGGGGATTTCCAAAATGTAATGGTAATTACTTGCTGGAATTTTTGAGAAATGTGTTGGAGTCTGGAATTTTGGTGTGGATTGAAAATCGATTTAATAGTTTGGAAGAAAACAAATATGATGTGAAATATTTGATTGAGCAACGGCGCGGTGCGGACGATTTGGAGTTTGGCTCGAACTTTGTTCAAACGCTGTTCGCCATATTTGGATTTCTTATTGCAGTATGTATAACGTGCTTCATAATTGAATCCATAAGTATATATGCAAATGCTTTCTACTTTCTCAAACGCTAGATCATTGAATCATTGATACTAATTAATTGATTTTTATCTATTAAGATCAATTGAGTGTTCTAAATGGTTTGTCCAATGTACATATTAAGTAATGATTTAGATTCGTAAAACCGTACTACTTTAACTTTACATGCGGAAACTTATAGTTGAACTTCCAGAAGATAATTATGAAATGTTTTAACACTATACGTTACTTTTGACCCTGAACCCCCTTTAAACGCTCCTCAACAAGGGTTCACGAGCTACAGTGTCGTTTACGAATTTTGAATGTATATTACCCTTGGTGCAGATGTAAAGAAAAATCTTGTTGAGTGTTTACGTGATTGTTCAAATACAGGTATAATTAACATCGCAGTAATTTGTACATATTCGGTTTCACGCTGGTACAAAGGCACAAATGAAACATGTAATATATTTGTAATCTTCACTTTTAAATATACTACGCATATTGTTACATCCAGGGCTACGCAAATTGTATTAAATAAATATTGAACGATGGATTACAGATTACGTTGGTTTGAAATGATTTTGCAAATTACATTGCATAATTTTGGAATGTGAATTCGTGGTTGATTTAAAAATATGGGTGCAGTAATTACGGATTACTTTTCAAATATTTTAGTAGCGGGATCACGCATATGGATTTAAAGTTTAAATAATTAACAGCAGGGTTACGCTGAATAATTCATAAACATTTAACATGAAGATACCACAATCTCAAAGTTTAGTGTATGAAATATTTTACAATGTGTATGACTTCGCAAGTGGCGGTTTCTAAATAGCATAAAGGGTTGTGTGACTTCTTGAGTTATGTAACCATGATTTCATAATCATCCGGACTGTATTTCCAAAATGCATTACTGCATTAAAAAATTGAAGCCCTTCAACTATTTGGAGGTTTTAGCATAACCTCGGAAATTATAAAGGATTGGAATAACCGTTTCATCCTAATTTCAGTAATCCCTGTTTAGGACGAGGCTTCGTTGCATCTACACATTTCACAAGCAATGTATGGTCAGAAAAGGTGTCCAATTCCAAATGACTCAGCCTATCCTATATCCTTCCTATATTTGAAATTAAATCTACATATGTATATGCATACATTTTAACGACCGAATAGATTATCCTATCCTACATTCTTCATATATGGGGAGAACTAAGACTAAATATAAGCCTACATTTCATTAACAAAGCAGCTCAACGTTTTCTACACCCTTCCTACACATAATATATCGTTGGTGAAGAGGCAAAATGATCTAGGTACATAATTGATTGGAATCAAAATGATCTACATAACTTTTTCCCTAACGTCAAAATGAACTAGGTACAAGCCTTTTTAAAAGCAAACTGACCTACATACAGTTTTACTTCGAAGCAAAATGATCTAAGTGCTGTCCAAAATTTCTTTGTGAGAAAAAGCTTCTCCAAGGAGGACACATAGCTTATAAGTGCTGTAATAATTATTACTAATTATTATTATTGTTATTTATTATAAGGGGCCAGTGAATAAATATTTAATTAAATTTCATTATAATTAAATAACATAATTTAATCACAAATCCGTATCACATTACTTTTTGTAAAAACTAAAATTTTCCGTTTTACTGCTTCCTAGTATTTATTTAGTTTTTTATAATACCATTTAAACGAAGAATGTAGCTAACTTTTTTAGGAATAAAAAGGATTTTAAATTCCTCGCATTTTCATATACTGACATTATAATGTGCTTATACATATTGTTCTTATTATAATTTTCATCTAGATCATTTTGCTTTCAAGAGAAGCTACATCTGGATCATTTTGCTTTTAAAATTCAATGCAAGTAGTTCATTTTGCCTTTAGTGAAACTGCATGTAGATCAATTTGATTCTAATCGATCATGCACCTAGATCAGTTTGCCTTTTCACCGACGATATGCTTTTCATTATTGACGGTATACTTAAGTGTATTCTATGGGTCTCGAAGTTTGAATACTGTTCAGTTCAAGCGCAAAATTTTACCCAAGCTGTCGAGTTTATACAGAGTTTACAGTGTCCCGAATATTACAACTTTAAATTTCGGCGAGGTTTCAGTGCATTTTAAGGCGAGATTCCATCTTGATAAATAAAACATACAATTTTCAAGTACCAGGCGTAGATTAATTTTCATTTTACCCGTTCTATACACCTTTAATTTAAAATGACATACTTCAGTAGCCGGTAACTCTACTATGGCTGAGCCTACTTAGAATGTATTCTTGCACCATATTTTGCCTACAAGCCTTTTTAATAAAACCCTGGCACCCTATAAATAGCCTAAAAATAGGCCTATATGTAGGATAGGCGGACACCTTTAATGTACATAGTACTGAATAAAACTTTTCACTCACATGTGGTTCGAAATCTACTCGTGCTTTTAACTATTTATTTTAAAATAAGTTAAGAAATTCCATGGCTGTAGTGTACTTATTTAACGTGTGGCAGAATAAACATGAGTGGAATTCTGTCACTTTCGTCCCGTCAAGTTTGCTCGGGTCCCCACCGTGTAACAGCCTAATATTTTATTACCCTAGCCACATAATATTAAAAACAACAAATTCTAAGATGTGGGTACAGTTTATTGTGCTAAATTTTGAATTTTCCCTGAAATTTCATTGTCTCATAAATTTCCATTTACTTCACTCTTTCTCTCAGATTCTTGCTCCCGACATACTGTTAGGTATGTGCGGTAATTACATAGTGTAAGTAATTGCAACAACGAGTAAGAGAATAAGTTGTGACTATTCACAACCACAGGTTAAGCTGGCTCTAATTTTAAATTTAACGATTAAAGTAATTAAGTACGTTTTTATACAAATGTAAAGATGATGCACTTTACCACGGCTAAGACCAACAAGTGCCCATGACCGATTACATTTAATGTAACGTAATTGCTACACTTAGTATCAAAATCGGTTCCAGTAGCCACTTGTTAAAGCTAAGATTCTTCCAGACTCTTTATTGTATAACTGAGAGTCATTGCTATATTATCAATTTTTAAGTTGTTAAATCTTCTGTTTCGATTTTATTTTTAATTTCCTTTGAAATAAAATGCAATTAGTCGTCCGATTAAAACAAAACGGTAGTCAAGGTTTTATTCACCTTCATCCCTTTTAGCGCGATCATTAATTACTTGCAACGAACAGTTTTACTTCCTTTCATTAGATAAAGTCAAATGTAAGTAATCAATGAGTCTTAATGGGAAGGTCCATAAGCTACTCTTTCAATACCTTTCACGCTTTGCCAGCACGTGGGATAATCAGAGCCCCAGCTTGGTCCAGGAAACTTTCTTGAGAATTTTTGTAACAATTCATTCGGTACAGACCTGGATAACGTTATGGTATAACGTTATTGAATAACGTTATTAACGGAAAAATTACAATAACGGTTTTTGAAATCCAACCGAAAACCGAAAAAAAATATTTACGATAAACGAAAACAAACAATAAATGTGTTTTAGTAATAACCGAAACCGAAACTGAAACTGAAAAAATACGGTTATTTTAGGTTTTTTCTCAACTGTAAAGGCAACCAGTTCTCCAACTTTCAACTGTCGATTGAACTCAACGTGAACGTACGTCGGTTGAATACGTGGCTAACTGTATACGTATTTTATATGAGTATATATGTAGCTACATATCGGTACGTTGATTACTTACCTAGTACACATAAATTGCTTATTGTTGGATTCGTTCAATTTAAGTTTATTTCGACTTGTGTATTGTTAGTTTTATGCAAACATACATCTGCTTTTGATAACTGTTTTTCAATGTCAGCATATTTCGATTTCTGCTAATAGTGCTAATTGTTAGTTCCACTTTATTAACAAGTTGTCTACCTGCCTGAAGCTAATGTTTCTAATGACAAGGAAGACCCGTTTGAAATATTTCTGAGGAATAAAGACACAAACAGAATCTGCATATAAGGCTTCTGTTTCCAGTAGAACAGCATTGTTGGAAAGTTTAGCATTATATGAGAAAACTCCGCGTGAAAAAAAAAGGCGTAAAGTGTGATCTACAGATATTCGAGCAGTGGGCTTGTATTGCTCCGACTTCATTGAGATATATGTATAGCTAAAGTAATTATTTGGGTTCCCTGGACTCAAGTGAGTGTTGAACGCCTGTTTTCTGCCTTAGCATTTGTTCTATCTGAAAGACGAATCAGTATTAAGGACGAGGTACTGAACGCCGTTTTGTTCCCTCGAACCAACGAATTTTGAATGGTACATATTACGAAGTTCCGCGGTTTTGAATTGTTTGAGTAATTCTTCTGTTATTAGTTTAATCAAATAAATTTAAAAATAGATCAATAAAATTTTCTGAATACCCTTATTAACCGTTTAACCGAATTCATTTTGCTTGAAAACCGTTATAACCGATAACAGTATTTTAAAATAACGAAAACAAAAACCAAAACGGAAAAAAGTTGACACTAACGTATAACGAACTAACGGAAACCTTATTTTTCGGTTATCCAGGTCTGATTCGACACCGAATTTCCTTATGTATGAGTTACATAGTGACTTATTTGTTATGTACTGATTGTGTGTTATATTGAGTTTTTCGAACACAAATTTAATTTGTCACCTAATTAAAAATCCTAAATTCAAACTGGCTTACCCATCGAATCCACGAAATACTTTAAAATTGTAATAATTTTTCAGCAATAAACTTCAGGGTCCCACTTAACATATAGGGTTTCTTCAATTCATTTCCTTCGTTAATCGAACTTGAATATTAAATAAACATTGCTTTTTGGATATTGAAAATAAAAATGACTCTAATTTCTAAAACATTGAAACACAATCTTACAACCTCATGCAAAGAAGTTAATAACCAATCACTTCGGTAATACTATAAGCGTTTTTCAATAAAGTAAATATTTTAACGCACCTCTAATTCCCACAACATGGATTTTGCCCTTATACATGCAATTCGTAATAGTATGTATCCTAGAATCACAAAAACGTTTGTAGCATTTACTAACACAACATGCAAAAGGCAGGGGTCGGTTTTTTGTGAGATGGGAACATTCTTCCCAGGGAAAAAATGTTTTTGGCAGGTAGAATCTCAAAGGGAAGGACGAATTTTTTTAGAACAGGGATTTTTAAATTTCTTGACCTTTTTTTGTCAGGGATTTTTAATTTTCTTGACCTTTTTTTGTCAGGGATTTTTAATTTTCTTGACCTTTTTTTGTCAGGGATTTTTAATTTTCTTGACCTTTTTTTTGTCAGGGATTTTTAAATTCATTGACGTGTTCCAGGGAACTGCGTTAAGCACAGATTGGTTGACATTATTTGACAGTTATTTAACGTCTTGTTGGAAAATTATTTTTGCCAACAAGGGCTTTTGAAGATCGTTGATCTTTTTTTCAGCAGGAATTTTTGAAATCGTTAAAGCCTCTGGGGACATACGATTCAGCAGGGAAATTCAAATATGAGCTTCCAGGAGATTTACAAAAATCCGACCCATGCCAAAGGCTAATGTGATTGAACAGTAGCCGGTTATTAAGATCACACCTCAAATCAGAAACATTCGACACTGCTGTTGACATGCTCTTTCAAATCGAGACGTTAACGCGGTATTCAGGGGTGAATTTAAGGGGTGGCCCAACCCTTAAAATAATTTAGGGCCATAATAAAAAGGGCTCTCAGCTTGCACGTGGTCAAGACCCATCCATTTCGAGGCTTGAACTGCATTGAATGAGAAATGCGAACATGACGATGTGTTTGACTGTTTATTAAAAAGCCGACAATAAATAATACCATACATTCCTTTTAAGTTGCTTTCGTTTAAGCTCCAATGCAACATATAATTATGGTTTCACTAGAAACCCCAATACTATGAATATTCCAACCAGATAGACATTTTAATTTAAACAATCCCTAGATTAGATATGCAATGACTGGACAAAATTATTCTCTACAAGTGAGGCATTAATATAAGCAGATAATTAAAGAACGAATGTTCAGGAAGCTGCTGATTTCTATCCGCTGCAAAAATTTTCCGTTACACGCAACCCGAAAATTAATTGAAACTCTTCACTTCTTCTTCTATTATTCATTATTTGCATAGATAAAAATATTTCCGTTTTGCATTTGAATGTTTAACGTCCTTATTGTCTATTGTTTGAAGATTTTGTCAATACGTAATTTGCTTAACTTCATAGCACATATTTCAACCGATGTACGATTTTCACTAGATTCTCGTGGATCATTCATGTATATTAGACCTTCGAGAGAATATAATTAAAAAAATGAGTTGTGTAGTTCAAATCGTCAACTTCTTGTGTTTGAAGTCATACACGTGTAAATGCAAGAAAATTATTAAATTAAACTGTAATTGCGAGTTATATAAATGTTCATAGTTTTAATGAAATGGTCACACACCACGCAATATAATTCAGGTTCATGGAACATAACTCTTTGCTGCTACTTCATTTTCAGCTCAAATGTTCCTCCGCTCATCGGCTTCATCAATAATTGTTCAATGGTTCCAGCTGTAGGTAAATGTTATAAATTCTGATTTATAATGTTTAACAAGAGCTAACAAAAAATGATTGCGATTTCATACTCTTATCGATGTTTGGTTTAACACAGAAGTTTCAACAGCATGTTCTTTGCATTTGGGCACTTTGTATACTGGCAAGCTGCGTTTTACAACTGTGAGCAGATCATATCCGTATCTAGCCTGATCATACCAAACCTACATCAGGCAATCTACCCGTATGTTTTGTTCAATGAAAAAATTAACAGGAAATTTAGAACTAGGGAAGTGTTTTCAACGCTGGAGAAACAGCGGGCTAAGAACTGTAAAGCGCTCTTATTTTTTCACAGTGTGCCAGGTTGGCCCACCAAAAAAAAGTCATGCTGGAACATGTTCAGAACTAAAGCATTTATTTTACCCAACATGGGATGCATATCCTACTTCACCATCGTGGTGAGTCATGAGCAGGCTAAGCAATGCATTAAAAGTATCCTTAGGTTATCTGAAGATGACATAACGTACTTTGATTTGAGCTGGTTGAACTACATGGTTTTGAAGCCCTTAACCACGCAGAAAACATCCCAAGTAAAATATTACGTTGACCGCTGGTTCGTTCAATGCTTCAGTTGCATGAATATTCGCAAAACTAAAGTGTACCTTGACTTAACCCTTTTCAAGGAAAACCCAATTCAGTTTCGATACAAGACTGAGATCACTTTTAGGAACGTTCTGCAACATGTGACATACATAGATCATACAAATTACGGAGAAAAACAAATCGAAATGAAAATACTTGCTGACGCAAGAGCCACTCGAAGTATAGGCAAGGCAGTTTTTACTCAACGAGGAATCCGGTTTTCCAAACAAGTCATATTTGGATTGTCATATGAAAAATTCTCGAATTCTACCTTTCCGACCCGTGCGGAGAGCATTTCTTCGGGAAATTTTAAATGGTATGAATATGCTGAGGATGGTGAATTAGTTAAATATCACGGGTCTCTCCCATTACGGGAAGATTCGTTCAAGTTTGTTTCTTGCTATGGATTAAATAATACGTTGACGTACCACATTAACATCCAACCATTTGAGAATTCGCTCTGGTACTTGATTTTGGGTTTTATTTTACTAACTGGTCTAGTACTTCAGTTGGAATCTCACTCAGGATTTCTGAATCGGTATGAGGTTTTCATACTCCCGGTCCGGTCACTTCTAGAGATGGTTGATTTGACCGATGTCTCCGTTCCACGAACTATGAAGTTGAAATTCATTATGAGTTTGCGGCTTCTAGCGACAGTTGTTCTTAGCAATGCTTACAAAGGCATCATCACATCTGACCTAACGGCAGAGAAACCTATGCAAGGCTTGAAAACTTTCGCGGAATTGAAGGATGTGGACATAATGCCCGCATTTACAAAAGAAATTGGGAAAAATGCAGGGAGAATGCTGAGGTATTATGGTAAAAAACCAAATCAAAATGGAAGAGTTCATATTGGGTTAACGATGCCCATACTTGCAGTTACGACCATAGGCTATAACATTCACTGGGCAGGTAATACAATTAACTACTTTCGTGGACCGTTTCATTTGAAGTATAGACAACGGCTAATTTATTTAATAGATCACTTAATGATCCCAGCGAACATTGATGAAGTACCTATGGGTGAAGAACTATCAAAATGTGAAAAATTAGCGTACATTAATTACGAAAGCAAGATCCTGAATTTCCAGGTACCCAAGAGCCGACGTCGGACACTGCGTTCGAAGCCATTCATTGTGAGTGAAGAACACGTTTTTAAGAATCTCTATGGATGGGAATTTCCAAAAAGTACTGGGAATTACTTATTGGTCTTTCTGAGAAATGTATTGGAGTCTGGGATATTCTTGTGGATTCAGAATCGATTCGATAGTTTGGAAGAAAGCAAATTTGATGTGAAATATTTGATTGAGCAACGGCGCGGTGCGGATGATTTGAAATTTGGCTCAAACTTTGTTCAAACACTTTTCAGTTTTTTGGATTTCTTGTTGGAGGATGTATAACCTGCTTCATATTTGAATTCGTTAGCTATTCATTCTACTTGATTAATCTTTAGGACATTCGATCACTGATACTAGCATGAATGTCTATCCGTACTTTTAAAATTCTTTGCTTATGTTTGTATGTGAAAATTTGTATTTGAATTTTCATGAGTTTACCATGAAAGTATACTTTTTTAACTCTGAATCTGATGTCCATTTACCTTGATGGAAAGGTTTAAATAAATCTCATTGAGTGTTTGTAATTGCCAAAGACGAAAAGCTATATCGTGTATTGATAATTTGCATAATATTTTAACAGTAGTAGTAATTCCTATTAGATTGAATTCTGGAATGACTGTACAAATAAAAATTATACAATTGGAATCTTCCCTTTCAAATATACTGTGCATGCTGTTGCATGGAGGGCTGGGCAGATTATATTAAATGAATGTTGGATTATGAATTAAAGAAATTTAGTAGTTTACAAATTTTGAAAGTGTAGTGTATGAAATATTTTACAAATTTTATGACTGCAAATGACGGTTGCTAAATATCATAATTGTATGACTTCTTCAGGTATGCGACCATAATTATTTCGCTATCATCCTGATTGTATTTCGAAAGTACATTACTATACACTAATAAATTGAAGCCCGCCAACAATTTGGAGATTTTTGGATAACCTCGGATATAAAAGGATTCGAATAACCCTTTCATCCTAATATCAGTTACTCGGTTTACGCCCAGCCTTCGTTACCTTTACACATTTCACAAGTAATGTATGTACAGAGCACAGAATAAACGTTTTAACCCACATGTGGTCCAAAATCTACTCATGCATAAAGCTTAGTTTACATGGATGCGATTCTATATGCGATTCCACTGCTTCGCACGATCTGAACTTGCGGTAAATGTAAACTGAAATGCGTTTGGATAGTTGCGTTTTGAACGTGCGTTGCTGATGACGCGTTCGAAGGCGCGTTTTCCGAGTTGAATAAATTCAACTTCGTTCATGCGTTCATGCGTTCGGTTTTCTCTGGTAAAAATGGAAGGTAAGAAAGTGACTAAAAATTCGAAGAAAAACACAAAACTGCCCAATAAAAGAGCTCAAGCAACTCTTCAACGTCAACAGGAAGTTGAGGAGCTTCAAAGGGAACTTCGCAATTTCAATGAAAAGTTAATTACATCAGTTCAATCTCGAAGCTTCATTTATGACAAGCTGGATCCTAATCACCATCGGAAGAAACTAATTGCTCGAGCGTGGACTGAAATTGCGGCAGAAGTTGGGCATGCAGGTAACAATAATTAAATACTACCAATTAATAAATAAATCAGTGGACTAAATAAAATATATATTTGTACGGGTTATTATTATGCCGCTCGGTTGCTTTTTGCTTATGGAATAAAATGTTTCATTGCAGTGGCTGAGTGTCATACTCGCTGGCGTAGTCTTCGAGACACATTCATGAAGAAACACCAGGATTTTACAATGGAAAAAAGTGGAGAAAGTGATGACGAGTCCAAGAGGCCCAACTGGCCTTGGTTTGAGTCCCTTATGTTCCTTAAGGATAGCAACCTTCCTAATAATAGGCAAATAATCATTTTTAATACAACAGATTACTAATTTGAAGCTCATTGATTGTTGTGAAAACTTAAGGATTATATAGTTAATTATAATTCATTGCAGAACTGTGGATTCGCTTAGTATTGACAACGACGATGAAGACTGCTCTTTCGTAAATGTTCTTTCTGGAGGACTAGACTTGGAGAAAGCTTCAAAACGTCCAGCATCAACCATTGTAAAAGCACTTGTAAACCCAACTAAGCATTTTAATGTAGCATAAACAGAAAATATAGTTGCTTATAAATGTAATCAATATTATGCATCTTTCACAGAACATGACCAAGCGCAAAAAACTGGAGGCTACAGAAGCTATGATGAGTAGTTTGACAAAGTTGATCGACTCACAGGCAAACCAGGAGGTTGCTGCTACAAAAATCGGTACGTTTCTGCATTATGTGGAAACCGAAATAAAGTCCTTGTGTGAGGAAGATGAAGACGAATTTATCGACGAAGCCATGAATGTTCTGCGTACAAAAAGCGAAGAAGGGATGCGAACAGTTCCAGACAGGTGATTGAGAGGGTTGGTACAAATGAATACCATTTCAAATATTTTTAGTGAAATTTCATTTATTTTCGCAAATAAAGTAAATTGAATTCTTTCATTACCACCCTTACTATTATTTCCCTTTATTACCACCTTTCATTTCCCCCTTAAAATTCAGTAGTCTACGATCCGCTCGTATTGCCATGGAATTGCACCAACACCACTTAAGTACTCCAAAAATGTTTGTCGTATGGCTGAAGCCTGTATCTGATAGTTATTAGATCCTTGCTGCTGCAGCCTCGGTCTTGTTGTAACTTGAGCACGCCATGCCCCATCAATGACCACTCCAGTCAGTGGATCCTCGTAGTCGACGAAACCAATGGGGCAATAGAGCCTATTGTGACCAGATAATTTTTTAATGTGTACATATGTTTTTATATTGTAAAATTTTACCTTTTGGTTTCGCTACTTCTTCGTACAACATTATGCAGAACAATGCATGCATTTATTGCAGAAATTGCATTGTCAGGAAGCATGTGAATGGTGTCTCGCAGTAGTTGCCACCGAGCTACTAAAATCCCGAACGTGTTCTCTATTATGCGCCTTGCTCTGCTCAGTCTGTAAAGAGAAGTAAAGATATGCATAATGCTAAATCGCATACGTTTATGGTGTTTAAATAGCAAAATTACCGGTAGTTAAATACCCTCTTTTCTATAGTCAGATTGTCACCCGGAAATGGTCGTATCATGTTTTGTAGCAACGGAAAAGCCTCATCGCCCACAAAAACATGTGGACAGCTATTTTCGGTGTCACCTAATTTTCTTGCAGGTGGTAGAGGAAGTGTACCATTAAAAATCTGGACATTTGAATCACACACAAGCTCATGGTTCAGTTGGGTGTTAATATTGCGTTTCTAATATTTACTCATTAGTTAATGATTTGTAAATAATACCCGCTTGCCGAATTCACTCCTTCAAAATATCCCACCGTCACTTTCAGAACCACAAGCTCCATTATTGATCAGGATAAAATTATAATTGGCGTCACAAACGGCGAGAAGTATAATTGAAAAATATTTCTGAAAAAAGTCATTACGAGTTTTCAATTTCACACAATTTTGAGGACAGAGAAAATAATACATGATTAATGTATGTACGTATACTCCTGTAGTACCTTGTAGTTATGATATAAACTTCCTGAATTTGGTGGTGCTGGAATTTCAAAATGTTTCCCATCAATTGCGCCAATGCAATTTGGAAATTGCCAGATATTCTCAAATTCGGCTGCAATCCGACGAAAATCTTCTCGAGCTGGAGGAATCAAAAACAGGGGCTTCAAAGTGTCAAAAATGGACTTGCATGTCTCCCTCACGATAAAGCAAACAGTTGCCCTCCCTACGCGGTAGTTTTTTGCAATTGATTTCTGCTGATCTCCACTCACTAGGTAGGCTAAAGTCATTAATAATCTCTCCGAAGGGCTGATTGCCTCCCGGACGCAGTTCTGTTTTTTCAAACTCGATCCTACTATTGCTAAAAATTCTTGAAATGATTCAGGGGTCATTCGAAATGTTTCAAAGAAATACTGTGGGTCGTCTCGGATCATATCTGGAACCTGTTATTGCATTATGAATGAATGAATGAATGAATGGATTTATTCGTGTTTTTTAGAAACGTCTACAACACAATTGGGAGTGACTGAGTTTGAAATATATATTGTCTTATAGAGTGAGAGGTTTAGATTATTACACATATATAGTATAAGTTATTCATTGAGGGACCACGCTCTGATTTTGAGAGCCTCTCTAACATAGAGAGCGATGCTACTTCTGGCATTTTCATTGTTGACCGGTAGTAGGGAGCACCATGTGCGAGGAGTTATAAAGAACATATTCAGATAATTAGTTAAGTAGCTTCTAATAGGTTCATACACATTGCAACTAAAAAGAAAGTGATAGATATCATCGTATTCATTGAGGTTACATATGGAACATATTGTATTTGGTTGGAAGGTATAGATAGACGCCGCGAATTTGAGCCTTTGAGGGAGGTTAGACTGGTTTGACGCCAATCTTAATTGAGCTATGAGTCGCTTGGTGTGCAGTGAGGAGGTTTCTTGGATGTAATGTGAGATGTTACTACGGGACTTGTGGAAGATGGTACTGTACGAGGAGGCTACTGCTCTATCTAGATCGCTGCTCTTTAGGTGGTAATCTATGGATTTCATGATGGAGGGAAGAGAGCAGTTCGCTACTGCAGCATCTTGCATGTGCCAAATTTCCCCGAATCCATGAGATACCAGAATGCTTTTGATACAGTACGCCCAGGAGGAGTTTAATTGGAGGGATTTTGCATAACATAGCTTAGAGACTCTTTTGTTGTCCATGCGTAGGATTCTTATCCAGAACTGCAATGCTATCTTGGTTGTGTTGTAGTAGGCGTGTCTACGGTTGGTTTCCAACCTTACCATGTATCCAGGAGTACTCATAGGGAGATGTAATATTTGTTTCAGGAAGTATTGGTTTAGTTTTTCTAAAATGTCAGGGTGCTTAAGTCCCCAGAGGGATGCTCCATAGGAAGACACTGACTGGACGAGGGATTGGAATAAAATCATCCGGGTAGACCAGCTATCTGTCATATTGCCGCAAATGAGGCTCCAGGCTGCACTGAGTGCAGCTTTTCCTTTGTTGACCGCGGTAGTAGCTGCGGTTTTGAGTGAGCCATTGGAGCAAATCGGAATACCTAGATAAGTGAAGCATTTAACATTTTCGATTTCCTTTCCTTGGTATCGCCAAGAGTGCTTGTATCCGCGGAGCCCATGCTTGGAGAAGATCATTATCTTGGTTTTAGAGACGTTCACTTTTAAATGATTATTTGAACAATATAATTCTAAAGTACGTAGTTTCTTTTTCAGGCTGTCCTTGTCATGAGCTAGGATAGTAGTATCGTCCGCATATCTCAATGAGTGGATATGTAGATGGTCGCTTATCTTTATTGGAACGCATCTATGCTCATCAAAAAAAGATTCAAAGTCGTTCGTGAACAGATTGAACAGAAGCGGCGATAGCAGTTCACCTTGGAGTACACCGCAGTTTATTTCAATACGTCTGGAGTAACCTGAGTTCAGCCTTACAACTGCATGGGCTTGACTGTAGATTTTACTAATTGCACGAATGATTTGGCCACTGATGCCACATTTGAAAAGTTTTTCCCACAGGAGACTATGTTCAACGGAGTCGAATGCTTTTTCGTAATCTACGTAAGCTGCGTACAAATCAGCATTTTTGTTTATATAAGAGTCTACCACAGATATAAGAGTGTACAGTAAATCCTCGCATCCTCTTGCTTTCCTAAATCCTGATTGTGTTTCACATAAAATTTCACATTTTTCGCACCATTCGTTGAGCCGGCTAAGAATAATTTGAGTGAACCACTTCAATGCACTGTTAATTAGTGATATCCCTCTGTAGTTACTAGGGTTTCTGATGTCCCCTTTTTTATAAATTGTAACTATCTCAATATCTCCCCAGATGGCAGGGAAGGGCCCCCCGGTTAGCATGTTGTTAAACAGCTTGTTATAAAGACCCACAAAGTTCACAGGCAAGTATTTCAGGAATTCTCCCGGAATTCCATCGCATCCCGGGCTTTTGCCCGTTCTGATCCGTTTTTGAGCATTCAAGCATTCTTCATAGCTTATATCAGCATCAAGAGTCGGGTGTCTAGGGTCGGATAATTGCGTGTTGTTAGTCGGTCTGCGTGGGCCCATCAGACTTTTAAAGTGAGCTTCCCATTCATCTTTTGAAATGTCATTCTTAACAGCAGGCTTCCTCTTACGTAGTCTGGCGATTGTTCTCCAGAACGTAGGTGAACTGTTACATTCTTTGAGTTGAGCCTTAATCGAATCAATGTAGGTTTTCTTATTACTTTTTATTATAAAACGGTACTCACTTCTGATTTGCACAAATTGTTTGTATTCATCCGTAGAGTAGCCTGCTTTTCGTAATTGCTTATGGGCATTTTTAACATTTTTCTTAGCTTCACGACACTCGTGGTTGTACCATGGCTTGCTGTGGTCAATGGAGTTTCTAGTTATTTTACGGGTCATACCTATGTCTTTTGCCACTGTTCTTATACTATTGTTAAGGAAGCTGATAATTTCCTCCGAGCTTTTAAGGGTTCTATCTTTAGTTTCAATTTGCGATAATTTCTCTACATACTGCAATGCTAATTCAGGTGCCCAGCACAGTTTTGATATAGTTTCGCAGCTGTGAGAACTTAATCCTGTGTCAGGAGTACCCAGTTTCACAATTAATGGCTGGTGGTCGTGGTGAGGAAAGTCTACAGTGTGCAGTGAGTATAAGTCTATTGCAGCGTTTATATTACACCATACATAGTCAATAACACTAGAGCCATTTCCACCAACAAATGTAAAATTTCCAGGGTTATTGCATTATGGTGTACGATTTGGAAAATTAGTACTAAAAAATTGAGTAAACAATTTGTTGAGCTGTAAGTCATGCAAGTACTTGAAAATATAATATATTACCGCCACGTAGAAATCTCCTCTTGTTTTACGAAGCTGTAAGAAAGGTCGAACCCAGACTCGGCTTTTACGTGAAGTTTCGGTGATGTTATTTAAAATCAATGCTGCTGCTGCTAATATTTTGGTTTTCTTTAATTTTCCTCCCTTCTTGGAAATTATTATGCTCAAAGACATTTCCCTTCCTTTCTCACAGTAATTTTAACTGAGCAAGATTCTTTGTGCCTTTGTGCAAAATCGCGGGCAGCAGAATGAGAGTTGTCAAAAAAATAACATTGCCGGTAATAGCAATTGTTCGAAAAATAGCATTGCGTTACATAGGACTTTTTCCACTCTCTCACATCTAGAAATGTCTTACGCAACGCAACATTTTTTCGCGCCCTCATCTAAATTGCTGTGAGTTGCGATTGGAAACAATAATCGCGCCAACCGATCTTTGTTCACATCGCATGTTCTCATCGCATGGTGCATTGCATCGCAAACGCATGTCATGTAAACTAAGCTTAAAGCGTGTAGATAGAATTTTTTGTTACACAAGTTTACTGTGGAACAGCCGGTAGCAATAGTTTTAGGAGTCTCATCTCCGTCCACGTGAGCTCCTAAACTGCTTGATTCATCTGAACCTTTAGGACAGGATATGGTTTATAAATTTTTTGTGATTATGGACGGTGGAAGTCGTTCTCCTTGCTACGGATTTTTCAAATCCTTTCTGGGGCCACGTATCATTCCATTGAAGGATTTCGGTAAATTCACTGACTCCGACGTAGTCACCTTTGTCCTTTACAATGGTCCTTTCATAACTGACAAATATCCTGAAGCTGGACAGCAGAATTGACAGTTTTGAATATTCAGAGTGGTGTACAAACTAACTTGGGAACCAACTGGAATTACAACTTGACGGATCTTCTAAATCAATAATTTCTCACAAGGAAGTCATAATATATTACGTATTTGACGGGATAATTCAGGTGCTGGAAAACGTGACGCACTACACGGTTGAATTCGAAAAGCTCGTGATTTCATTTTATTGAATCTTTGTAGTACATACACCCACCTAAAGGCGTGGCCGGCAGGAGATTTCCCAACCCAACCCGAGTCTTACCCACAAATACGTAACCCGAACCCGCCCGACCCGAAAGTCAACCTCTGAAACGTTGACCCGCCCCGACCCGACAGTATTTTTTTAGGCCCGTGCCAGACCGCAGCCCGCTGGGTTTCAGGGGACACAGCCCGACCCAGCTTGCGGGCCCCCGCGGGGCCCGCAATTGTTTAAGAACTTAGTAAAACGCTGTCAGATCCGCTTCCCATCACAATATCTAAAACAAAAGTATAAACCGTAGAAACCGAAGAATAAATATTATTTAAGTTTTACAAATTTTTTAATATCTGTAGCTGGTTCAATTTTTAATTTGCGTTTGAAAATCCCTTCGCATGAAACGTTAACTAATGGTAAGAATACTGCTCTAACAAATTTTACATGCTTTTGATTTCAGAGCAGCAACTTCAAAACGTTACACGTCACAGTCACACAATGATAAGCGAGAAACACGATGAAACAGGAATAGTAACAACCAACACTAAAGGCCCAAACATGATCAATCACAAATAGTCGCAAGCCATATAATTCTCCTGGAAAAATCCTAAGCGTCGGTGATTGAAATTTAAACGTTTTGCGGGCTGCTTGCGGGCCCAACGCATATTTAAATCCTGCCCGAACCCGCCCGCAGCCCGCACTATGTGCATAAACTTCAACCCGACCTGCCCCGTTGAAATACGATAAAAACCCAACCCGATCCGCAACTTGCACCACGACAAAGCATTAAACCCGAACCCGCTCATAACCCGCACGGGCGGGTTATGAGCGGGAACTTGCTCTCCGAATTTTTACCCGCGGGCCACGCCTTTACACCCACCGCCGCATTTCGGAGCTGAGCAACGCAACAATTTGTATGAGCGAAGCGAATCTAGAATTTGTTTTGGCATAATTTTGTATTCTTAAGAACTTTAGAACGAAACAGGTACAAATGTATAAAATATATAATTCAAAAGATAATCGGGTAAATTTACGGGGGACTTCAAATCATTTCAAAATTTTGAAAAATTGGACTAGATCTTCTATTGAGGTCAAAATTCCTGACCCGTCCCCGTCCCGCTATTTTTTCAAAACCTTTGTCCCCAGTCCCGACAATCGGGACACGGTGAAAAAACCATCTCCCCGTCCCGTCTCCAAAATTTAAAAAAACGTTGTCCACGGGCGCGAAAATTGGGCATATGAACAAAATTCCTGTCCAATTACTAAAACCAGTGGTCGACATTATCATACCGAAAATCAGAACCATGAAGAAAGACTCGTACAAAGACTATTTGTACCAAAAACATAAAAACACATGTATAGAATTCTAGTTCCAAGATTCCTCCTTAAGGTAGCTTAAATTACGGCCATATTTCAACAATTATTACTATTCTATTCCTGTTCTATTTCGGTCACCAAAATTATTCCGTCACTCAAGTTTCGAATCCGATTTCAGATAGTATGTACTTGCTTCAATTATGATTGTAAATAGATATATCCTGTCGGGAAACAACACGAGAACCACAGGGTGAAGGCTTGTGTTAAATAAAGCTAATTGTGTGTAAATCGAAATATCATGATTTGTGCTACAATTTAGCCCATGCATGCGGCATTTCATTCAATAAATTAGTTCGTTAATTTAACGTTTCTGAAATATTTTAAGATTTGAGTGAACTTGAGTAAACTGAAAGCATTTCAGTTTGTGAAATGAATGAGTTTGAATTGAACTGTCTAGCAAATGCATCGTACGTGAATGAACGTGATTATTGTCTAACTATGATTGAGAGATGTGAACTGAACCGAACGTGAGAATACGCTTACTGAGCATATGTTCCTAATGTTTAAAGCTATCCAAACCAGTAATGTTCTAAATATTTTCAGTAAATATCATTTGAAAATACTAATTTCAACTAAAAATACAATTTAGGATCAAAATAGGAACTTTAAATTAAATATAGATACATGATTGAACTGTATGAATTCACGAGACGGATAATCTGAACGAGAATTGAGCTTTTTATATTAACGTTCAATTTGAGCGAACGTGAGTGAATGCAAAAATACCTACGTCTGAATTGAAATGAGTGAATGGTCTAACCAATAACAATGAATTGAGTATGAGTAAACGCTGCGCGAAAGCAAATGAACTGAACATGAATTGAACTTTCCCCCAAAGTTACATGTCAGATTTAACCTTTTATCGGGGTTAGTGTACAACTATGTACTTTCTTCAATAATTACGCTTACCTTCCGGAGCCAGCAATAGCTGGATGTGCCGTGCTAGTATGTACGCTAGTTTTGTCAGTCGCTTGTTGTCTGAAATTCCATTTCATAATTACATTTTCTCTCTATAAATTAGACCTCATTTTCAATTTAGCGTACACGTGGAGAAAGAACAGTAAAGAATTTAATGAAACATGATTTGAAAAGGTTCGCAAACGGATTTTGTTTATATTGTCTTTTTCAAACGGCATTACGTTAATGAAACAACCAACTTAACGCAAGCAATATGACAGGACTGCTCAATCGGATGAATTGCTTAGGTCGGACGTGGCGACCATAGCCATGGAATATATTTTTTTGTAGTAGCATTTGTATATTACAGCTTTTTTGTTGCTATTATTTAATTTACAAATTCGTTGCGTGTCCACTCCTGCCACCGAATTTAATTCCATTAAGCCGTAGTTATGCACTACGCCTGGGTTTATGACATTTAATTAAGTATTCACACACGAAGTCAATACTCTTCAGGTTCACTGAACAGTACCCTTCGCCACCAACTGGTTTTCAACTAAGATTTTCCACCCGTCATATTCGTTAAAATTGATCCAGTAATCCGCTCCTAGTAATTCCCAACCTCAGCAAAATACAAATTATTACCGTACCAGCATTACGACATTTTTTAAACTTTTACACTGTCACTGCTACAAGCTTTGATACGAAGCGAAACATTAACATGTTCTTTGATTTTGTGCAGTTGGTGTACTGGCAAGCTGCGTTTTATAACTGTGAGCAGATCATTTACGCATCTAACCTGATCATCCCAAACCTAGAGCAGGCAATCTACCCTTTTGTTTTGTTCAACGACAAAATTAACAAAACATTTAGTCGTATGCAAGTATTTTCAGCACTAGAGAAACAGCGGGCTAAGAACTGTAAAGCGCTGTTATTTTTTCACAGTGTGCCAGGTTGGCGCAGCAAAGGAAATTCATGTGAGCACATGCTCAAAACAAAATACTTTATTTTACCTATAAGAAAATGTATATCTTACTTCACCATCGTGGTCAGTGATAAGCGAGCTGAACGATGCGTTAAAAGTATTCATGGGATACCTGAAGAATTTACACGATTCGATGATTTCAGTTGGCTGAACTATATGGTTCTGAAGCCCTTAACCAAGCAGAAACAATTCACAGTTAAAGTTTACATTGCTCGCTGGTTCATTCGATGCTTTAGTTGCATTAATATTCGCAACACTAAAGTGTACCTTGACTTAACACATTTCAAGGAAAACCCAATGCAGTTTCGATATAAAACTGAAAGCATCTTTAAGAACGTTCTCCACCATTTGACATACATAGATTATGCAAACTACGGGAACAAACAAATTGAAATAAAAATATTTGCTGACGCTAGATCCACAAAAAGTAAAGGCAAAGCGGTTTTTACTCAACGAGGAGTCAGGGTCTCGAAGCAAGTCATATTCGGACTGTCATATGAAAGATTTTCGAATTCTACATTTCCGAACGATATAGAGAGCCAAACCTCGGGAAATTTTAAATGGTATTTTGGAATTGATGAAGGGGCATTAGTAAAATATCCAGGGTGTCTCCCATTGCGCAATGACGCTTTCAAATTCGTGTCTTGCTATGGATTAAATAACACCTTGACGTACTACATTTATATCCAACCATTTGAAATCACACTATGGTGTGTCATTTTGGGTTCCATTTTATTGACTGGTCTGGTTCTTCAGTTCGATTCACACTCGGGTTTTCTTAATCGGTATGAGGTTTTTATGCTACCGGTCAGGTCACTTCTAGAGATGGTTGATTTGACCGAGGTCTCCGTTCCACGTTCTATTAAGTTGAAGTTCATTATGAGCTTGTGGCTTCTTGCGGCAGTGGTTCTAAGCAATGCTTACAAAGGTGTCATCACATCTGACCTAACGGCTGAGAAACCAATGCAAGGGTTACAAACTTTCGCTGATCTTAATGACGTAGATATAATGCCTGCATTTACAAAAGAAATAGAGCAAAATGCAGTGGGAATGCTGAGAACATATGGAAAAACACCGGACAAAAATGGTCGAATTCATGTTGGTTTAACTATGCCCATACTTGCAGTTACGACGATAGGCTATCACATTGCCTGGGTAAGTCGCACAATTGACTACTTTCGTGGACCATTTTATTTGAAGTACAGGCAACAGATTATTAATTTGGTTAACCGGTTAGTCATCCCAGCGAACATTGATAAAGTTCCCATGGGAGAAGAACTTTCAAAATGCCAAAAACTGGCTTACATTAATCTCGAAAGCAAGATCTTGAATTTCCAAGTTCCCAAGAGTAGAATGCAGACACTACGTTCGAAGCCATTCGTTGTGAGCGAGGAATCTATTTTTAAAAATCTGTATGGTTGGGGATTCCCAAAAGGTAATGGTAATTACTTGCTGGGATTTTTGAGAAATGTATTAGAGTCTGGGATTTTCATGTGGGTTGAAAATCGATTTAATAGTTTGGAAGAAAGCAAATATGATGTGAAATATTTGATTGAGCAACGGCGGGGTGCTGACGATTTGGAATTTGGCTCGAACTTTGTTCAAACGCTGTTCATCATATTTGGATTTTTAACTGCAGTATGTATAACCTGCTTCATTTTTGAATTCGTCACCATGTCTGCACATTCGTTTTACCTTCTCAAACGCTAGAATGTTGAACCATTGATACTAGAACATTAATTTTAATGTTAGTTTAGTATGAGCAATGGCTCTTTGGATATTATACATAAGTTCAAGTTATATAATGAAGTAAAGGCTATTCTGTACTTCTCAAACTCATTGCTCAATTTTGCACGTGGAAACTTGTAATTAACTTTTTTAAGTTGACCACAGAAGCTGGTAACATTATTAGTTAACTCTGATTTGAGTCCTTTTACTTAGGAGGACATTTAAGAAATGCCTCGTTTGCAGTGTGTATTAGGCAAAGACGAAAAACTATTTTTTAAATAGCATATATATCATTTACATCATAATCTATCAGTGGTAGCAATTCAAATAAGTTAAGCCTTGTTCCTTTAAAATTTTTACAAATTTGGCTGGTATTTCGACCGACTGGGGTGAGTACCTTGGAACCCACTTGAATTGCAAAGTGGCGATTATTCTAGATCAAAATCTACTCACAGCGAAGGTATAACAATTGACTTGCAAGACACGATAATTCAAGTGCTGGAAAACGTAACGTACTACACGAATCGAGATGCTCGCAGTTTCATTTTAGTGAACTTTTGTAGTACCCACTGCCACCGCCGCATGTCGGAGTTAGGCAATGCTAACTTTTTGCACTTGCGGGCATAAGGGGAAAATGTTTGGCATTGGGAATTTTGATTTGCGTGGATAATCTCGTGGGAAAACACTGGTTTAGTGATTTCGATTTAGAATTTTTTCACATTTGCTTTTCGAAAAATGTACCTCAAATTCTTTCAGAGATTACAGGGAATGTATGATACTTTATAAAGGCGATATTTCCAAATTTTATGCAGTGCCGGGGCAGGGCATTTCCAACATTAACAACTATAGTATATTTCATGTGCCAGAGATAGTAATATCATATAAAGTCAACCCTCTTCTATGAATTTCAGAAGTTTCAGGGGTCAATTTTTTGAAAGCTGGCGACTCACCCGTATAGGTGAGTTTCGTGCGCGCAACCCAACCCACACTCTATTACTCAAGCTGCAATTTCCCTACATCTAAATTGTAAAATTTCCCCTATCTGGAAGGAATTAGGTCCTCCAATTAATGCTGTACAAAGGAGTGTCACACACATATGCACGCGCTCAAACCGGTACCAGTACAGTACAATAGTCGTAGCTATAACCCTACATGCGTAATCCCGTTGCTTAAATATGTGAAATGTATAGTCTGTACCAGGGTTGCTGATTTTTTTGATTTTTTTGAAAAAAATCAAAAAAATCGGATTTATTTGATTTTAATCGGATTTTTTTGATTTAAATCAATATTTTCTGATTTAAATTCAAAATTTTATCGTACGATATAATACCCATACAAATTTTTGGATTTTAATTTTCCTAATAATATTGTACGCTGTTTGCACTAATGAAACTTGTACAATTAATAAAACCTGTTGAGAGAAAATTACATAGGAAAGTCAACTATTATGAAATAAAAAGCTGGTTAAAGGCTGATTCCAAATATCAACACTATTTTTTTTAAACTAGCAATTTCGAATTGAGTTTTGTCTTTGAAGCCAAACACTGTGTAGGAAAATTACCAGCTGTCTCATTTGGATCTTTTTGCAATATGTAAATAAACACATTATGCACATTATACCTATATATAAATATATATAATTATATAAAATGTGTAGTGTGTACATGTATAGTGTTTCGGGACAGGATGGTAGGGTAAGTCGGGACCGAAACATTATTTGCAAATTGAGAATATTAAGTTTAAACAAGTGTCAGTCGTTCGATAATATAACATTTAAAAGATGCTAAATTCCTACAGTCAAATCTTACCACTCTAAATACTACTCTTTTAGAAAGATTGGATGTTGGGATGTTTTTGTAGAGACTGAGTTTCTGCTAGGGACGAGACATATCTGGAAATAAGTCTTGTCCCTGTGTTATTTTGGGGACGGGATCGGAATACATACTTATTTTTGTCACTGGATTTTGAAACGAAACGGAATCTTCTGTGGAACACAACAATTGTCTCCAGCAGAAGCTCTAGTAATATAATTACAATATTTTAAAACACTCATATCCAAATTTTATGGGACCGTGACAGCTCGACAGATATTTAATATGCAATGCATTCAAATTATCCTGAAAATTATCAAAGTCCAAAATAGTCTCATACCCGAAATTCATAAAAACACAAAAATGCACGTTTTACAACGTTTCGAGACATAAAATTACATGTTACCTAAACGTGAAAGTTGAATAGTCAATTGTGATTTAAATCAATGATTTATTTGAAAAAAATCAAGTGATTTAAATCTTGATTTAAATCAAGATTAAAATCAACGTGATTTAAATCAAGCCACCCTGGTCTGTACAGATAATCATAATCCCACTCCGAAAATTATAGTAATCTGTAAATTATATTCCTGAGTAATGCGTAATCACGTCTCCAGATGTTTACGCATAATCACGTAGTCACAATCCAAAAAAGAATTTTTGTCAATAACTCACAGTTTGTAATCCCAAAAATATATTAAAAAGATATTAATCTTTAATCCGTAGTCCAAAGTTTGTTTTTTGTAATCCGCCTAGCCCTGGTCTCGATTAATGTTTCTATTAGTGTTTTGCAGGGAAATGCGAACACGAACACATGACTTAGAGACACATGCTTTAGATTTACGTGTTTAGTTTCTCGTGCTACTTCTCATAAACAAAATTAACTTAAACGGGTATTTTTGTGGCAAAACAGCTCAACCTAATGCCAGTTGCTAATTTACAAAGCACTACCGAATGTCATCTCCATACTTTTTCAATATTGTATGTATAAAATGTCCTTCATATTGCATCCAACATGGCAATGTATTTAGAATAAAAAGGACTCTAAGAAGGAAACATTTGAACAAAATCACAGGCAAAAGACAGTTGCTATAATATGTGAAAATATGCTGACATAAATCTTACACTACCAACCAGAGATGCGCAAAAGAAATAGCCTACCTTCAAGCCTTCGAAGGCAAAAATTCAGTAAAAATTTCCCCTTCAACATATCTTAGAATAAAGCCCTCTAAAAAATCTGCCTTCCTTCAGCCTTCCTTCCAAAATATTTACACTCGTTTTTGCCTTCAGCCTTCTTTTTAAAAATAGCCTTCCTTCAATTTTAAACTACAACCCGCTTAAAAACGTTTTGCACAAGCAGGATTCAGTGCAGTGAAGAGAGCGGGCACACATTGTCAGTTGTGAGTTCACGAATTGACTGCATTGTTGCGCGAGCAGCAAAACGTCGATTCATATGCTATGCTTACACGTTATAGATATGTCGTATACCTGGAAGCCTTCACGGCCTTAGAGGGCTAATATTTAGGAAGCCTTCCTTCAGAATCCTTCATTGCTAGTTTTTGTGAAGGCTTCCTTCAGCCTTTAGAAAAAAGTATCCCCATTCTTCCATTCCTTCTGCAACGTTAAAAAAGTTACCTTTCCGCCTTCAAGTAAGCCTTCTTGGAAGGCTAGCCTTCGAAGGCTGCGCATCTCTGCTACCAACACAAATATAAACATCACATTGTAAAATTTTGGTTGCCCTATTGACCGTCTTAAAGAAAACCTAATTTTTTAAAATTATATATAATTTTTGGGCTTCATTGTTTCCCATATGAACGACTTTTTGGGGTCAAATGCGACTATGTACAGAATACAATTTTTGTATTATCATTTATAGATATTTCATACAGTGAATTTCCTATATAGTGGTTTCCAAGGGAGTGTAAAATTCCTGTCATTATATAGGGAAGCTACTGTATGTTACTAATGGTTAACTATATACTATTAACGTTTTTAGACAACAACTGTAACTAAATACATTTATAAATTTATTTATTTTTACATAATACTCAAAATTATGAGGTATGCTAAGCTTCATTGAGTTTAAGATGTTCAGTAACTTTAGGTTTCCTCATACCATTAATAATATTAGTCAAACTTTTCGACTGCAAGGCCACCATTCCAGAAACCAAAATCCTGGAAATATGGCAATGGGAATTACTTCCACTGAGTACTCCGCGGTTCTTTCACAATGAGGTTTTGCTTGACTGTCTGTTTAATTTCATTTTAAATCTTCAATATAATAATTCAATTTATTTCAAAAAACCAGCACGAATTGAAACTTATTAGAAGTGAGCCAAGGCAAAAACGGCAATGATTTGTGTCATAACTGTTCGTTTTAACTTAAGTCACGGATCATATGCAGTAAATCCAGCTAATCATTCCAGGGCGTCAGTAAACCACAATAATAATCAAACTGTATTAACGTTTGAAAGTAAAATTGAACCAACCGACATATTACCCGCCCGCACGTTTTATAACATCATGTTATACTTTTGTAGCCATTATCCAGCTAATTGTATGCTAACTGCCATTATAATTTCGCATTGTCTGAGCCACTGTAACACATAATAGCAGTGCTCTCAATTTTACTCATTACTCGAATTTTTCATAAAGTGAGTAAGTGAGTATTGTACTTACTCGTACTCACATCTGCGAGTATGAGTAAGTAATGAGTAAGTAATTTTAAAAAGGTTGATGTTTAAGTAAGTAAAGAGTAAGTACGAACACTCATTCCCCGGTGTAATGTAAGTAATGAGTAAGTAAGACGAACTGCAAAGTATCAAAAAGTAAGTATTGAGTAAGTAAACTCTTCTTTACTGGAGTAACTACCATAAAAAAAATGTTCTCCGACAATATCCATGACTTATATATGGTTTATGGAGGCAGATAACACAGGCCATAGGCAAACAATGCCTTTAAATACTTGCGACGATGCAAATCGTTAAACTTGAGTCGTTGACTACACTACCAAAGATGGCAGTGACGTGGATTATATTTGAAAATGAGTAAGTATTACTTGAGTACTATGCAGGCAAAAGTAAGTAAAGAGTAAGTAATATCAGCTTATCTTGCGAATAAGTAAGTAAAGAGTAAGTATTACACGGCGACCCGAAGTTTTGAGGGAGTAAAGAGTAAGTCAGATAGCTACCATGAAGCCCCTGAGTAAGTAAAAAGTAAGTACTGGACATCAAGAGAGACAAAATTATGAGTAAAGAGTAAGTAAGGGTGTCTAACTGAGAGCACTGCATAATAGTGACATTATAGAGGGAATAATATTAAAGCGGGTGCCACTATATTGTATACCGTTAACATTGCAAACCTCTAGGGGGTTTTTTGATGCCACTAAAGAGGGAATGCCATCTAAGAGGAAACCACTATATAGTAAATTCACTGTAGTTCGTTTGTTGCGATCCCTTAACCTTAAATATTGCGTGTTTTCCTCTACGATTTTAATTTCATTAAGTCGTAATTCCGCGGTACGCCAAAGTTTTCTATCCTAATACTATAATTTGAAGATGATGACAGTGGAAGAAGTGTTGGGGCATTTTTGATCTTCGCTTTATCCTAAACACGCTTTTTAGGTTCGCGAGTACACATTTCCATAAAGCGCTTTTATAGGATGTAGCATGCTGTATGTAATGCAACGGGAGAGCACACGGCACGCATCACGCTTTGGCATCAGCTAGAATTGTCGCTCCAAATCCTCTCCCATTGCATTAAACATAGCATGCTTCCACCGCCGCAGCCGGGGGCTATATGCTGCTCGTACCTTTTAATACGAAGAGCTTGAATATTTGAATCGCAGCTCTTGTTCGTTTGACTAAGCCCGCGGCATTGTGTTAGACTCAGTTAGCGAACCACTCAGTGGATGCCGCCAACAGTAAGCTGCACATGTGACATGTAGTGGCACCAACGAATGGCTACTGGAAATGAATAGAGCGCATATCAAGGCTAGAGAAGCTGACTGAAAGCGCGTCCACTGATTAATTCCATTTGAGTGGGAAACTATAAACTTTAAAGCTATACAAACGATTCAAATAACAATACAAATTGTGTTAATATTCTGTAGAAAATAGTACATAAATATTATTTAATTCTTCGATCCTACTAATAGAACAACCATATTGGGATTTTATACGTGTAAAACGGAATAATTTACGCATAGTTGCATTATATTTAATAACTAATATTCTGACTACTCTCTTACGTGCTCTACATTATTAAGAAACACGCAAACAAATTTGTGAACGCCACAGTCAACCCGTAACACTATCTCCGCTATATCAGCAATTTGAATGGTTTCTAATTTAGAGATTCCAGTAACTCGGTAAATGTGTGTTAAGGTAGCAAACTGGACTACAGTAAGCACTCGCAGTATTGGAAATCCCTGATCACCAGATTTTGCAAAAGCTAGAACTTCAGCAAATGTACCGTTGCTTAATCTAACACACGCAGAATAGCGAAGAATGCTCTTCTTGTATTCCTGCGAATATATCTTATTTGGGCCGACACGAATGTGACTATAAAAACTTGGAGGTCCGTTGTCTTTAGGTAAATTTACACCCGCAGGTGGTTCATAATTGGAAAGCATTCCTTGAAAAACGTTTCCCCTCAAATCCAATATTTCATTTTTACTTTGTAGATATCTCCAATAACGTCTTCCAATTTGATTGCCCATGAACTGTGAATTATTTAAGAATCCCTAAAGCACAGCATTATAAGACTCAAATGGGCCCATTGTTGTGTTCAAAATATCACCGCCCCATTTTAGGGCAATTTCGGGCAAATTACGTAGGAGATGTACATTAAATCTACACGCTTGCGATCCGTAAAGGTGAGCAACATCACGAGAGAACAATTCCAAACTTTTAGATGAGGATTCGAGCCGGATTTTTACCACCTCCGATTCTATTCCGCGTGCAGATTTTAACAGCATGCTACAACCGTACACTAGTTGGATCCAGTGATGCCAGTATTCTAACGGCAAAGCTTGCTGGAGTAGTATTGGGGAATAGTAAATCAGCCACATGCCCCATTCATGTCCTTTCCAATGTGCTATTTCAGATAATGTTCGAGGAGTTCTAGAGACTCTATGTGGTGGCTTAATTAAAAGAAGGTTGTCATTCATGACTTGTAAAGCTTGCTTAGTTATGCGCCCAGGACAGCCGGAATTCGTGAGCAGAAATTGGGTGAAAGTTCTGGCTACACCCAAGTAGATTGTGTGAAGAAAACAAGGTGGGATATCTGCAAAACCATAAGTGTTAATTATCAATTTTGTATTTAGTATATGGGAGGAAATGCAAACTCATGCAATAAATTAATATTTTTTGCTATCCCAGTCCAGAGAAGAAACTAACCTATATATAAGGCTCCAAGAAACGATAAAAATGTTTTAAAAGGAATAAAATGCAAAAAATCAGGAGAAATTTCCGAAATCTGAAAAATTACACCTAGATTGAAGGTTTAGTGAGCCAGTTATTTGTAACACCAAATCCAAGGACCTATTAAAGTTATTACGCTACCTAAAAATTCTTTCGAATAGTAAAAATTTGAAACATATTTTAGAATACAATGTAGTAACAATTGTGGATGAAGAATTTTCATTAAGTTTTAAAAAATAGTGCAAAGTAAAAATTCTTCGCGTCGAAGGCGTCAGCTAACTCTGGTAAATTAGGATGAATTTTTTAATTTTACTTTTTAAAACAACTATTTGGCCGAGTTCAGACACATAAGTGATAGCCGTGACGATTTACATAAGCAATATTCACAAAATATTTCATTGCTATAGATTCAATAGATTTGGAGATAAATGTCACTTAGGCTGAAGTCCAACATTTCAAGAATTTGTTTCTCAAAACATTTCGGTCCGATTTCAACTACAGTTACAACTATAATATAAATTGAAACTCAGGCTCAAAACATTTAATTTAAATCGGTCCAGTAGTTTTAGAGATATCGTGTGGAAGGACACACGGACGAACGGGCATTGCTATTTTACTAGGGGCTGAGGCTACTCTAAACATGAGGCCATTCAATATTTGTTATCGTTACTGCCTACATATGCTATTATGTGCACCATACCACAAAACATTCCACGAAATAGGGGGATTGAAGTTTTAGAGAAATATAATACAATTAGGTAAATATGAGCAGACCGTAAATTATGTCCAGATAAGGTAGGTTCAAAAGAACTGATTTTCCTGTAACACCCCTAGTAACATTTATATCTCCACGATTAAATGTATGTGATTGACAGAGTTGACGGTGGTCAGCGTCCGTACGTCGTGGGGCCAAGGGAACGTGTTTGAAATAATGCATTTTTTCACGGTGAAAACAGTACCCACAACCGTACTCCCCGTTTAACTGTTGCATATTTTGCACAGCGGGACGAGCAATGCTGTCGCATAATACTTTTGACACACAAATACGTGTTCGTATTTCAGTTCTGGTATCTAAATTCCATAAAATTCCCTCCGAGGTCAGTGAATTAATTTCGTTGACAACAGGCTCCAAAAAAATGTTCATATCAGGTTTGTTCCTGATAGATTCATGTCCAATCCAAACACCAAGTAACAATATGTTTTGTTGCAACACTTTAGGTGGTAAATTATCTATATATGCCAGAATTGGCCATATAGAACCATTTGAACTTTTCGATGTAGGCACTCCGTCAGTGTTTAAGGTAAGCGATAAGTCACATGTAGGATTAAGCTCCAATGAAACAAAACGATCCATAATTTTTTGATTCATATGTGTCATATCTCGAAATTTCCAAATACGTGGAAGTATAGTACGCAAAATTAGCCTGATTGGAATGTACAAACCATGACTATCATTTGTTGTGTACTCGATCCCACAGCATGACACACGTTGGTTAGTGGTTACATTAGGTACTGTTTTGATAGATAGGTTTTGACTACAGTTGCTGCAAATCCATCTAAGTACAAATTCTGGACATTCTGAAAACACATTTGTGTCCAGTTTGGCCAACGACGTTGGTAATTTACGGATTTCTTCCGCGTCACTACTTCTGAGCATTTTAAGCAAAGCGTTTGAGGCAACGTTGGACAACTTGAACCTGGAAATGAACGATAAAAGTTTTGCCGGCAGACCATTAACACCTGGAGACACGGGTTTTGGAATGACCAAATTCTCATTGCCATATTCTAATGAGCTGGTTTCCGTATTGTTGACCATGTCATAACTCTCGAATCCATCTGCAATTTCCTGTGGAGATAGGTTTTGCGGTATAGACTTCCCAGGGTGGTCAGCAAAATTTGTAATATCTGTAAATCCAGTCTCATCCCCAACTCCTCTGGTTTCATCTGAAGAATCGAAAAAAATATTTAATCAATAAATTGTTGCAAACAGTTTACATAAATAGTGCTTAATATTTCCTTAACAATTTGGCTTCAAACCTGGTCCGATTACGGAGATGTCCAAGTTATCAGAAGTCTGCAATTGAGATGGTTGAAAGAAATTATGGTTCGATCTGCATTTCCCGAAAGGTTCTGAGGGACGATTTTGAAAACGCTGTACTGATCTTCTTGTAGTATGAGAGTCTACAGAGAAGCATGTAATACTATAATCAATATTTTATCCTTAAGACACTTAGATTTGTAGTGATTAAGCATTATATTTGGTTTAATTAGCGCTTCCAATATGTTTAAATTCTTTGATCATTTTTTAAGTTTAAGTTCAATCGTCCCTCAAATTCAGTCACCCTCTATATACTAACATGTCATAAATGATAACTATGTATAACTCACATGGTGCAATAAGATTTTTAAGCCTGGCATTTCGTTTCCACTTTCCTGATTTTGACTTGCATGGTCGAATATTTCGTTCCATTAAAAGTTTTGATGAGCGATTTGATTTTGAGAGCACCAAAATGTGAAACAATAGCTCCCTGTATTGTTGACAAAATAAGCTGGAGGTATAGTCGAAGCAAAACAGGAAGTTCTGTAGAATAAAAAAACGACCACACTGTTGTTGGATACACTCTTTTTAATTGAACAATTATTCACTAACAATTAGTAATTTTATAAGGCAGAAAATGTTGAATATTACTCTCTTCATACAATCTAAAGTCGAAGATTTAATATAGTTTATATATGTATACTGAATTGTATCCAGGCGGGTCAATTACATATGCACAAAATATTCCATTTTTACAGTTAAGGGCTCTGGTTTTATTAGGCGCTAGTATTGCAATCTGCTTCAATGCACCTTTTGTTGCAATCCAATTTACCGTGCAACCGTTATGGATACTTGGAAAGTTTTTATTCAACAATAGTGATTATTTCTTCCAGATTTCCAGATTAATCTATATCCAACAATTGCCTGTTGAGTAGGTTAATACTGTGATCATTTCAAATAATTGAAGTACTTTTAATAAATAATAATTTTTCTTTTGATTTGCTGCGTTGTTCAAATATAGACTTTTATTTTTTGTTTGCAAGGTATATTATTTAGAAATTAAAATAATGCCTTACCAAGCCGGCAAAAGAGGTAGGACTGCAGCAGAACCAGCACAAGTAAATGTGGCGGAGCTGGCAGTTGCTGTGGGTTCATATTTGGGAAAACATCTGGAGGATTTAAAAGATTCCATGAATAATGTAGCAGTTAAAGTGGAAGAATCGGCCCAAGTTCTCCAGTATATCAAAACTCGATTCGATGAACATATAAACGCAGCAGAAAAATGTGAAGAAACTGTAACTAAAGAGCTTCAAGACCTAGGCGAAAACATTAATAATACACTGGTGAGCATGACCGAACAGATCAAAGCATCTTTTACGGAAAAGTTGAATGAGCATAATCAAGCTCAAATCGTTGCCTCGAAATCGTCAATTGGGACTACGGCAGAAGCCGATATTGTAAGTTGGTATTATCTGTAAATATTTCTGTAATCAGGTTTTACAGGTTTGAAGTGATCAGTATGCCCATTAGTTAGGTACATTACTACTATCTATATATTTTGAAGGAGCCTTTTCTGATTCTGGAGTGGGAAGGCAAAGACCAACCGATTTTCTTACCAACCTCGGTCCGCGAAGCATTAGCTGTTGAAACGATTCTGCGAGGAGTAGTCCGAGTAACTCTTCGTCACTTTCATCAGATCAAAGAGCTTCGCAACTTCACCTTGAAAGGGTAATTTGAATATTAAGACTCGAATTATTATACTGTTATAAAATGCTGGTGAGCTATCTAGAGAAAAATACGCAGTCTCAAATCAAATTGTGATTAAATAATTTGTACTAAACACATTGTAAGTCGATTCTTTAGTAATTATGTTGTATGTATGAACCTTCTTTTACACATGCGCAACATAGCACACAGTGCAAATTTTTATAAATAAATGTTGAATAATTATGTGTGAGGTAGACATTCTCATATGTTTAGTACTTTTGTGTAGACTCGAGATTCTGGAAAGTGAAGAGGATGCAAGCAATGGCGATGAAGGTAACGTTGAGGAGCCTCAAAGAATTCAAGTTCCAGCCCGAAGTCTTGCAATAGCCTTAGGCATGTACTAGCATATCTACAAAAAACACTATATATGGTGTATATAGTGTATAATAGGTTGCACAGTTTGATGTACATGTTGTTTCGTTTTACAGCTGTGGCTAATAAATGTCACCCAATTTCTCCAATTGTGCAGCGAACAGATCCAGCAACATTTGCACGACTCTTGTCAGCTCGCCAAAATGATGTGCGTAAAGCTGCGAGCCGAATCTTCCAATATTTTAGGAATCGCTATGACTGCAACGGGATAATGAAACCTCAAAAACGATGTGCCAACCAACCTCCCACTGATTCTTCTGTTGCTACCAATAAGCGTAATTGTCCAGGTTCATCCTCTAAAAAATAATAGCGTATGGGTCATTTTGGAGAGTACAGCATATTTTAAGACAGTAATGGTTCCTAGCTTATATTATAGAATTTGAATACGCTAGCTTGAAGTGAATATTTTGTAGTAATGTGGCATTGACGTAGGTGAACCAAAGAGGTCACAGTCGGCAAGTATTTTAATTGAGCTTGGAAATATTTTTTAACTGAGTTTATTATGGATTTTGAGATTCAAGAGGCAAAATGGTTAAGTTTTATTTTGATTAAAAGAAAAATTGGCCAATTGAAGGATTGTCAAAAACAAAATAGGTTAGATGTAATTATAAACTCACTTGGTCCATTTTAAAAAGTCAAACTGCATGTGATTCATTTTTCTTCTAACCGAAATTGCAGCTTAGCCGTTTTGCCTGTTCACCACCTGGACCTAACATGTTGACAGGTATCTCAATCTTAAAAAATATGCATGTTTGAGTGATTCTCTAAAAAATGTGGGTATTGAATGTTGTAGTTTTATTTATGCCTCGGGAAATAATTTTTTACAGTGTAATAACTTGCACGATAAGACACTTCTACTAAATTGAATATTTTTAAGATTTGTATCTAAGCGTGTTTGCTAAATTTAATTTAGACCTAGATGGATTGTGAAATGTGTTATATGCCAGAAAATATTTTGTTTCTAATATAGTTTGTATTGCATATACTTTTTATATTCGCATTTTTTGAAAGCTTAGCTTCTTGCTTAATTCAGAACGTTGCGAATAAATAATGGTTAAATACAAATTGTGACGGTTCCTTTTGATATTCTCCGAATATAATGTACAATCATAGCTAATACGTAGTAAGAATTTTTATTTCGCATATTCCAAATGGGTCTACAGAGTATTAAAAAGTATGGCTCACTTGCATGTTTCCTCACAAGTGCACCATAACGATCCATTAAGTGGGCTTCCACTGGTTTTATCCCAACTGCTACCTTTCTAGAACCTGCAAATAGTGGAGCAATGATGTAACAACATAGGCTCACTGATAAAAAGCTACCCTTGGATGAAATGCATGTTGACCGTAATAGACACCTTTCAGGAAACTCCAAGTAGGTATATGCACGGCATAGTGCAATAGATACAAAACAGTAGCTCATTCTCACTTCTTCGACCCGAGAGCTGCCAGCGTGGTTCTTAAATGGGAGCAACATGTACGGTGAATAAGGAAACCTTTTGTCAACTGAGTGTGCCGTCAGCAGTGAGTTGCCAACAGGCATTACCGTATACGCGCGGGAAGCTTTTATATATTGAAGTTTTGTACAGACAAAGGCTAGCAACACCAAGTAAATATTAATTAAAAGAACCCAAGCTGGGCGCATACCCTACATGTATTCCTACAAGTACACGAAATTAAGCACGTGGGATAAAGTATTCTTTGTCAGAGCCCCTTGTTTGGTCTAAAAACCTTTCTTGATAATTTTTGTTGAACTCTTTGGCAGCCGAATTTCCTTTAACGCTTCAAAATCCAAAATTCCAATTAGTTCACCTGGTGAATTCATCAAATACGTTAAAATTGTAATAATATTTCGGCAATAATTTAGGATCCCACATATGTAAGCTTTTTTTAACTTATTTCATAACTCACTTCATTGATCTTTTCACTCTAATTTAAGTAAATATTTCATTCTGAATATTGGAAATTATAATTGACTTTAAATTATTTATTCTTAATTTAAATATATTTTAATATTTTAATTTTATTATTTTTTCTGGTTGCGAGATCTCCGGAAATAAAAGGGTGAAAATATTTTAACACCTCTGTTTACCTCAGTATACATTTTTGCCCTCATATATTCAAGTCGTAACATTATGTATGGTAGTATCTCAGAAACGTTATCATGCAACTATACATGCAAAAGGCTTATATTTTATTCTACAGCAGCCCGTTATTAAGACCTTGCCTCGAATCAGCAACGGAAAATCATGCTGGAACAAGCTCAGAACTAAAATATTGATTTTACCCAGGATGCGATGCATAATATATTCTTTTTGCACCATCGTGGTGAGTCATAAGCGGGCTAAGCAATGCATTCAAAGATTCATTAGGGAATCTGAAGAACAATTATGATATTTTGATTTTACCTGGTTGAACTACATGTTTCTGAAGCCCTCAACCACCCAGAAACCATTCCCAGTAAAACCTTATAATGCCCGCTGGTTTATTCAATGCTGCAGTTGCATGAGTACTCTCAACACAAGTGTCCCTTGAATTAACGCCTTTCAAGGAAACCCCAATAGAACATACAAAACTATGGAGTTCGACAAATCGAAATAAATATACTTGCTGAGGCTAGACCCACACAAGGCGTGTGAATTCGTAATTATGTTTAAAAATCTAGGTCAGTAAATTACAGCTTATAGATTGCTTTCAAACACTTTAGTAGCGGGATTATGCACATGGGATTATATAATAATCCCATAATAGAAATAACTAACAACTGAATCACGCCGCTGAATTAATCTCCATAATTCAAAACATTTAACAGGATGATACCACAATTTCAAATTTTAGTACAAAATAATTTACCATTGGTATGACTTTGCAAATGACGGTTGGTAAATAGCCTAAAGTGTTGTGACTTCTTCAGGTATGTGACTAGTGGTCGGACCAATTCGGTTTAAATTACAATTTTGCAATTCAATTCAATTCAAATGGATCGTTTACTGAACCGAATAATTCATTTCACCTGTTGAACCGAATTGAATGTCTTGTTTGAATTCCAATTCAAAACAATTTCAGGCTGAATCAAAACCGATATTGTAAGAAAAATCCGTGCACTGCACTGATTTGAGCAAACTTCATTTGCATGTGCAGGAAAGTGAAACTTGTATTGAAAGATTTATAGTAAGGTAGGGAAATAGATTTGGATTGTAATCGGTACAGGTCGCATGTCCGTACGTCAATCCGTTTGAAAGATCGCAAATGCAAGATTGTTTTGATAATTATGTACAGAAAATAATTTTCTGAGGTCGAACGGTTGACCTCAGGTCACCGAAGTTATCAGAAGGCACAACTAGATTTTATGGCCGATGTTTTGGTGAAGGTCAAATGTTACTATGTCATTCCGTTGTAAAGATATGGCTACCACAAGATTTTGTAGACTGGCACAATGACGGACGGACGGACGGACGGAATACACTCGTGCATAAGAAAGTTTCACTTTCTAATAAGTTTAGTACCATCTTTGCATCAATGTACATATCCAGCGTTAATATGTATGCGTTAATATTTTTAGAGTGGCGTCGAATCCTTGTAAGATAGTGTTGTCCGCGGCTGCTTATGACTGTTTGTCGTGATATTTTCCGACGAACCAACTCCTTCAAACTTTTTGTGAACATTCTTAAACCACTCTCGGAAATTGTTATTGGTTTAAATCGTAATGCGTGTTCGTAGGTAAAAAAACGAAAACGACAAACTGTTCCGCCAATTTCAATGGAATTTTTAGGGGCGAAGCGAAGCGAGATCCCTATTGGGAAGGTCTGGCTGTCTGGCTGTCTGGCTGTCTGGCTGTCTGTCTGTCTGGCTGTCTGTAGAGGCTGTCTTGTCCGCACGATATCTGCAGAACCATTGCTACTACACATTACAAAATTTTTACCGGGACAGATCATGCAAAAAGGAAGAACCCTATTGTTTTTGAAGGACATCGTGTCATTCGTTTGACCTCAGAAAATTAAATGAGGTCACGTATAAACTCATACTAATACATTCGTGTTCACATTGGGGAGTACAGCTTGCGCCATCTATTGTACGATATGTTGTTTACCTTGAATTGTGTGTTCTAACCACAGGTAGAGGTGGGAAGTACTTGTGCATGGTGTTTTAAAATCGAATATGAAACGTTTTGCACAATTTACTATATGCGTACTGAATATAATACCAAATACAAGGAAGCACATGTATAAACCATTTTTATGAGCGAAGCGAAATAATGGAACGATCTCGGTTTTGACCTTGTGGACACAAAGGCTTCTGTACCAATAAGAATGAAGATGTGCAAACCACTTCAAATTTTTTCATTTTTCAAAATTTCGAAAAATTTTGCAAATTTTTGAAATTGCTTTTTACGCTTCGAATTTGGCTTGCACGTTTCCCTGACGTCGTGAATATTCAAACAACCACATGAAATTTTATAGTGTCCCAAAATTTCGAAAATTATGGGAAACCTCTCCACAAATGGAATCCTGGAGCGATCTCTATTTTGACCTTGTGGACACAAAGGCTTTTGTACAAATAAGCATAGCTGAAAAGCAATTTGCCCAACACAACCTCCTGACCATGTAGATGTGCAAACCCCTTCGAATTTTTTCATTTTCAAAATTTCGAAACATTTTGAAAAATTTTGAAGACAGAATTTAAGCATGAAATTTCGTTTGTACATTACCCCAAACATGCAAATATGAAAACCACTTCAAAATTTCCAATTTTCAAATTTTTTCAAAATTTTGAAAAGTTTTTATATTGCTTTTTTTGCTTTGAATTTGGCTTGCACGTTTCCCTGACGTCGTGAATGTTCAAACAACCACATGGAATTTCATAGTTTCCCAAAATTTCGAAAATTATGGGAAACTTCTTCACAAATGGAATCCTGGAGCGATCTCGGCTTCCGTACCATTAAACATAGCTTATTGGAGCGAAATTATCATCGACTATTAAACATTATTTCAGCATTTCAAGATACGCGTATGCAAACAGTTCAGTGTATTCAGCTTCGGTGAACGTGTTAATAGTTGCAGGAAACAAATTGTATCATAAAAAAGAAATCAGGTTACGACAACATTTCGCTTAAATAATCTTCGGTATTTTATATTATAATTAAAGCGATATAATTTAACGATTCCAGTTCTTAGCTAATCAGGACAAATTTTTACATGTAATTTTATTATGTTAATACCAGAAGGTGTCCATCCTTCGAAGGATTTCCTTCAAAGAAGGCTTCCCCTTATGTTTTGTTCAATGACAAAAATAACAGAATATTTAGACGTTTTGAAGTATTTGCAAGAAGTTGCAGAAACAGCGGGCTAAAAACTGTAAAGCGCTCTTATTCTTTCACAGTGTGCCAGGTTGGCACACTGGAAAGTCATGGAAACACAAGGAAAATCATGCGAACACATGCTCAAAACAATATACTTTGTTTTACCTATAGGTAAAATAAAGTTGCATTCTCTTATATATAAGAGAATGCATATCTTTCTTCACGATCGTGGTCAGTGATAAGCGAGCTGAACAATGCGTTAAAAGTATTCATGGGATACCTGCAGGATATACACGTTTTGGTGATTTCAGTTTGTTGAACTACATGGTTCTGAAGTCCTTAACAGCGCGGAAACCATTCACAGTGAAATCTTACGTTGCAGGCTGGCTCATTCAATGTTTCAGTTGCATGAGTATTCGCAGCACTAAAGTGTACCTTGACTTAACGCTTTTCATAGAAACCCCAATGCAGTTTCGATACAAGACTGAAATCCCCTTTAAGAACGTTCTCCGCCATTTGACATACATAGATTATGCAAACTACGGAGACAAACAAATCGAAATAAAAATATTCGCTGATGCCAGACACACAAAGTAAAGGCAAAGCGGCTTTCACTCAACGAGGCATCCTGGTAGCCAAGCAAGTCATATTCGGATTGTCATATGAAAGATTTTCGAATTCTACCTTTCCGAACGATATAGAGAGAAAGTCATCGGGGAATTTTAAATGGTATTTCGGAATTGATGAAGGAGCATTAAATAAATATCCAGGGTGTCTCCCATTGCGCAGTGATGCTTTTAAATTCGTGTCTTGCTATGGATTAAATAATACCTTGACGTACCACATTTACATCCAACCATTTCAGAATTCACTCTGGTATTTCATTTTGAGTTCCATTTTATACACTGGTCTAGTACTTCAGTTTGATTCACAATCGGGATTTCTGAATCGTTATGAGGTTTTCATGCTACCAGTCAGGTCATTACTGCAGATGGTTGACTTAACAGAGCCATCTATTCCACAAGCTACGAAATTAAAATTCATTATGAGTTTGTGGCTTCTTGCGACAGTTGTTCTAAGCAATGCTTACAAAGGTGTCATCACATCTGACCTAACCGCAGAGAAACCAATGCAGGGTTTGCGTACTTTCGCTGATCTTAATGGCGTAGATATAATGCCTGCATTTACAAAAGAAATAGAGCAAAATGCACTTTGATATGCTGAGGACGTATGGAAAAAGACCGGACAAAAATGGTCGAGTTCATGTTAACTATGCCCATACTTGCAGTTACGACCATAGGCTTTAACATTGCCTGGGTAAGTCGTACAATTGACTACTATAGTGGACCATTTTATTTGAAAAATAGACAACAGATTAAAGATTTGGTGGACCGCTTAGTCACTTTGGAAATCCCCCCGCTGGTTGGGGATTTCCAAAAGGTAATGGTAATTATCTGCTAGACTTTTTGAGAAATGTATTGGAGTCTGGGATTTTCGTGTGGATTGAAAATCGATTTAATAGTTTGGAAGAAAGCAAATATGATGTGAAATATTTGATTGAGCAACGGCGCGGTGCAGATGATTTGGAATTCGGCTCGAACTTTGTTCAAACACTGTTCGTCATATTTGCATTTCTTATTTCAGTATGCATAACCTGCTTCATTTTTGAATTCATCAGCATAAAAATCTTCTACTTTTTGAGTATCTTTCCCGTAGACGAGGATTGAATAAATATTTCGTTTTCTGTGTCTAACAGGCAGAGACGGAAAACTGTTTGTTTTTTAGATTCAGACGATTTTCATCGTATTCTAACAGTGGTAGTAATTCATTTCAGTTAAATCCTTGTTCCTTTTAAGTTTTAAAAAATTCGGATTGATTTGAAATTTTTCCCGACTGTGGTGAGTACTTGGGAACCAACTTGAATTCCAAAGTGGCGGATCTTCTAAAGCAAAAACTCACTTCAAACATGTAACACATAGAATAAAAAGTATTATGGAAACAAAACTTCTGAAGAAAATCACAGACTGGAGGTATGTAGTTGCTATACTAGTCCATATGATCCCAATAATATACAATTTGAAAACACATAAATCTGAAATACAAATTTTCCATTGTTGAGTGTGTACCTTTCTTCGTGACAGTTAGCTTTTTTAATAATTAACTTTTTCAACGTCATTGCAAGTAATTATGTATACTTCAGCCATGGACGATTTTATTAGATTTTCTTGCCACTTGTTTATTTTTAAATTATAAGCGTGTAGTTGCAAGGATATTAATTACCTGTTTACCACATGGAAGACTTTTTCGTGTCAATTGCGAGAATATATGGAATATCTATAATTCCTGTATTTATCATTTACATATACAGTATAGTTCGTTTTTTGCGATCACTTCGCCTAAATTACTGTGTGACTAACTTCATGGAATTAAAGTCCATTAAACCGCAATTCCGTGTTACATTAAAGTTCAGGTCATTTATTCATATACCAAACCAATATTATTTAGGTTCACAACCAACAAAGAGGTTGGCCCATATAGGCGAACTTCATGCGTGCAACACAACCCACAGTCTATCACTAACGCTAAAATGTTCCTAACCCTAAATAAAATTCCCCAAAATATAAAGCATAAGCTCCCAAATTAGATCCTCCGATTAAGGCTGTAAAAAGGACACACGTGCACGCAGGCAGGTACTAGTACATTATAATGGTGGAGATGTAATCCCACACGCGTAATCCCGTTGCTAAAATATATGAAATGTCGTCTGGTATCATAATCATACTTCAAAAATTCTAGTAATCTGTAATCCGTATTCCCGAGTCGACAAATTTTGGCAAGATATGCGTAATCACGGTCCTACATACTTATAAATGCAATAATTGTGTAAACACAATCCAAAAAATGGATCTTTGTCAATAACCCAGAGGTTGTAATCCCCAAAATCTTTTGAAAAGGTAGTAGTAGTCTTCACTACGTAGTTCAAAAATGTTTTGTTTGTCATCCACCCAGCCCTGGTCACAATCAATGTTTTTATAAGTTGTAAGTGTTTTGATGGGATGGCATCATGGTATGCGAACACGGACACATAAACTACTTTTGAGTTTCTCGTGTTCTCATAAATACAATTAATTTAAACGAGTATTTTTGTGGCAAAACAGCTCCATCGAATTTGCTAATGCAATTTGCTAATTAATTGAAGCACTTCCGAATGTCATCTCCACACTGCATCCGTATTTTATATATAAAACTAGCAATCAAGCCATCCGACGATGGGATGTCCGACAGAAATTATTTTAATTTGAACTTTAATAATAATTTGAATGTACGCTTTATATACAAGTTTTATTTTTTGCAGTTATTACATTGAAAATTATTACATAAAATACCAAAACAGCTAAACAATCTTAACATGGTTTAGTTCTTTAGTTAAGCGATTTGTCCCGCCTCTAGCCTATTTAAGAAATTACAAAATATTCTAATTACTAGTACTCTTTTTTGCAACTTTTGTATATCTATTTATAGTAACTTCATTGCTGCAGTGGCTTTTTATGCTTTTATAATAAACATAAATCGTGTGGAAACTGACATGGAGGTACATAACCCATCATCAACAAAGATAAACTCATCCAATTTATGTTAGCATCATTAGCATCAATTTGGGTCAATATCAGACCAGCTTCTTTATTTAAATTACGTTAGGATGCTTCTAAGTCGATTGAAAAAAAATGTCAGCATTGTTTTTAAATTAATTTGGTGTTGTGATACAGGCTATGAAGTGTGCGTTTAAAATGGTAATAATTATTAAACTATTTAAGCTGATCAAATGTTTGCCAAACAGCCTTGCTTTGAAATTGTCCTCGTTAATATGCATTCTGATGGACAATTATGCTAAAATTATTAGAATTGGTAACAAAAATTACGAATATTGTTCAAATTTTTTGAACCATCCAGAAGGTAACAAATGTAAAAGCTACATCATTTTAAATAATTGTATTTCTGGCATGTGTTGATGGACGAATTACCTATCGTCAATATTCAATCTTGGTGGTTAAAAGATGATGACTGATTATGTAAGCCACACTGTACTAAATATTCAAATGCGTACATAATAGGGATGCCAAATACGATAATTCCGAGATGATATTTTTGGAAATATCACCATTTGATCACCAATAGAACTTGCGATAAAAATCGCCAAATGTGTCGAGAATATCGGTTTCTCGCAAATATCAATTTCCATACATTTGGCCTTTTCTAATGTGATTTCAGTAGCGCGGTTGAATAAGAATAGTACAAAGGGATTCATCTTAATACCAGGAATGTCAGAAATGATAAAAAGGGTGAATGGCAAATTCATTTTAAAATTGAGATAAGACAAATTATTTTAAAGGCATCATTTATTAGTTCAAATTTGAATTATGAAGTTTTTTTTTTTAAAGTAAGGCTTGAAGGAAGACGGTCTCATGTAGACATCTCTACGTATGTATATCCAGCCTTCGAAGGCTAGCCTTCAAAAAAGGCTTCATTAAAGGCGGCTGACCGATTTTTCAGCCCAGAGAAGGAATATAGGTAGTAGGCTGAATCTTTTCCCGAAGGTCGAGAGAAGCCTTATTCAAAAAAGGACACCGCACAATCCTTACGAGAAAATGCCCTCCGTTCGATTTTAACAAAACAATTACTCAATTGATGCGTAGATCATTTTTTATAATTGCCCCAACAAAATCTGACAAAATCGGGATACGGAGATAACCCGGGTCAAAGTAAGTAAGCATGGGTGAGATATTAACCTCGGAGGTCACAGCTGGGTCATCGTGTCACCAACTGGAACAAAACTTGACAGGTAACTCATCTGGGCTTAAAACAAAAGTTCTAGACTATTATCGGGCAATTCGAATGATTTTGGGTACCAAATCCGGTGTGGGTAAGATACTGACCTCGGAGGTCACAGCTAAGTCATCGTTCCACCAAATTGAACCAAACTCGGCACACGTTTAATATGTGTCTAGTCAAAGCCCTGGTTCTAATTTGGACCAGTTCCATCACTGTTTAGATTATGAAACCTATATCGAAGCTCGTTGACCTCTTGAGGTCAGTATCTTCGGATTTTGAGATCATATCTCGGTGAAATTTTTTTTGCACGTTATTTAGTTTTTATTCTTACTGTTTTTGTAGTTATATTGCTAATTTTCACTGTTTGAATATTTTGGTACCACAGGAGCCCCCCCCCCTCATTTCTTGTTCACTTTGACCCGGGATATCTCCGAATCCCGTCGTCAGATTTTGTTGGGGCAATTATCAAAAATGATCTACGCATCAAGGCGCACCCGGCAGTAATTTGTTTGTTAAAATCGAACAGAGGGCATTTTCTCGTAAGGATTGTGCGTGTCCTTCCTTAAAAATGGTAGGCGAGAATAGTACAAAGGGATTCATCTAAATAGAATACAAAAATTACTGGCTTGAATTGCGCTGCTGTACAAGCTCTTTCAGTAGAAACATTCTTTGTATGTACGCATATTTCATGTATTCAGTATGCACAACTGTACACATGTATTACCGCCATCAACAATAATTATTGTGCATCCAGTCCTCATCTCATTTATTTCCGACGCATTTCCGGTTTGATAATGTATTTTAATGAAATAACAAATTGTAATAATTAGTGAAAATTTTCGGAATCGATGAAGGTTGTAAAAGGCATAGAATTAAAAAACTAGAACAAAGTTTATGACTCGAAGGATTACGCCAAATATCATTGAAAATATTTGAAATTATTGCGTTATAAATTTCCCCAGCATATCTAATTTTAATGAAGATAAGGCTCGATATATCGCCGATATGCGATATATCGTAAAATGTGATTTACCCGAGAACCATAATTGCGATATGAGATGAATGGCCTTTCTTGCAAAATACTAACAAGATAATATTGAAACATTTCTTTTCCTAGAATCAAAGTTTTCATTCAAATATTTTGTGGCCAGTTCTAATAATTTTAGTAAAGTTGTCCAGCATAATGCATTCATGCTCATACAATCGTTCCGTAGAACCAGATATATGTATATGATATCTACATAGAATTTCGAACTCAAGCAACTGTGTTATTGGTTCGGGTTCGCGCGAGTTGTATCCCTTCGTCCTGACTGGCTGACCATTATATACATGGTACTTTAAGATGAATTTTTAACTGAAGGGGTATGATCGTTAGTCCACTATGAGCAGGTTACCACTATATAGAAAACCAGTATATAAAGGGAATTTCCTATGTTAAAGGATAGGAGTTGGGACCGGGAAGTAAAATGTGTCCATTATTTACAGGAATCCATTATATGAACGGCCATTATATACAGGTTTTACTGTATATTAGTTGTCATTAATGTAAAGAAGATTATGTTAGACCAAGGACTTGGACTCGATTCCGACAGCAACTAATACACGAGAAGTTTTGTACAAACACAGGCTGTCCACAACAAGTAGATAATAATTAAAAGACCTACTACGCCAGGAATGTGTATGACAACTATAGTTCGTTTTCAGAATAGTATACCTTACAATGTTTCAGCTGTGATGACCCTAAGAAAGCATATTCACCTAATATGCATAATTTATTGTATAATTATTTTATTACACAATATTTATTATACAACTACATTTTGTCCCAAGAGACGTTTTAAATAAACACAACCTGAAAATAACTTCGTCGCTTATACAGTAAAACCTGTATATAGTGGCCGTTCATATAGTGGATTCCTGTTTATAGTGGACATATTTTACATCCCGGTCCCACCTCCTATCCTTTAACATAGGAAACTCCCTCTATATAGTGGTTTTCTATATAGTGGAAACCTGCTCATAGTTTACTAATAATCATACCCCTTCAGTTAAAAATGCAGCTTGAAGTACCTGTATATAGTGGTCACCCAGTCAGAACGAAGGAATACAACTCGCGCGAACCCGAAACAATAACACGGCTGCTTGAATTTAACTCAATTACAGGCATTTGGACTACGTTTTTATTTTCAGAGGTTTCGTATTGTATGTATCTGTACTAAATCAAATGCTTATTTATTATCACCCTCGACCACTATATACTTATATAGTGGTCCCTGTCTATAGTGGACAAATTTTGGCGTCCCTAGGAAAACCACTATATACAGGTTTTACTGTATCTGTATACAGTATTAGGTATGAAAACAAATTCAACAAAATGTAGCAAACTATTCGAACACAGCTATTTATTTCATATCATCATTTGTCATGAAATTCAAATTTACAAAAATATTAATAGTAACCCACGCCAATAAGTTAGAAGAACAAGTTAGACTACGACGTATTTTGGCGATTTCACGTTTCACAATTCACTCCTTAACAGGGTTGAAAATTGGAATCGGAATTGGAATCAGAATCAAAAAAGAATCGGAAAATTTAAAGTATTACAATCGGAATCGGAATTAAAAATGCTGTAAAATTAGGTATTGGAATTCTAATCGGAATTGGAAAGTAAGTACCGGTATTGGTATTAGAATTTAATGATATTCCAATGAATTCCGATTCCATTTCTTAAATTTTATTATACAGCCATAAAGAGCCTTTTAAGACCTTTTATATACATAGTACCTTTACATTTTACACTTCTACATGGGTTTTTGCGCAAATAGTTCTTTATCGTAATAATAAAAATGGAAATAAAGGCAGAATCATTTGTTTATGATTACTGCGAATACAATAGAAATCTAGAAATACAACAAAAAATGAAAGACATGTTCCAACGTATTCTGTGGAACAACTGTGGGCCGCACTAGAGATAAATGAATTAATTTGTTCAAGTGGTGGAATGATTCCGAATTTTCTAAAATTCTCCAGCAAGTAACATCTGTAATCTTGAGCATTCCAGCAACTTAGGTTACTGTGGGAAGCCTTTTCTCTGCATTACGTTTAATTTAAAACTATAACCTGTACCAGAGGAATCCCTGCAAAACATGTTGTTTGTTCGAGTACACGAACAATTTAAATGACGTGGTTAAATGACTTAAAAATGACAAAAATAACAATACATTATAGGTTACATGCATAGAATCGGAATTGGAATCGGAATTTTTTAAAAGTATTTAAATTAATTGGAATCGGAATTCAAAATTAATTATTTGGATACATCGGAATCGGAATCTAAATCGAAATTAAATTTAAGCCGTAATTGTAATTGGAATCGGAATTTTTATTTTTCCGATATTTCATCCCTGCTCCTTAAGTATTAATGTTTCCGAGTACTGTTATATTTTTCGTTTGAAGGAGAATCTTCAATAAAATCATAATTATTTTCAGAAATCTGTTCTTCATCAGGAATCTTTGCTTACTTGAACACGAAAAAAAGATCTGATTTGATTGAAAATAATTCTTCTGACAAAAAACCATTTGAATTCGCAAGCTGGAATATTATTACATCTGGGGTATTTCTTGAGCAAAAATAACAGGCATGCATTCTTTGCAACAAGTTCTGCAATAAAAAAATTCATACAAGTCACAACTCATTCTGAAGTTAAACAATATACTATACATTCAATGTTTTTCACGATTTTTACTATTAACGAATTCAATTAAAAGGTTAACGGTTCTCAAATAGGTAATTTTTGTCTAGAATTTATTATCACAAATTTCACGGCAGTCCTTAGCAAAATGATAAAAAAAACTACACTAATTATTCAAAACGGCGTTCATCAATACGGCCTTCAATTGTCTTCGTTTATCAGAAACTTTAATGCTAAAAACAGCCTTTCAACCCCCCTCCCTAGTCCCTAAATCCATATTTCTCCATGCTTCTATGATTGTTTTAAAATGTTGGCACCATGACATGCAAAAACGTACACGTGAACTAATTTTGACTGATGTGCTTAGAGTCCTCTTGTTACTTCTAAGAACAATTAGTTTAAAGGACTAAATTTGTGGTACAACAGTTCATTAAAATCCTCTAATGCAAATTGGCTGGAATATAATTTTGGTGGTTGCATTTATACAGTAAAGCTAGTGTGTTGCAAATATTTAATCTTAATATTGTGTTCACTCGTTACCTATATCCTACTTCACCGTCGTGGTCAGTGATATTCGAGCTGAGGGATGCATTCCAAGCATGCTGAGGATACCTGAAGGATACACACGATACTTTGATTTGAGCTGGTTGAACTACATGGTTGTAAGTCCCTTTACCACGCAGAAACCATTCCCAGTAAAATCATACATTTCCCGTTGGTTCATTCAATGCTTCAGTTGCATAAATATACGCAACACTAAAGTGTACCTTAACTTAACTCATTTCAAGGACAACCCAATACAGTTTCGACATGAATTTGAGATCACCTTCAAAAATGTTCTGCGCCATGCGACATACATGGACCAGGCCAACTACGGAAACAAACAAAGTGAAATAAAAATATTTGATGATGCCAGAGGCACACGAAGTAAAGGTAAAGCAGTTTTCACTCAACGAGGCATCCGAGTTTCCAAGCAAGTCATATTTGGATTGTCATATGAAAGATTTTCGAATTCTACCTTTCCGAACGAAATAGAGAGTGGGTTATCGGGAAACTCTAAGTGGTATTTTATTATTGAGACAGGAGCATTAACGAGATTTACAGGGAATCTCCCATTACGTAACGACGGTTTCAAATTCGTGTCTTGCTATGGATTAAATAATACGTTGACGTACCACATTTATATCCAGCCATTTGAGAATTCACTCTGGTATGTCATTTTGGGTTTCATTTTAATAACTGGTCTAGTACTTCAGTTCGATTCATACACGGGATTTCTGAATCGGTATGAGGTTTTCATGCTCCCGGTCAGGTCACTTTTAGAGATGGTTGACTTGACCGAGGTCTCCATTCCACGAGCTATGAAGTTGAAATTCTTAATGATCTTGTGGCTTCTTGCGACAGTTGTTCTGAGCAATGCTTACAAAGGTGTCATCACATCTGACCTAACGGCAGAGAAACCAATGGAAGGTTTGAAAACTTTCGCGGATCTTAATGACGTAGATATAATGCCTGCGTTTACAAAAGAAATCAAAGCATATTCAGTGGGAATGCTGAGGACGTATGGGAAAGAACCGGACAAAAATGGTCGAATTCGTGTTGGGTTTACTATGCCCATACTTGCAGTTACGACCATAGGCTTTAACATTGCTTGGACATCATATACAATGGACCACTTTCGCGGACCATTTCATTTGAAAATTAAACAACAGATTCGAGACTTGGTTAAGCGTTTAGTCATCCCAGCGAACATCGATAAAGTACCTATGGGGGTAGAGCTATCAAAATGCGAAAAACTGGCGTACATTAATTTCGAAAGCAAGATCCTGAATTTCCAGGTACCCAAGAGTCGACAGCGGACACTACGTTCGAAGCCATTCATTGTTAGTGAGGAAGCAATTTTTAAGAATCTGTATGGTTGGGGATTTCCAAAAGGTAATGGGAATTACTTGCTTGGCTTTTTGAGAAATGTATTGGAGTCTGGGATTTTCGTGTGGGTTGAAAATCGATTTAATAGTTTGGAAGAAAGCAAATATGATGTGAAATATTTGATTGAGCAACGGCGCGGTGCAGATGATTTGGAATTTGGCTCAAACTTTGTTCAAACACTGTTTGTCATATTTGGATACCTTGCTGCACTAAGTGTAACCTGCTTCATGTTTGAAATCAGCAGCATGTTGTTTGCACATTTGTTTTATTTTCTCAAACGCTAGAACACTGAATCATTATTACGATATGGTTGATTTTAAGCATAATTAATTTATGTTAATCCGTAGTTCATTGTTGTGTAATAGATAGAGACGGAAAACTATTTGTTTACGAGATTTTCTGCATATAGATAGGTTACATCGTATTTTACAAGTGGTAATAATTCCTGTCAGTTTTTATAATTGCATGAGTGCACCAGTGAAACATTATATAATTTGTATCTGTCCTTTCAAATACTCTTGCTGTTACCTCCATGGCTGGGCAAGTTATGTTAAATAAATATTGGAATAAGGATTACAGATTATGCTAGCTTGAAAAGATTTTGCAGGTTAAAAGTTGTGGATTACAAACCAAACTACGATTTTTTGGATTGTGATTACGAAGGTGCAGTTAAAAATCAGGGGCAATAAGTTGGTATGACTTTGCAAATGACGGTTGCTAAATATCATAAGGGGGTGTACGACTTCTTCAGGTACATGAGCATAACTTTTTCGCTATCATCCAAACTGCATTTCTAAAATACATAAATATTTAATGATTTTATAAGTTGGTGAAAGCCTTTAGACTTATGTAATTGCAGCTCGGGCAGTAATTCTTCTAACCAATTTTTATTTCCGGTTAAATTACAGAAAGGAAATTTCACCGTCAGTTTGCCAAATGATAAATACGTTCAAGGCAACACAGACAAAAATTGAATGCCGCCAACTATAGTTGCTGTGTTACTGTTTTAAGGGAATTACTAGGAATACGTGTGATTGCATTATATACGCGATTACGGCTTACAGACCACCTTTAATTACAACCACTTGTGGGATCAGGGAATACAAATTATTTTCAAAAATTATTGAACATGTGATTGCTGCTTAGGATAACGTCTGTACAATTTTCCCGAAGGGATTTACGACCATATTTTCATCCTAATCTCAGTAATGTATTCACAGGTTACTGAATAAACGTTTGCAACTACATAAATCTACTCCTGCTTAAAAATTGTAGTTTATTCAGTTGGTTCATAATTATTACAGAATTTATGAACAATTTTCTAATCTGAGTCAGAAATAAGAGGATGAAGTGGAGTCTCATCTCCGTTCACATGAGCTCCTAATAAACTGCTTAATTGTTTTGAAACTTAAGTATAACATTTGGCTTGTAAATTTCACGTGAAAAAAAAGAAACTATTTTGCTTCACTTTTTTTGAAGGATTGTTAGAGATCCCCACGTAAATATTTAGCTTATTGGTTGCTTCCACACTACTTCTACACCAAAGCATAATAAAAAGAATAAATTAACAGCAAAGTATATCTTAAACTAAATTATGTAATTCAAGGGTAGTTTCAGTTTGTGTAGTTAAAGAAATTCAGTGATGCACTACTCTTGCTGTCCAGAAAGAAAGAAAATTCGATAAAATGTATTTACATTTTTAAATTCATAAGCAGTGCTGCGATCGGGTCAAGTAATTTAAAAACTTGACCATGAACTTGACTTGACCATGAAACTTCAAGTAATTTTCAAGACACAACCTGAACATGATAACTCGCGTTGAAGTAATTACTTGACTTGTCAAGTTCAAGTAATCAAGTAAATTTTCTAAGACCCGAACTTGATCAAGTAGTTACAGTTCCAAACTTGACTTGAACTTGACTTGACCATGACTTGAACGTGACTTGAACTTGATAATTCAAGTTAAGTATCACAAGAAATAAAATATGTCCACGAAATGTTTTAGCATACATCTGCAAATTATTTCCGTCTGACTGAAAACCAAAACGCATTCAGAAAACAATTTATACTATTTATTATATAATAATTATAATAATTTAATACGATTTTTTATTTAAAACCATTCGAGGACATCCTTTAGCGTATACTGAATACTGTAAAAGTTAGGTATAAAGAATAGTACAATTTGTAAAGGAATTTCCCTTACAAGAAACATCTAACTGTAAATGAAAGTTGAGATCAAACAAATTCATCCCGCATACCGATACATTCCTTATAAGCTGATCTCTTATAATGGACCTTCACTGTATATCTGACTAGTATTATATGGTGTCAAGTTTTATTTAATGTTTATATATGTATGTAGATATACATATACCTATTTGAGCATCCCCAGTAGTCTTAGCTTAATATTTAATAAAGTAAACTGGTATTTACTTGTTTATTAAATGATTTTTGTAATGGGCAATCCAAGCTCATTTTATATTGAAAATTATTTACCTAAGTTGAAACTAATAATTCTAAGTAATAATACGAATTATCAAGATAATTCTTGCATTTCATGGAGAGGTTACTGCAGCAACTAACAACGTCAGTTAAACAAAACCTTCATAAAACGGACTCTGGTTTTGAATATTGTTCTTTGATTTATAACATACGCAAACAAAATACCCTGAACATGACAAGAAATTGGATTGTGATTTTGAAATTGTTTCCGTCCTTTATGGCATGCGCTATCTAAGATCACTTGAACTTGACCATGAAATCTCAAGTTCGTGTTCAAGTTTTTTCTTTCCCTTACTTGACCCTGAACTTGACTTGGGGTTCAAGTAAATTTGTCTTACTTGCACTTGAACCTGACTTGTCTTAGAATGTCATGGTCAAGCCGGGTACGTACTTGAACTTGACCCGAATGATTCAAGTAAAAAACTTGGCCTACTTGAACTTGACCCGAACTTGAACTTGACTTGAAAACGCAAGTATTACTTGAACTTGTCCGCAGCACTGTTCATAAGTCAAAATGAGTAATAATTTTAATGCGGAGCTTAATAGAATTATTAGGATTAACCTGGGTAAATGCCAGAAACTACCGTTTCGCATGCGAAGCAAAGAAGGAAATTTTTATGACTCAAACGAATTTTATACTCTAGTATGCTGATTGCAATTTCCGAAGATCAATATTTTTGTAGCGAAACTATAAGGTTGCAGAATTATCGGCTTTCGGCACTAGCACATCCAAAAGACAATTCCAGGTTCTTTGTATCTGTCCCTATACATTTTCAATATGTAAATTGGGTTAGGAGGTATCTTGCGCAATCATGGACGTGTGTTATTAGGTGAATACCAGTAAATTTGGACCATACCCAAAACGACTGGTTCAAAATGTATAATTTCAGAGATCATCGCTGATCAGAACTGATAAGAAGTGTAGCCACAGCCCTGATAATGAAGTCAATGAAGACCGGCGTTGACTCTCTCTCCATTTTATGAAAATCTCCAACTTTGATGCCTACATTTGCAATGGAGTTTACTTGCTTCCGAAGAATTGCTGCATCTTTCCTAGATATTCGGGTTACTTTCGAAGATCTCACTAATTCATTTTGCACAGTGCGAATGCACTCCGGAATCCTAAATGCTTGTCCAAAACTTGCGATAAAACCGAACATTATGTAAAACGCCAGACCCATGAAAAACATGGTCGATACCGGATGAATTGAGTAAGCCTTGATAGAAATATACATAGACGCCACCGACCCAATTAAGCACGCCTGCTTAAAGACGTAGACTACAGAGGAATATCCTGAGTTGAAAAGTCCGACAAACAGTTGTACATATCGACATTGGGCGTAACAACTCTTAGCGGAACTGTTTGTTGGCGTTCCGCTCCTGTAAATCAGTGTTAATTTGATCATTTATTATTATAATTAATTAGGACATTATCCAAATATCAAGCAAGGAGCTCTCGGTCAAAAGTACTATGTTAGGTCAAAAGTACTATGTTAGGAGTCTGTACCAAAAGGCTAGGAAGTAGATGGATGACGAGAAATTGTTATAAATAGGGGAATATAGCCAAAAGTAAAGGGGCTGATAAAAATGTTCTGCAGAGAGGCAAGAAAATAAACCAAACCTACAATTAGGTTAAATGTTGTAAGATATGTAGGTGTTATATTTGCCCGTATTTGGGTAACCGTACACCAACATAACCAAAATGTAAAAAACATTATGCCAACTGGAACATTTTTACGCATGGCTAGCTTGTGCTGGCATTGATTTGTAATATCACTGTATTGCAAAGATGGGCCTTTTAATTCACTTAGCCTATTTCCTTCCTATAATTAAACTAACATAATGCGCCTCCCTATTTCCTATAATTATAATCCTTGCCAAGTTATCTCCCCCTTTTAAGGAAATGCTCAACCAAACGCCTTCCTTAAATCCTATAAAGGCTAAGGCAACACGAAGTTCCTTCCTATAATATAGGAAACAGGGAGATGCCTACCTACATATATCCCTATAAATGTTCCTATAATATTCCTTTTGGGAGTATCATGCAGCTATACCCTATTAGGAAGTTCAAAACTACTGCTTATATGATATATAACTTGTTATATAACTGCTACTATATAAGCACACCCTTAAAGTCCCTACAGAAAACCGAAAACCCCGCATGTGTGTATGTCGAAATATCGTGTACTTAGTAATACTATATTTATTTATTGCTACGTTGGTCTGTTGGTTTGTTGATCTGTTGGTCTGTTCCACGCTGAAAATTTGTTATACCATTGTCGCCCAGATGTCCTAACAATCGTGCTATAACATGCTTTACTTCTCCGCATTTTTACAACCATTGCTTATTTGTTGTAGTATAAAAGGTAGGGATTTCCCAATGTAAACTTATACATTCCTCTTCGAAATTGTATGCATACGTTTTATTGTTCAGTGCACCAATGCATAACCATACCACTACTCGGCATGTCGGCATCAGTAGCATACCTGCTCCCTTCATATTATATTTATTTATGAAGCTCCTAGCCTAAATTTCCTAGATGCCTATATTTATTCCCCAAACTTCCTATAATATTTTATTTGCATATAAATCCTATTGAACCTTGTCTATATCCTAGCCTAGATTCTTGTTTTTTTGCTTCCTCCCTAGAATTTTTGCCTATAAAAGGGCCTAGATATAGGCAAGGGGCCCATCTTTGCTGTATTGTATTAAATTTTTTTGCAGTTTGGATTCTTCAATGTATTGTTTCCAAAATAACCAAAACTGTTTGCATTTTCGCTCAATTTAGACTTTCATTTGATAATGTCCACCTACCTTAGCAGGATCATGTTAGAATTTACGATGTTAGTGATCCTTTCCAAAAATAGAAGCATATTTTCCATAACTAGGAGGTCAATAGCAACTGCCGATTGCATTAGAATAATCTCGTGCATAAAGAGAATTATGAAAGACCCCGAGCTTTGACAGAACCTCGGCAACAACTGGTAGACGAGAATTTTAGAGCAGAAACAAGCTACCAATATTACGAAGGTATTAATTGAAAGAGTACCTACGTGAGGAATTAGGATGCCCACTAGTTCTTTTCCAGAGTACTCCTTGTAATGTTTTCGTTGGACTGACCCTAAGGGAATATATTCACAAAAATTAACGCAAACAAATAATAAATTTGCATTTTAGAAATCATTACAAGTCAAATTACATTATGAAAATAATTTCTAAAAACCCTTACAAGGTTTGCATGACAGTCGTATTGATCTGAAAAATAAATTACCTTTTTATCTCCATCAAAACTAAAACTAAAAATCTTTATTGTCACTCCGACGTTTCGGTTAATTGCAAATGTCTCAACTAATGCTGCAAATCCGATTGTCAGAATGTACATGAGGTGCAATACAAGTTCATAAATTGACGGTCCCCCACCGGGTCCTGACGTTAAAAGTGAGAAGGAGTAAATGCTGAGGAAGAGTCGAACGTATTTATAAAAATGAAGCACTAGCCAAAAATACTTTCTCAAATTAGTTGCAGGTTTCATGGAAACTATTTCACCTTCGCTGTAGATGACTTTCAATGGAAGTAAATTCCAACTGGAGATGAAAGAAATATATCCGACATAAAATGATAAATCCGCCACGGAAATCATATTAGTTTAGCAAAGCTGATAAATGATATTTTAATTCAATTGAATCAAAGATATTGTTTCGCCATGAGTATTCCTTGAAATTTGCCAGAAATTCAGATGTACTTTCTTGACAGGTGCAACACGTTTTCTTTTGTTATCCTCTTAAAATCTGCGTCATACTAACATTTCCGTGACCCAGGATATATGATTGCAAATGAAATATATTATTCTGAGACTGTTAGAGGCAATTCTAACAAAAACAGCAAATTATGAAATTTAATCCTGAACTGAGGGGCAATTCCTCAATAAATGTTTGAGTTACAGTATAAAACGGTTACATTAATGATTTCCTCCTCCAGTAAATTCACTCCTTTAATAAAATTGAATCCATAACTTAGGATAGCAATTTTCTCACAATGAGCTTATTATCTAACACGAATTCAGTTGAATCCTTATTATTTTAAAATTGCTACTATTTCTGCAATAGCTAAAGGACAGTTACTTTATAATATTCAATGAATTGTTTTTTATAATCAATCGTTAAATCTAAATTATAGCAGATTTGTAAACAGTTTGTGTTTATACACTTATGGATATATGTATGTATCAGGGATGAAATATCGGAAAAATAAAAATTCCGATTCCAATTACAATTACGGCTTAAATTTAATTTCGATTTAGATTCCGATTCCGATGTATCCAAATAATTAATTTTGAATTCCGATTTCAATTAATTTAAATACTTTTAAAAAATTCCGATTCCAATTCCGATTCTATGCATGTAACCTATAATGTATTGTTATTTTTGTCATTTTTAAGTCATTTAACCACGTCATTTAAATTGTTCGTGTACTCGAACAAACAACATGTTTTGCAGGGATTCCTCTGGTACAGGTTATAGTTTTAAATTAAACGTAATGCAGAGAAAAGGCTTCCCACAGTAACCTAAGTTGCTGGAATGCTCAAGATTACAGATGTTACTTGCTGGAGAATTTTAGAAAATTCGGAATCATTCCACCACTTGAACAAATTAATTCATTTATCTCTAGTGCGGCCCACAGTTGTTCCACAGAATACGTTGGAACATGTCTTTCATTTTTTGTTGTATTTCTAGATTTCTATTGTATTCGCAGTAATCATAAACAAATGATTCTGCCTTTATTTCCATTTTTATTATTACGATAAAGAACTATTTGCGCAAAAACCCATGTAGAAGTGTAAAATGTAAAGGTACTATGTATATAAAAGGTCTTAAAAGGCTCTTTATGGCTGTATAATAAAATTTAAGAAATGGAATCGGAATTCATTGGAATATCATTAAATTCTAATACCAATACCGGTACTTACTTTCCAATTCCGATTAGAATTCCAATACCTAATTTTACAGCATTTTTAATTCCGATTCCGATTGTAATACTTTAAATTTTCCGATTCTTTTTTGATTCTGATTCCAATTCCGATTCCAATTTTCAACCCTGGTATGTATAATAGTATTTGCTTTATTAAAAACAAAATATTTTAATATTGTGATATGCATGTAAAAACAGTGTATAAGAAAGGAAGTATATGTATATGCTGTACAGAATTTGTTTGAGCAATTATTGAATGAAGTGGTACTGGTTACTGCTGCAAGGACTACAAAGATGTCATGTGTAGAAACCAGGAAGGGCTAACAATTTGAAAATATTAGTTTGCAAATACCAGGTGGAAATCTAACAATTTAACAATTATTTCCTTTAAACAGCAATTTATGGGGATCTTTCCTTCAATTGGCTAATTAAGCTAATGGAGCGGACAGCTACCAGAAAACCTTATTATTTCAAAACTGCTTCTAAATTACCAAAGAGGAAAGTTCCTTATAATATTCCATACATCCGATATTTCCCAACAATTGTCATAACGAGTTTTGTCGAGAAAGTTGAAATGGGATTTCCAAACAGTTTACACATACGTTAAAAACAAAATGTGCTGTGATAATGGCTAATTATGGATGGTGTGCCCAAGAGAAGTACGTCACTTCCCACATAATGACAGCGGAATTGTTGAGAGCAGTGTAACATTTTCGGATCATTATTTTAATTTTAAACTTGTCAAGCCAGCGTAAACTTTAATCCGTAGTAACATATTTATTTAATACAAACTACCTAGCCCTAGAGTTAACAACATTCACAGGGTATTTGAAAGTGAAGCTAATAATTGTGTACTACAGAGATGTCCGCCTATCCTACACATTGGTCTATTTGTAGGTTATTTCTAGGATGCAAGGATTTTAATGACGAGGCTTGTAGGGAAAATACGGTGCAAGAGTATGCCCTTTAACCCAACCCTACAAAATAGGTAGTCCAACCGTCATAGAAATACAGGCAAATATGTACGCTACTGAAGTATGCAATTTTCATTCAATGGCATATGGACTGGCTAACATAAAAATTAAAAAATAATCTGCGCCAGATTCTTGTAGATTTTATGTTTTTTGTATGTTATGAAGAGTTAAAGGTTTGTGTCACTTTGCTTGGATTTGAGCTGAAACCTCACTAAAATTTAGTTCTAAATATTCCGTAAATTGGAAAGGCTGCATCGACCACTTGAGTGAACCATTTGCGTTTGAACACAATTCAAATTACAAAGATAATTCACTATGAGATATACTGTCAGTCAGTTCATAGATTTCCGTTGTCCCAAATGACTTGTTTTGCAGACTTTGAAAAATATTTCTTGCGGTATTTACTTTGTGAAATCGTCAGTGTTGGATTCCTTTTGACTTAAGATGTAAAACTCGGTCACGATTTCCAGCGCAAACTAAGGGGAGATAGTCAAACTATTCTGTTTAGGAACGTTTTCCAACGTGGCTAAACTATTTTATTCCAATCACATTGACTTGAGGCAGGGTTTGTAATTAGAGAACCATCGAATGTCTATATGTAATTATGCCTAATTACATGTAGGCTTATATGTAGGCTTATTGTTCCCCATATAGGAAGGGTGAGTGATAGGCTGATTTACAAGGCTGATTAAATGTAGGCATATATGTGGGCTCGGTCCAAATTTTAAATGTAGGAAGAATATAGGGTAGGCGGAGTCATTTGGACACCTTTGGTTTACTAATGTTCGCTTTGTGCATTCTAATCCTGCATGTAAACTAATACGAATTACTACCACTGTTAAAATACGATGTAAATAATCTGCATATGAGCAATCTCGTAAACAAAGTCGTTTCTACATATTAAAAATTTACAATGAGATATTTCTTCACTGCTCCTCTGGGAAAGGGGAAAAGGGAAAGGCGCCCAAATCCAGCTCGTGTATACCTTCGGTAAGGAGGGTTCAGATCCAGAGTTCACTGATAATTATGCAAACTTTTATGGCCAAATTATGATAGCTGAAATGCAAGTTTCCACACGCAAGCTTAAGCAATGAATTTAAGTCGGGTTGACATTTAATTCTTTATTTAATATGTATATCGTATAAGCCATTCATGACATTTGAATACATTTGCGGAACGAAAATCAATTATCTAGTATCACAGGTTTGAATGTTCTGGCGTTTGAGAAAGTAGAAAGACTTTGAAAAACAGGCGGATGAATTCAAATATGAAGTATGATATAAATATTGCAGTAAGAAATCCAAATATGACGAATAACGCTTGAACAAAGTTCGAGACAACTTCCAAACGCCGTTGCTCAATCAAATATTTCACATTACATTTACTTTCTTCCAAACTATCGAAGCAATTTTCAATCCACAAAAAAATCTCAGTCTCCAAATTAATCCTTAGAAAACAAAACAAGCAATTTTCATTACCTTTTGGAAATTCCCAACCATACATATACTTAAAAATAGCTTCCTCACTCACAATGAATGTCTTCCAACGTAGCGTCCGCAGTCGGCTCTTGGGTACCTGAAAAATCAGAATCTTGCTTTCGTAATTAATGTACGCCGATTGTTGGCATTTTGATAGTTCTTACCCCATTGGTACTTTATCGATGTTCGCTGGGACGACTAAAAGGTCCATCAAATCACGAATATGTTGCTTATTTTTCAAATAAAATTTTTCCAAGATAGTAGTCCATTGTATATTTTGCTCAAGCAAAGTTAAAGCATATGGTCACTATGGACACATTTAAGGCATACATCTTACACGGTTCTGGCTTCTTGACCTTAGATTAACCAATACTGGTCACAAGCAGTGCTGCCCGAGTCTAGTCCGACTAGACTAGGAAACTAGGGAATTGAATAGAATAGCCCGGGTGTAGGAGCAAATTGAATAGACTAGACTTGAATAGCCTTGCTGCAAATTAAAACAGAATAGAATAGACTAAAATAGTCAGATTGTTAACATAGATGGAATAGACTAGAATTGACTAGTGCGATAGCACTATTCCCTCGTCTAATTGTAAGGAGGATTGTGAGCCTTTCAACTGCACTATGGGCACAATCAAACATGTGACTAAAATTTGCGTTTATCAAGTAGGAATCCTTTTTCCATTGTGTCAGTTCTGCCTACTTATGTATGTAATGTATGTCAGAAACATATTGCGGTGCTGTGCTATTTCCTTTTAATTGAAAATTCTTCTCACCGTGTTCGGAGAAAACTCCGCTGGGGATTTTAACGCCGAGATTTGTACGCCATGATAACTCCACGGGAGTTATTTACGCCCGGGTGGAGATTATTACGCGGAGATTCTTGAGCGGAGAAAATTCCGCCGGAGATTTTTACGCCACGTGAGAGAAATTTACCCGGAGAAAATTACTTCGGAGATTATCATGCTGCATTTTCAATTACATCCGGAAAAATCAATTTAACTGCCAGGGGTAATATTTTCAGTAGAATATTGCAACACTGCCAGTACAAATTGTGCTAGCGAATGCTGAAATTCCAAGTGAGAGAACATTCCGCAGGAGATTGTTACGCGGAGTAATTATTATCTGTAACACATGAATTTTATTCTTATACAACTGTTTCTTCAAAACAGTAGTCATAAAATGCACTTGGTAACATACACCAAACGCATGATGACAGCATCCATAAAGCACTAGAGGATGAAATTGTAAATTATGCTGCTGGGAAGAGTGCCAGAATTTTATTTGCTAAGAATCTGCTATGCGGATTTCATACATTTGTCAGTGTTGTACCGCCTTTACTGATTTGCGTTAATCAATGACAACATGTAAGTATGTATAGAAAGTAACAAGTCGATAAATGCAGCCCTGGACTGAGAGCTGAAATTTAATTTGTTGAAGTCACCTCATCTTTGACCATTTCATCTTCATGACATTTATTTATAGTGGTACCCAATCATTATGGTTTATCATTTATGTTTATCATTATGAATTTAAAGAATTCACTGGCACAATTTGTACTGGCAGTGTCTCACAATATTCTATTGAAAATATTAACCTTGGCAGTTAAACTGTTTTTTCCGGATGTAGTTGAAAATGCAGCATGATAACCGAAATAATTTTCTCCGGGTAAATTTCTCAAACGTGGTGTAAGAATCTCCAGGTAATAATCTTCATCCGGGCGTAATAATCTCCCGCGGAATTTTCTCTGCGTAAATAACTCCGCATAAAAATCCCCGGCGGAATTTCTCGTAATAAACTCCCTTCTCGCTAACACTTGCCATTTCATTAAAAACTTTGTTAGTGTTTAGGCACTTTTAACCAAATTATCCTTTAAATTTCATCAGTATCCCCTTACTTTCTTTGATTTAACCAGAACTTTAACAAAAACTAGATTTTCGTTACTACGGAGTTCGGGGATTTAAAACTGATGTGTGGTAGTAACAAAAGACAAGATGTTTGTTATTAATATCCCCCAAAACGGAAAGAAATCCCCCCAACGTATTTCATGATTAAAGCTAATCTGTCGCCAATTGCCATTAATACCACATTAGCTTCTTGCACGCCAGCAGTAATTTTCAAAAAAGATTTGAACTTAACAAACCTCCGTCCAATTTTTCAAAACCAAAGACGAAAGAGTTGAGTAACGCAGATTCCAAGCCACAGTCGGATGAACCAGTAACCAAACCTTGTCACGGAACAAGATGCTATATACTGCCAGTACTTCAACGATCTCAAGCTCATGGAAAAAACCTCAGTTAAATATTCTAAGTTGACTTTCTTCAAAAACTAGATTCCGATTCAGAACGAGCATCTTAGTGCTGTTTCCACTTCAGCTACCTGGGTAATAATGATGCTTTAGAATTGTACCTAACATGTGTGATGCAAGTTCCTTTCGATTTTTATATGGAAACTCAAAGAAACGTTTCTCGGCAATGTTACATTCGCTGAAGCTGCTTTTGTTTGTGGTGTATTGTGAATAGGTGAATAGACTTGGAATAGACTAGGATTTTTTTGACTTGGAGGGAATTGGAATAGACTAGAATAGCCAAGTCACAAGCAGATATGAATAGAATAGGAATAGAATAGTACAGCTTGAGTACGTGGTGGACTAGAATTGACTAGACTAGAAAGTGAACGGGCAGCACTGGTCACAAGTAGTTTCTTGGCCTCAGATTGCCCAATACTGGTCACAACCGGATTTTTAGCTACAGATTGTCCAATTTCATTTAATTAATTGATTTCCCCAGTTTTTAAGCAAAATCGTTTTTAAATTTGTGCAGCCGTGTGCGTCATGCGCATCAAGTAAAGCTGGAATAGTTTGTGGTTTTTTAATTCAACAGTTAGTTAATTCATCAGACATTTTTTTAAACGTCTTTTATTCCTAAAAATATATTTATCTATATTAAACCTGCACAATCTATATATATAACTTAATCTATACTAAACTTTAAGTCCTCAATCTTGCTCTCTGTTTTCATCCTCAACTGCCCCTCGTACCCTGGTGAGAATCTCCCGTAAGCGTTGCTACAAATAAATGCATGCCATAATTGTGTCATTCATAAAAAATAGCATCGACTTACGAACATGAAAATTTCTTATGGGATTTAACATTGGAAGTTTACGTTGCACAAACCGGACCCTTTGCTCACGAATTAGAATTAAAAACTTGTGCGCGATTTCCCGCGCAAACCAGGGCGAGATGGCCCAAACGTTTGGTTTTGCTGGGACATTGGGCCAGGTACCTAAGCTCCCACAAAACTTCATTCCGATCCCGAGTGGGGGAACAATCTAATAAATTTTTTCCCCTTTTTAATGATAACAAACCGACAAGGAGGTATTTCTTCACTGCTCCTCCAAGAGAAGGGGGAATATCTACAAACTCGTGCACTACAATAATAATTATTATATTCACGTATACCCTCGGTGAGGATTGCTCAGCGTCAGAATTCCCATCATATTGTTATACAAACTTTCGAGACCAACTGATAGAATTTCTAATACAAGTTTTCACATTTAAGAAGCATGAGTTAACATTATGTAATATGTACATCCGATAGGCCATTACTGATATTTAAATGCTAAGCAAAATTAAAATGAATTACGTACTTTCACAGATTCGATGTTCTAGCGTTTGAGTAAGTACAGAGATTTTGCAAACATACTAACGAATTCAAATATGAAGCAGGTTATACATATTGCAGCAAGAAATCCAAATATGACGAACAGTGTTTGAACAAAGTTCGAGCCAAATTCCAAATCGTCAGCACCGCGCCGCTGCTCAATCAAATATTTTACATCATATTTGCTTTCTTCCAAACTATTAAATCGATTTTCAATCCACACGAAAATTCCAGACTCCAAAACATTTCTCAAAAAGTCCAGCAGGTAATTTCCATTACCTTTTGGAAATCCCCAACCGTACAGATTCTTAAAAACAGCTTCCTCACTCACAATGAATGGCTTCGAACGTAGTGTCCGACGTCGGCTCTTGGGTACCTGAAAATTCAAGATCTTGCTTTCGTAATTAATGTACGCCAATTGTTCACATTTTGATAATTCTTCCCCCATAGGTACTTTATCAATGTTCGCTGGGACGACTAAACGGTCCATCAAATCATTAATATGTTGTTTAATTTTCAAATGAAATGGTCCCCGAAAGTGGTCCATTGTATATTTTGCCCAAGCAAAGTTATAGCCAATGGTGGTAACTGTAATTATGGGCCAAGATGCCCCAATATGAACTCTGCCATTTTTGTCCGGTATTTTACCATACTCCCTCAGCATCCCCCCTCCATTTTCCCCAATTTCTTTTGTAAAGGCAGGCATTACATCCACATCCTTAAGTTCAGCGAAAGTTTTCAAACCTTCCATTGGTTTCTCTGCCGTTAGGTCAGATGTGATGACACCTTTGTAAGCATTGCTCAGAACAACTGCCGCCAGAAGCCACAAGCTCATAATGAACTTCAACTTAATAGCTCTTGGAATGGAAACCTCGGTCAAGTCAATCATCTCTAAAAGCGATCTGACCGGGAGTATAAAAACTTCATACCGATTCAGAAATCCCGAGTGCGAATCCACCTGAAGTACTAGACCAGTTAATAGAATCAAACCCAAAATGACATACCAGAGTGAATTCTCAAACGGTTGGATGTAAATGTGGTACGTCAACGTGTTATTTAATCCGTAGCAAGACACGAATTTAAAAGAATCGCTCCGTAATGGGAGAGACCCTATATATCTTGTTAATTCTCCGTCATCAACTGAAGAATACCATTTAGAATTTCCCGATGATTTGCTCTCTATGTCGGTCGGAAAGGTAGAATTTGTAAATCTTTCAAATGTCAGTCCAAATATGACTTGCTTGGAGAACCTGGTGCGTCGTTGAGTAAACACCACTTTGCCTTTACTTTGCGTGTCTCTAGCCTCAGCAAATATTTTTGCTTGGATTTTTTTGTCTCCGTAGTTTGTATGATCTACATAAGTCAAATGGCGCAGAATTTTCTTGAAGCTCATATCAGTTTCCTGTCGAAACTGCATTGGGTTGTCCTTGAAATGCGTTAAGTCAAGGTACACTTTCGTGTTGCGAATACTTATGCAACTGAAGCATTGAATAAACCAACGGGCAACGTACAACTTTACTGGGAATTGTTTCTGGGTTGTTAAGGGCTTGAGAACCATGTAATTCAACCAGCTAAAATCAAAGTATCGTGTATACTTGTCAGCTATCCCAAGGACGCTTTTAATGCATTGCTTAGCTCGCTTATGACTGACCACTATGGTGATGTATGATATGGAATTAATGATAGGCAAAATAAAGTATTTCGTTGTGAGCATGTACTCGCATGATTTTCCTTTGCTGCACCAACCTGGGACACTATGAAAAAATATGAGCGCTTTACAGTTCTTAGCCCGCTGTTTCCCCAGTGCTGAAAATACTTGCATAATGCCAAATCTTCTGGTAATACTGTCACTGAACAGAGCATAAGGGTAGATTGCCTGTTCTAGGTTTGGTATGATTAGGCTAGATGCGTAAATGATCTGCTCACAGTTATAAAACGCAGCTTGCCAGTACAACAACTGCACAAAATCAAAGATCATGTCTCTCTTCGTATAAAAACGTTTAACGATGACAGTATAACAGCGTAACAATGCTATGCCGTTTGAATTTATATAGTGAAGGAAAGCTGGGTCTACAGAACGAATGATGTGACCGGGGAAACATTTGAGTTGAGGACAAGTTGGTGGTATTGAGTACTTTTCAGGGAACTCAAATATAATAACGTGTTGTGTGAATATTCAATTAAATGCACTAAACTTTGATGCAACACACAATTACGGTTTAATGAAGTTAAAATCCGTGTATGCACACGAGTATTTTAAGGTTAAGTGATGGCAACATTCCATCGAAACTACATATATTGATTATATCTATGTGACACGAACAATTCGTCCATCTGGGAAACAGGTGCAATGAAATTCAAATATTATAATCTAAAAAATGTATGGCTTACCATCCATTGGCCAACAAGTCAGCAAACATTTTAACAGTGAGGTTTTTATATTTGTGATGGAAGAAAAAGTCCTAAAATGATTGTATATTTTAAAATACTGTAGCAACGTTTTTCTCCCAGTGATTTTGTTCAAACGTTTCCTTCTTATATTACTTTTTCGTGGATGTACTTTTTGATGTTGGATGCAAAGTTATATGTAAAAAATGTGGAAGCAATGTTGAAATGACGTTAGGATGCGCTTCAATTAATTATCAATTTGCATTAGGTGATTTTGATGAACTGACTTGCCACACTAATTCCTCTTTAAATTAAATGTGCTTTTGAGATGCAACACGAGGCACTCTAAACACGGAAATCAGAAGTATAGTACACGTGTCTCCATTCGCATGCCACGATGGCATCACTGCAGAACAATATTAGAAACATTGGTTATTACCAGGGCTGGGCGGATTCATAAAACGAATGCTGGATTACGAACTGGTGATTACTAACGTTACATGCTTTGGATTATTGTCTAAAATCAAATGTTTTGATTGTGCTTACGTGATTACATTTTACATATCTGGGGTCGTGATTACGGTTTACTTGCTAAGACTTTTCGACTCGGGATTACGGATTGCAGATTACTGGAATTTTCGGCGTAGGATTCTGATTACGAAATATTTTAGAACTGGATTACTGTCGACTATCATAATGTACTGCATGCGTGCGTGCAGTGTAGTATTTCTGAACCATACAAAAACATGAACTCGACCCTACTACAGTTGTCCCGAACTGAAACAAATCCCATTTCTGTTCCCGAAACCGGAACCGGTATACTCGAGTAGCTCCTTTCGAAATTCTTTGATGCAGAAATTCATCAACTCGTTATCAAAATCTTCCCCGCTCAAATTTGGGTCTACATCAATCCCTAGAATACTAACACCTTGTTCCACAAAATATTCACTTCATATTGCCCTCAAGTACTGCCACGTCAAATGTTCCCTTTCCCAGGTCAAAGATCAAACAATGATGCAACTCGTTATATTTGTTCACAGAATTGTATGTCATCGCAGCAGCTGTGGGTTTTCCGTAATCCAATGTTTATTTAATACAAACTGCACAGCCCTGGAGGTAACAACATGCAGTGTATTTGAAAGTAAAGATTCAGTTGTTTAATATGTTTGATTTATGCATTCAAACTTGCAATCCATATCATGTATACCAAAAAAAATAACAACGGAGTTTTTATATTTGCGGTGGGAGAATGAGTCTTAAAATGTCTTATTTTGAAATATTATAAGCAACTATATTTGGATGGTGATTTCGTACAAACGTTTCCTTCTTACAGTCCTATTTATTTTAATTACTTTTTAATGTAGAAATCAAAATGTAAGACATTGCATATAGAAAATATGGAAATAGTGTGGACATGGTATTAAGAAGCGCTTCAATTAATTATTAATTTGCATTAGTGGTATTGATGCACTGTTTTGATTCTGGAATTTTCGGCTATTTACGAAATAATTTATTTGCATTAGTGGTATTGATGCACTGTTTTGATTCTGGAATTTTCGGCTATTTACGAAATAATTTATTGGCTTTCGTAGTATATACCGAAATTTTTCATGAATGTACTTCCTGGAGGATATTGGTTTGCATATCAACTGAAGGAATTGTAGTGCGCAGTTACTTTTAAGTTAATCCAACCATTTATAATTTATTGCTTAATTATTTGACAGTCCTTAAACCAAGCGGGCTTCTCTAGGGAAATGAAATAAAAAATCTGACGACGTAGATAATAACGGAGAATATTCTTAATAGTTTTATTGGTTATAAAATTCACAGCATTAAACTTTCAATAGTTTGAACATAATTTAATGTTTGTGTTAGCGTTTATGAAGTTTTGCTTTAAAATTATTGGACCAAAGTTCGAACTGGAAGCTAAAAGTTTGTACGTACTAGCAGGGATGTCAACGATTAATAATCACGATTAATGATTAACGATTAACGATTACTAATTATTAATCATCAATCGTTAATTTAGTAAGCTTGGATTTTTTGAAATAATCATCAATTGTAATCATCAATTAATCTTTTTCAAAAATCAATCATCAATTATAATCATCAATTAACCTTTTTCACAAATCAATCATCAATTGTAATCATCAATTAACCTTTTTCAAAAATCAATCATCAATTGTAATCATCAATTTACCGTTTTCAAAAATCAATCATCAATTGTAATCATCAATTTACCGTTTTCAAAAATCAATCATCAATTTTAATCATCAATTTACCGTTTTCAAAAATCAATCATCAATTTTAATCATCAATTTACCGTTTTCAAAAATCAATCATCAATTTTAATCATCAATTATTAAATTATAAATGATTATTCGTTAATTGTAAATGAAATTAAAAATTTAGCAAGAAGTAATTTGTAATCGGAAGTGTAGATTTAACAAGAAGTAATGTGTATTAATTGTAATCGTAACTGAAACTTTAGTAAAAACTATTTTGTAATTGTAACCTAACCTAACTTCAGTAAAAATTAATTTGTAATTGTAATCGTAACTGATAGTTTAGCAGCAAGTATATTGTAATCGCAATCATCAATCACTTTTTTCATAAAGTAGTCATTAATCTTAATATCGTCGGCTAAATTTTAAAAGGTACCATTTTGATTTCTTAACACGCTTTTTAAATGGGATCTCCTTTGAAAATGGTACTTTTTAGAATTTAGCCAACGATATGTAATACGGAATTATGAGACAGTTTTTCAATAATCTGTCTCGCCTGATTATGTTAGACACGTCAAGCCCAAAAACTTACGCATTATAAACTTGTTAAAAAATAATTTACTTTAAAAAGATACTGGTAAACATAAAATAATTATTTTTGTTGCTGTATCATATACAGTTACTACTTACTACAAGTTCGTAGCAATGATCTGATATTTCTTATTTTGTTTAATCAAACTAAGTCTCACAAATTGAAGCTAAGATTTATTTTAAGACTACCAAAATATAATCTATATCATATGTAAAATCTAGGTGACGTCTGTCCGTTCTGAACGGTCATTTTGCTTATCATAACTTATAATAAATAATGTAATCGGCAATTAAATGTTTAAAAAAATAAACAATAATTGTAATCGACAATTTAATATTTTGTTAAAAGATAATCGTTAATTGCAATCCTCAATTAATTAATTTTCAAAATAATCGTTAATCGTTAATGCAATCCTCAATTAATTTATTTTCAAAAATAATCGTTAATCGTTAATTGTAATCATCAATGAAAATTATTTTTAAAGTAATCGTTAATTGTAATCATCAATGAAAATTATTTTTAAAGTAATCGTTAATTGTAATCATCAATGAAAATTATTTTTAAAGTAATCGTTAATTGTAATCATCAATGAAAATTATTTTTAAAGTAATCGTTAATTGTAATCATCAATGAAAATTATTTTTAAAGTAATCGTTAATTGTAATCATCAATGAAAATTATTTCTAAAGTAATCGTTAATTGTAATCATCAGTGAATAATATTTTTCAAGTAATCGTTAATCGTAATTATTAATTAGTAGTTATAAGCCCATTAATCATTAATTGTAATTATAAATTCATTTTGTTTTCGAAGTAATCGTTAATCGTTAATTGTAATCACAAAATTGGAAATTGACATCCCTGCGTACTAGACACCCGTATAAATTTAGTATATAATTTCCGAAACACTGCGTAAAACCTTTAATTGACCCAGCTTGCGAAGGATGTTCATTGGATGTGATCTTTATAGACTAATATTCCATTTGCGTTTCACAAAAGTAACTTCAGCTATCGTCCCAATCAGAATTCCGCCAATGACATTGCAAATATTTGACTCAAAAAATGAGTAGCCAAATGTTTTGCGGATTTTCTAAATTTCTGAATAAAGTTTAATTTGTCTGGTTCAATATTTGCGGTTTCAGATTTCAGAAACGGGCATCCAGGTCGACCGGCTAAGTAAGCACCATTTGACCCATCTCTTGAATTAAGGTCATAGAAGAACTGGTTTCTTCTATCAAGGACCCTAGAATTGCAGCACCTCGAGCCACTGCTTCATCCGGATTGAACTTCCTTATAATCACTTTTTGAGGAAACCTTTTCTTCAGCATTTCTTGAACAAGAGGAATTCTGCTCGAACCTCCAACTAAAACAACTTCATGAATCCCTGGTGGATTTACTTTAGCCAATACCCGATCGACAATCTTTAAGCAGATCATTATATATTTTTCTATCAAAGAATTAAAAATGTCCCGAGTGATCAGAACTGATATTGGAAGCTTTCCATGAACAGCATCCACGGACACTTTTGCTTTCTTTGCCTCCGACAGGAACCTCTTCTGCTTTTCACAGGCTACTTTAAGCCGACGCAAGATATTACTAGAGCCAGGCTGGGCTCGAAGGTCCACAAGATGCTCCTTTCGAAATTCTTCGATGCAGAAGTTCATCAACTCATTATCAAAATCTTCCCCGCCCAAATTTGGGTCCCCATCAATCCCTAAAATATTCACATAGCCCATTTTGCTCTCAAGTACTGCCACGTCAAATGTTCCCCCTCCAAGGTCAAAGATCAAGCAATGTTGCAACTCCTCATTTTTGTTCACCGAATTGTATGCCAAGGCAGCAGCTGTGGGCTCTGTAATGATCTGAACAACCTTCCAACCAGTTTTCGAAACTGCTTGGACAGTTAGGGAACGTTGAACGTGATTAAAATGGGCGGGGATCGCGACCACAGCATTGGTGATTTCTTGCCCAATGTAATCTTCGGAAACCTCTTTTAAGTAAGTGACCATCCTTGTAAGGACGTCTTCAGGGTACAATGAGATTCCATTGGCTTGAATTTGAATTTTACTGTCGAAGGATGCAATTTTGAAGGGCCAATTTTTACAGGAATTTTGAATGGTTCTGTCAGACAGGTGGCGTCCAATCATTCGTTTTATATGGAAAATAGTATTTTCAGGGTGTTCATGAGCTGCATCTTTGGCCAGTTCGCCTACAATAAAGTCCTCGTCCTGGAGTAGGACGTAACTAGGGGTGACGCTAACTCCATTATTTTGGATGACTTCCATAACTCCGTCTCGTTCAACGGCCAAGCAGCAAAATGTGGTTCCCAAATCAATGCCAATGACTGGTCCCTGGATTTTGTTTCTGACTTGAAGGGAGTCTGTTGGAGGTTTTCCTGGTTTTGGAGATTGCTGCAAAACATTCAAATTAACGTACAATTGTATGTAGACAAAGTCCAAACTATTTACACATACATTGAAGAAAATATTTCTACAATTTTAATACAAAAAAAGTAAAGATTTAATGAATATATATTTAATTTACAATTAGGATTTTATCAAAATCCTGGAAGCATCAGACACTAACCTCTTTTCTATCAATTGGCTTTTGTATTTCCACAATTCTATGGGCAAACCCTTTGTAAACAGGTGGCTTCAGTGCATCCAGATCCTGAAAACTCAACAACGTGGGAAAGTTTTTTTTAAATAATAAATTAAAGAGTGAGAATATTATTGAATATTTATGATATTAATTTTCAATAGCACAAAATCTCCCAGAGGCCTTACCTCCATAGTAAGCATTTTCCATATCCGGTTGTATGCTGAAAATAAACGGGTATTTTTTTAAACATTTATTATAAAAGTAATACACACCTAAATACATATAAAAACCAGCTGTGACTGTCACCAGAGGTTGAAGTCAACAAGGGGTGAAGTGATATTTGTGCGACTTCTATCGCTGGAAATTGTAACCATGTGTCTGTAAAAGTTTTGTGGAGGAACCTTTGTACCTCGCACAGGGAATATGTCGTACACTTATGTATTAACATGTATTTCAATGCGACCTATTTTAATTTTCTGAGGTTAAGCGGATAACCCAATCTTCTCCAAAATCAGTAGGGTTCGTTTACATTGGGCAATGTAGCACTGTGAATGTCTTTAACAGTTTGGTAACATTTGCTTGACCGTTACCCTGAGGACGGACCAATTGACAACTAGACATCAAGATGCTAAATTTGGGGACTTTGTTTCAAGGAGCCCCTAAAAACGGTAGCGACAGGGGACTTTGTTTCAATGTGCCCCTCAAAAGTATCCTTACAGAGTATCAATGACCCTCTTTCTTTCACCATAATCACCCAAAATCCTGAAATCATTTTCGAGATAAACTTACAAGTTGTCACACGCCGTAGATAATAATGTACTTCCGGAGATTCTTCCCCCCTTATTTCCTCATATAGGCCTGGGTGTTTCAGTGAGAGTGCAGCCCCCTGAGCAACCATAAATTCCGGGTCGATGCTATCATAAACAGACGTCGATCCCAGGAATCCCATCAGAACTTCCTTCAATTTCGGCATTTTCACCCCCTCTCCCACAAGTAACACCCTGGAGATGGAGCTCTTATTAACGGCATTGTCATGTAAAAAAGTTTGCAAAATCCCAACACACCGTTGGAAATTACGATTATTTACCGCGTTGAAAGTCTCCCTTGTAATTGAAACCGGGACCGCGGAACTTTTGAACAAACTAATGCCATACTCTAGAGTGACAGTGTGAACGACATTTGGGTCCACGGACTTCCTAACACTTTCGCACTGGGATTTCCATTTGAATAATTTTTTCAAGCTGAATTCGTCCTTCCGTTGCTCGAACTTCCCAGTCAAACGTCGACATTCCGTTAGACAATGATCGAGCAAAGTGTCATCAAAACTATCCGCACCAAAGTATTGATCCCCGCCAATTGCCAGTATCTCAATGTTGTTCCCTGACACTTGTAACAATGTTAAGTCAAATGTGGAACTAGCCAGGTGAAACACTAGTAAAATTTCATTTCCTTTGGAGGGATTATTATTGAAATAAGCAATGGCAGCTGCCACGGGCTCACTCAGGGTCCTCACATTCCTACACAAGTTCGTATCGTACCTGGCGACATCTTCGTACACCCGGCGCTGGTACCAGTTAAAATGGGCTGGGACTGTGCAAACCACATTCTCAATCAATTTCCCTTTTAAGTCCCAAAGAGCGACGATGAAATGGAAGTAGTGGTACAGTACGTCATGAATATGGTCCTTCACATCCGAGGCGCCAGAGGGCAGCCAATTCTTCCGGACCACAACAGGGACATTATCAAGGAAGCTCAATGGAAACTTCCAAATGTTTTTAAAGTGCTGGATTTGTGGATCCCGATAGGAGCGCCCAATGAGCCTTTTAACATCGTACACTCCTTTGTCGGCCGGTTTCGTATAAATTGTTTCCTTGTCAGAAAAACCCAACTGGGCAACTTGACTCATTTCACCATTTATGACTGTACAGGCGCGGGAGTTTTTCATCCCGAAGTCTATTGCCAAGCCTGAAAGAAGTTTCAAAATTTTACAAATAATTTATATACAATTTAATGTCATTATAAACTCATGCCCAATTAAGAATTGTCAAAAGATGAGAAGCTTGTTTAAGAAGGGTCACTTATATAGTTACAGCAAAATTTAAAACTTACCTATCTTTAGAGACTCGTTGCCAGACTTGTAGGGATTCATATTTAAGAAGGTGGATATCTGGGCTAATTGTACGTGCAAGGGATAAAACTCTGGGAGAATGAAAAGCAAAGTTATTACTGTATTTTATGAGATGTTTAATTTCGAAGCTTAACCTAAAACTTTTTCAGGAATTAAACAGAATCAATTAAAACTTCATGGACAGCCTCATGTGGGGGATTTGAATTTGATTCCAAGGCTGGTTGATATGTGGATGCAAAAGGGTTTTGTCACAAGAGTATTTTAGGCTCATAGATAAGATAACATGTCGGCATGCACTATTGGCATTGTGTAGGGAGTGGATATGAATAATTTTATTGTAGGTGCTGGGTTGTAGCTTGACAATGTAAATATACATATGTGCATTGGAACACGCATACGTATATAGCCAAATAAAATGTTGCAGATTAGCTAATCATCATCCAGGCCCAAGTCCTTGGATAGTGAAAAATACAAATGCTTTTATGTGCAATGCAGACCTCTGCATCTTTTTCTCTCCGCATAATGTGATGATAACGGGCGATTCCAAAAGATTTAACTGATCATCCTCGAAAACATTTGCTCTTCGGAATATCTTAGATATAGGTATAGGATTGTAAACACGATGGAATTTACAGCGTAATCACCAAATGATCCCTGGAGATAAATAGCACAGGTATAAACTGCATTAGGTCCAGTGTTTCGACTGACTCAGCTTATTGTTAGTTTCCAGGAAATTAAATTTAAAAAATATGACTTTTAACTTGTTCTGCATAAATTTAATGCGGCTACAAAATTTATGCGTAAAGGAATTATTTCAGGTTCTTACAATTAGTCAACGATTTAAAACTGTAAATGACACTATTGTAAAATACTGAGCCTCATGTGCTTTAGAATGGGAATATTTGTTCTCAACAATTAACAATTAAAATTTAATTAGCTTCTGCCACGTTTTAATTTGCCCATTCAAACAGAGCTGAGTTTACAAACCAGTGAGTGCTAAACAGCCGTGGATAAAGCACATTTAAAAGCTGTGACAAATTACGGATATTTTTTCAAATATATAGACAAATCGAGGAAAAATCTTCTCTCATCTAAAATCATGGGGATCCTCAAAGGAAGCATCGTCCCTCTACTTTTCATACTCGTCCTCAGCTTCAACTTGGAATCGTTCCGGAGTTTTGTCATCAATGATTACCGTACTGACCTACTTCGAATGACTAAAATATTTGTTCAGTTTATTGAATTTATTATTTTAATTTCAATCAAATTCACCCCTTAAATGGTTACAGTAGATTATTTACGAGAGCAAATTTCATCTTACCATTTATCACCATATAATTTTTATGTCTGAAAAAAAAATAAGATCCACAGGATATAATAATGCCGTCGTAAAAATTAGTTCGAATGAATTATTATATTAGGTTATTCATGAGAAAGTATTAATTTTTTTTCTTCTGATTACTTACTTCAATTTTAGTATTCCCGCTGTTCACTCTAACGTTTTTAGGTTCAGGTTGTTGCATGTATAGATATTGAATGGGTCCATCTGCAAAGGTGAACCTCTGGTAGTGGTCGGTTTATTTTATGGCTTTGTACTCTATGGAAATATTTTGCAGAATTTGCCAAATGCTGGCTACCCTGCCCTTGCTTGATAATTGAAAATTTAGTTTGCGCAAGCGTCAGTCGAACGGAAAAACATTTGGTGACTTACTACAACAATTGCTTTTTTCTATGCGACGCAAAATGCGATGAACGTAATACATGACTTTAAATAAAATCTATATATTTATTATAACTTTGTTTAAAAGATAACTACTTTAGAAATAATCACATATCATGGTGTTATTGACTATTATTTTGTCTCTACATGGGTCAATATATAGTTACTGTCACCTTTGTGCACTGTGGACAATGCGATCCGAATTGGAACTTTACAAAAAAAGGAGATAAACCCGACCAGAATTTTACATGCTTGAGTAAGGCTTTTGTTAAATTTCTAAATTTTCTAAGAACCTTAATTTAAGGGTGAGAAGCGGCGGGAACTTGTTTTTAAATTTACATTTTTATTTAACAGGCGATCCTCCTCGCTAAGGATAGGACAGCCATTGATAAACTTCAGGCAAAAAAGTATTTGAATTTATTATCCATTCACAAAAGTCATCTACCAGGACTTTCAAAAAATTGGACTTGTGTCTTCGTGTGTTTCCAAATTTTTTTCTATTACTATAGCTATTGGTTTCCGCTCTTAGTATAAAAATATAAGATCAGAAAGTTTATTAGGCATTAATAAATTAGCAGGCTGAAATTTCATACATGAAAATATATTTCATTCCTTTGTGATTTAGTAAATCCATTTCCAGATTTTTCAAAATTTGTTCCATCCCACAAAACCTTCGGATACAGCCAGAATTGGAGAGAAAGAGAAAAGGAGGTTTTTGACTCCTGAAAAGACTGAAACTCCTGAAAAATATTTTTTTTCAAAAAAAATGTGCGGTTTTTTATAGGAAATTTTATGGAATTTCAGCAGGGCTTTCACACACATATGTCACAACGTGAGAATTGCGGACATGACCATAAATAATCCTTGGGAGAGGACACCGCACAATCCTTACGAGAAAATGCCCTCTGTTGGATTTTAACGAAAAAAATGACTGCAGGGTGCGCCTTGATGCGTAGATCATTTTTGATAATTGCCCCGAAAAAATCTGACGACGGGATTCGAAGCTATTCTTATACAAATAAAAATACAGGCACTCCAAAGGTCAACTAACTTTCACTGTCACCCTCAAATTTTATTTCCAATAAAAATTTCAAAAAAACCCATAAAATTTAGGCGCTAAAAATTTCTATAAAAATTCGTGCCTGAAAGGAAATCATTGAGAAAAAATATCTGGAGTCGTTTTAACACAAGGAAATCCTCCTGTATTTACTTCGGTCTCTATTTCGGCATTTCCCGGAGACAGTGAATAATTTCTTAGGCTAGAGTGTTCCTCAAAAGCGTCCATGTAAATACGTTTGTGTGCATATGTATGTATGTACATGCATGCATACGCTCGAAAACATGGACTCTTCTCCGTAAACAAATGAGGTTTGCCCGACGGATTTAGTACGTTCGTTAATATGCACGCAATTACTAGAAAATTTCCAACGTTGTTAGGAAGCCTGAGCACGAATTTTTAAAACTTTTCCTACTAAACTGAGGGTCGTTTCGAGCCAAAACCTGGGCAAAGAATCAAATCGTAAATTTGGTAAAAATTAAGATGTATCCTAAAATAACGTAAGAAAAAATTTTGCATCGCGAAATTTAAAAAAATCATTGGTTCATCACACCGTGCTGTGAAATATTCGGTGTTGCACGGTAAAATCACAAAAAATCAATGATGCATCGTGAAAATCATTTTTTGCATCGAGGAATTGTGTGACAATAAATTTTGCATCGTGAAATTCAAATAAATACGTGTTACATCGTACTATGCAGTGGAAAATTCGGCATCGTATGAGTAGGTATTAAGGCGAAATCACAAAAAATCAGCAATGCATCGCATAAAGCCTATTTTACGTCGAGGAATTCAGCAAGAAACAATTTTGCATCGGGAAATTCGGTAAAAAAAAATTTTGCATCATGAAATTCAAATAAGTTATTGTTACATCGTACCATGCTGTGGAGCATTCGGTCCTTATGGTAAAATTTTTAAAAAATCAATGATGCATCGTAAAAATCCCATTCTGCATCGAAAAGTTCTGGGACGATCAGTTTTGCATCATAAAATGTAATTACATACATAGCTCCTGCGCATTTATACTTACCCGGAACGCCCTCTTTTTATATACTGAAAGGAATCACGAAATCCTTCAGAAATTCTGGCGAAAACTCTTTTTCAAGATCTGAGTGAATATTATTCTCCTGGCGCTATTTTATTGACTACGATGTGATGATCACATAAATAATTATTTATAGTTTAAAGACTCCTGTTTGCCCATTTTGGTCAATAGCGATGCCAATGGTCTGGTGTGATCCAGATTTTATGAAACCGGTCTGGTCACCGAACAATCAATGAATCTGGAATTTCACAACCTGGAACATTTTAACTAGCCAAATTCTTTTTTCACCAGCAGAAATGACATTTTCAATTTGTTCCATGGGATTTCGTTAAATCATAAATTTTTATTTTGCGTATACTTTTATGACCAAGATCCTTTGGTCTGGTCTGGTCGGGTCAAAACATTTTACCATGGACCAGACCATACAAATCTAGGACCAGACCAATAACGGACGATTATAAATATTCCGGATCTCACTATTGGTATCCCTACTGGTCAACGTTGGGCCAGTTTGGAAAAGTTTTAATTGATTTGACTCAAGATAATAATTTCTTACTTCGCGTATCATGTCCTCTGCCTTGTTGGGGTTTAATTTCTGGGCTGTAAAAAGTTAATTCTTTAGTTTTCATTTAGTTACCAGTTTTAAGACCTTGAGTGATTCTGTCTCCAGGTAATTTTCAAAACTCTCGCGTATATTTCATCTGCAAGAGCTACTTTTATTGTTGATGCTAGCAGCCAAGTGAAATTGGGTATAAAGAATAATCTATACTCTTGCATATCAAAGCACTACTTCTGGAGTTATAAAAAGTAGCCCTTTTTAATTCATTCTCTTTAATTCTCTTTCTCACACGTTCACATCCTGTCCAGAGCTGCGCTCAAGTTGAAGTAGTACTTGACAAGTATCAAGTCAGGTCAAGTTCGGAGCAAGTTCGAGATCATGAGCGTTTCTACTTGGTTGAATCGGGTCAAGTTCAAGTACTTGCTGGACCCGAACTTGGAACTTCAAGTCGGTTCTGGTCCAAATGTATAAGCCCACAGAATTGACTTGAACTAAGGATCAAGTTCCGGTCTGGGCATGGATTTTACTTGAACCCGAACTTGAACTTTCAAGTACCGATTCAAGTAGCCAAGTTGCAAAGTTTACTTCCTTTGTGCGTTCTCCTCCCTCGGTTGTTCGAACTTTTGCAACACGCATTCTAGAAACTAGTGCTGCCAATGGTCTGGTCTGGTCCAGATTTTATGAAACTGGTCTGGTTCAAAGTTCAGACCAGACCATTGGTCTGGTCCAGTTTATCGTAAAAAACCAATAGTCTGATCCAGTAGTTAGGACCAGACCAGACCAAAGATCATGCTCCGAGCCATGGTCCTGAAAACTATTGAGAGCAATTAAATAATTATAATTAAATAATCACATTTTATCCCGTAAATTTTTTCTGTTATCCCCAGAAATGTCAGTTTTAATTTGTTAAATGGGATTTTGTTAGCTCATAGATTTTTATTTTGCGTACTTTTGAGACCATGGTCCTGTGGTCAGGTCTAGTGCCCCGCATGGGTACAAAAATGGTGTACCTGAACCTGTACCTGAATCATGGGTACATGGAGTTTTTGAACATTTACCTGCACCTGTACCTGAATACCAGGGGTCGGATTTTTGTAAATCTCCCTGGAAGATTATTTCTGAATTTCCCAGCTGACTATTATCTCCCTGCTGGTAGGTCCTCAACGATTTCAAAAATCCCTGCTGAAAAAAAGGTCAACGATTTTGAAAATCCCTGTTGGCAAAAAAAACCCTTACAAGACGTGAAATCCCTGCCAAATTTGGCCAATCAAGCCAAAAATCCCTGTTTGCTTAACAAATTTCCCTGAAACCCGTCAACAAATTTGAAAATCCCTGCCAAAAAAAAGGTCAACGATTTTAAAAATCCCTGTTCGTAAAAATAAATCCCTTCCCTTTGAGATTTTCCCTGCCAGAAATATTTTTTCCCTGGGAAGATTCTTCCCGTCTTCCTACAAAAACCGACCCCTGCTGAATACCTGGGTTCAATTTTCCTGAACCTATACCTGGGTTCAATTTTCCTGAACCTATACCTGTACCCAAACTAAATAGGTAGGGTGAGTAGGGTTTGTTTTTTTTCAAAGCGGATAGCGATGGAAGTCACTTTTTTTAAAAACATTTTCATATAAGTACTTAAATGCAGAGTGATTTGAAAAAAAATGTCCACCAAATTTTTTTTTCGTAAAAACAATATTCAAGGTCAAAAAACCGAAAAAACCCGAAAACTAAAATCTTATATTTTTGTAGTAAAGGAAGGTCACCTCATGAATTTTTTCCCGATAAAGGCATTAATATTTCGGTTTTTTTTAAATTACAATGTAAATTTGTCAATATTCAAGATTTTTTTTCACTATGGGCCCACTCTAATGTGATCATTTTTAGAAGCTTAAGCGACAAGACTGCATTGGTACCACAATTTAAATTAAAAAAATATGTCACATTACAGTGGCCCCGTCTTCAAAAATGAGAAAAACCGAAACGGGTAATTCATATACATAAACACATAATGGGCCATGCACTTATATTTACACGTACACACGAAGGATTGTCTTGTGGAGGTGAGAGGCGCGTTTTCATCCAGCGTAAGGAGTATGCAGCCCTTACGTCTACACAAACAACCGCATGACGCAGCTCCGCGTTCGTTCTTCCGTCACACAAAATAGTCCCACTTATTTCTTGTAATATTTTTTATATGATTGGTCCTACACCAATCAAAATTCATGTGAGGGTTGACCACGATATTCAAAATATATGTATTTACATTACACGTACTTTATGTTAAAAAACGTTTCCTGGTCGTATCTCCACTCATTGATAAGAGTTTATGCATCAGAAAATTTGGGCCATATGAGAAGGCTCGCTTTATCGGTACTCCATTTAAAAAACTACTAAAAAATCTCTCGCCATTCGAGCTAATGCTGGCTAAATAACCTCGTCATCGTATGTATATGGCGGAATTAATTTTCATGACTGAGTTCATACATATCAATGTTTGTGGGTCAAACGTTTTGATTTGTTTTAAACTCGACACCTTTGTTGTGTTACTTGGAAATGTAATTATTGACTAAAAAGTACATGAATTTTCAGGTATTTTACATTCAGGTTCAGGTATTTGTACCAGTATAGTGTGTACCCGTACCTGGTGGGTTTATACCCAACAGATTGGTTTTTGCACCTGTACCGATACCCATACCTGAACCTGAATTATTAGGTATCTAACGACTGAACATGAACCTGTACCCAAACCGGATGAGTACAAAAAATTTGTAGCTGATACGCACCTGTACCTGAACCTGGGTAAAAGCTGTACACACGAGGGGCACTACTCTAATCCAATATTTCACAAGTCTCATTTCTGCTTTCGTGCAGTTATTTAGTTTGACTGTAAATTAAATAGCATTTGACTGTTGCTGAAAAAGCTTGGCTTCGTACGCTTATTTTAAGTTCGTCATTTGTAGATTTGCTTAGTAGTTAGTTGTCATTTCATCACTCAGGCTTTTGCTAAACTCTAGCCTTATTTACACCAATTTCGCACGGCATCACTAGCTGAATTGTAGGCCGATTAATAAATTTTTCCCTACCAACATCGTTGGATACAAATACTTCACTTATTATAATTCAAAATATATTAGGTTAAAATTGAGGATTACAGTTATGCTAAAATTTAAAATGACATCAGTGACTGCCTATTCTACAACTGAACTGGATATGTATTTGCTATGCTTTAATACTTCATTAAACTTCCCACCATTATTACAGTTTTCATAGATTCTAGAAGCCAACAAAAGTTTCTCACCACCACCAGTACGGTCTATCGTATTTTTTTCAAATAGGTTCTTCGAAAACAAATGCTGGAACATATTTTATATTAAATGTAGGAGAAATGAAATCGTATTGTCAAAACTAAGCTTCAAAGTTATTTAAATCTTAATCTTCCGTCAAAAAGTCCTGGGAGACTTCAACAAATTCATCCAGAAATGACAAGTGAGAATGAAGGCCCTTTCGGACTTTTTGAATCCTAAAAACATCAAATCTGATATTTACAAAACATATGAGAATGAGTTTTTTAACACATGCTCATAGGATTCAAAGCAATAACCTTAGACGTGGATTGCACTTTTGCATTTCCAGGGCTGTGTTTTCAGGTATTATACGATCTCTGAGGCCCGTTATGAACAAGGCCTCCGCCCTCATATTTCCCAATTTCTCCTTGAGATTTTCCAAATGCTCATTTGAGCGGAATAACCTTTCTACTAGACCAACCCAGCTTTTGAGGACCTTCGTAGGGTAGTCCTTTCCTCCGTACCTGTGCAATAAGTAACTCCTTTGGATACTGTCCCATTTGTCCAAGTCGGATATAGCTGAAAGTGTAGTTATGCAACAACAAAATTCAAATATAATACTTATTATTTTGCGGTCCCTTTAAAATATTTTCTTGGAATTTCTCTCTGGTGGTTTGTACTACGTTGCAATAATAGTGGGATGGCGTCAATATGTTGGATTTACCTCTGGCTCCCATAAAAAATTTCTCATCGACATGAAAAGGGGCATTGCAGTAAATCACTTTGTCAACAGCCTCTGGGAACGAACTTGCTAAAATGGTAGCAACAATACCGCCCCCACTGTGCGTCAGCAACGAAAACTTCGTATATCCCAATTCCTGGAAATTTGTCAGAGTTTTTCAAATTTCTTTATATAATATTAAAAATAATCCTCCGGATATTAATTTAACAGAATTACTTTCATTAGTTCCATTGCCACTTTGGCGTCATTGTTGTAAGTGTCGGGGTCACTATAATCCCTATCCGGAGGTCGACTGTAGCCATAACCGGGGAGATCCATTCCAATGAATGTGAAAAATTCCACGTCCATTTTTTCCCATACAGGATGAAAGCAACTTTTTACGTCGCCTATATATTAGATATTCCTTCAGACATATACATAATTACATAAATAACAAGTGAATTTCATTATGATTGATATTTGACCCCGGGCCAAACAACCTTATATTAGCTATTAATTCCCAGGTGTTTTTGTAATTTTGATATAATTACAACTGAACTTGAGAACTTTCTCAAGAGTACCAATAATTTTGAACGAATATAGAAAATATGGTTTTGTTTCCAAACTAGTAATTAAATATTTTTTATTTTCAGGATTTTCCAAAATCCAGCGACGCGAAGGTAGTGAAGCGTGATGGCTTTAATGAAACTTTTGTGCATTGGCGCGTTTTTATTTGTAAAGGGTCTTAATTCTAGGGGACAACTTGCCTAAAACTCCGGCGATACAAAGTACAACTTGTGGTCCTTGCCCAAATTTCTCCCAATAAATCTGATTTCCATCAATGAGAATTTTCTTATTTAGGGCGGACGTTTCAACAGAGGCCCACTTCACAGCTTTTTTCGGATCCATGTTTGCAGATCTAATAACGTTTATAAGGGTTTTCAAAACGGTTGGAATTGACCTAATTAAACTCCTCTGCTACTCTCACTGCGTGACTGGATTGTTCGAGAAACAATTTCTTTATTATGTTTTAAACTCCGTCTTCATCTGTATTTGAAGGGATTGAAAGAGGCCGAACAATAAATATCCAGGGAAAATTGTTAAATTGGTTGAATTGAGAATGTGATGTTGGAGTTAGAGAATGAGAGGGGAGCCTTATGCATACGTGAGCATTTAATATTCTGGCCTCAAAATGAGAGTACAGTTGTGTACTTTTATGTTTAGACTTCACGGACTCTACAATTTTCAGTATTTTAATCTACAAACAATACTTAAAGTATTTATTTATTCTTATTTATTCAATTTAAGGTCTTGTAGGCTTTCGCCCATGACCCGAGGAATTATTTGGTGTTTTGAATTGAATACATACTTGTACATGATTCTCTGGATACACTTTAGAGAATATAAATTAACATTAGTATTAGACCCCCAATTTATATTGGTATAGCTAAATACCAAGTAAATGCATATAGTACATGTTCCAAGTTAATTAACTAAAATCACTAAAGAATTCTCTTCTTCTGAGAAAATTGATTAGTATCTGAAGAATCTTTAACATTTCTTCACGGCTAGTTGGGTTAAAGTTCCTCCTAAATTGCTGTGCAAAGTATCGGTTCTGACGGTTTTGTTCTTGCATAGGGCAGGTTAGTAGCATATGTTCCAAAGTATCACTTGCCTGAGTATTGCAGCATTTGCATGGCTGTGGTGCGAAGCTATTTGGAAATTTGTACACATCCATTCCTATTCTAAAGTATGTTCCCGACAATCTGGCTTGAGCAAGCAAACGTTTATATCTAATTCCTACGTCAATGCTAAGGTATGTTGGAGGTATCCCAGGTATGTAGTTGAACACTTGATAAGCACTGTGTCTTTGCGAGTCTTTCAATTTATTTAGGTCTGTGTTGCCAATCATAGTACTGATATTCGTGATTATTTGGGTAAAGTTCTCCTGTAGATATGCAGAATTTTGATCGTTCCACAATTCTTCAGAATTGTGTTCCGCTAGAATTTTTCTTATCTGGGTCACCCAGTTATAATTTTCAGATTTGTAGCCACCGTCAGGATTTGTTAGGCTGTCGATTGAGCATAATGCATTGTATGTGCATTTTGGGTATCTTGAGTCATCCATATTTTGCAGTACAATTATGTAACGTATTAGTTGACGAAGTATGTTTAACTTTGTGTGAAGCTGTCCCGTTTCAAGTCTTACCACATAACCGGGAGTTAATTTGCACATTACCAGAATTCTTTTAAAGTAGTATTGTTGGATGCTTTCTATTTCAGTTAGATAACGCAATCCCCAAATTTGAGCACAATAGAGAACGGTGGTTCTAATGCATGCAGCAAACATTTTTTGAATATATTCCCATTTGTGAATTTTGGCATTTGATAATGTAGTAAATGTTTTACCGCATGCCGCTCTTCCTTTTGCTTGAAAGTATTGCAAGTTTTTCCTAAATATCCCCGATGAGCAGAACTTTACACCTAAGTAAACATATTCATTTACAATAACCACCCTTTGTTGTTTATATTCGAACCAAAGTCTCGGAGAAAGCTTTGCACGGCTTTTGCGGAACACAATCATTTGGGTTTTAGCAAGGTTTACCACCAGTTTCATATCCTCAAAATATTCAGTAAGCACTAAAATATTTCGTTTCATGTCAGCAGCTGTTCTTGTCATAAGGACCATATCGTCCGCGTAGAGAAGAATTAAAATGCGCAGTGTAGGATTAATTTTTATGCCTCCACTTCCTTTGCTTTTGAGTAATGTTTCAATATTATGTATGAAGAGTGAAAACAGTAGAGGACTCAAACTGCAGCCTTGGAGCAATCCTTTTTGTATGGGTATGGGATTCGTGGTGCCACCTTCCACTCGGACCTTGGTGCTAGCTTTTGCATAAAGATTTTGTAAGATGCGGATGATTTTGCCACTGGTTCCAATGTCGTTTAGGGTTTTCCATAGCAAATTGTGATCTATGGAAGGGAAGGCCTGTTTGAAGTCTATGAACAGAGCATATAGTTTGCCATTATTATCGTTTAAAGCGATTTGGATTGCTGAATTCAGTGTATGTATATGATCAATACAGCCTCTTCCTGCTCTAAAGCCAGCTTGCGCTTCTGGAAGGAGTTTGTTGTTTTCTGCCCATTTTCTGAGCCGCCTCTCAATAATGTGTGTAAATAGTTTCATGGTTGTATTAGCCAGTGCAATTGGGCGGTAATTTTCAGGATTTTCAGCATCACCTTTTTTGAAAATCATACAGGTTTCGAACTCACTCCAATCCGCTGGTGGTTCTTCACTAGAGAAAATTTTATTTATTGCCGTGCATAACAATTTGCCTCCGCTGGCAGGGAGATTTTTGAGAAACTCATTTGTTATTTCATCCGGCCCTGCCGCTTTCCCATTTTTAATGTGTTTCACAGCTTCGTTATATTCAATGACGCTTATTTGTTGATCTAGAAATTCATGGCGCGTATCTGAAATGGCTAAATAGGTTGAACTCTGTTCAGCCGGGGCCATGTATGTTTCCCAGATATGTTTTTCTACAGTGTTAGGGATACTTGTGGATTTTCTAAAAAATTTAATAGATTTCCAGAACTGTGTTAAGTTTGCGGAATCGGCCACTTCTTTAATCTTGTTTTCCCAGTAAAGCTTCTTTCTGAGCTGTAGTAATTTCTTGTAATTCTTTCGTTGTTGTATGTAATTGTCTCTAATTGTTGGGTCCCAATTTGTGGTTCTACAATTCTTCAAAGCATGTTGAAGGTCTTTCTTGGCTTTTATGCATTCATTATTATACCAGGCAGGATATTCATAATTATTTGTGCGCTTTGTCATTTTTGATGCTTTAGCTGCTGATAAAATTGTTTGCTTTAATAATAAGTACGGATCACTATTTACGTCACTATTTCTAATCCTATTATCAACCTCTTCCATATATGCTTGTTTACGGTATGGGTGCCATTTTAGTATCAAGGATTTTTCATTTGCTAGTGGTTTGTTGTTGTGCCGAATATTTGAGGGTAATTTAATAGTTAGTACTCCGAACAGATGGTCAGACTCATGCAGGTCTAAAAATTCCAAATGAGATACTTTCTCTAATGATTCGTTGTTGATGACAAAAAGATCAATTACAGAATTGGACTCTGGTCTTGTTATTTGCCCCGGATAATCTCCATTAATTCTACCGTTAATAACTGACATGCCTATCTCCTCCAATAACGAAAACAGAAGCTTGCCCCTTTCATTGATTACGTTATCTAATGAGTCTCTTATATTTTGGATATTAGATGATTGTACGGGAAAATGTAGTGGATTCATATTACCAATTCGGGCGTTGAAATCTCCCATAATGATTGTAGTGTCTGGGTTAAAGCTCGCCGCAGCGTCATTAATTTGGAACTGTAAATTATTGAAGGAACTTTGTTGCTGCTCGGAGTTAAAATAACAGTTCACAATTAATATTTTAGTTGAAGTAACAGTTTCAGCAATATGGATTAACCATTGATTGCTCCTACATACTTCATACCAGTTTTTAAACATTGATTTTCGTAACATTGTAATTAATCCTCCGCTAGCTCGTCCGTGAATTGAGAGCCTGCATGCAGGAGTTTCCAAAATTTGGAACTTGGAGAAGATTAAACATAACTTTTCGAGATCACTATTGTTTTCATGCCAAGTTTCGTTGAGGCACAGGATACTCGTTTTTGTAAGATAGGTAAGGTTGGAATTTAGCAGATTCAAGATACTTTTTGCTCCCCGGCAGTTCCAGAATCCAATTTTACAATTATTTTGAATAATTGTATCTTCTGGTGTCAGGGATGGTGATTCTCAAATTATAATCGGTGTCCAATCTTTATCTTTGAAATCCAAAGTGTAAGTTATTGTTGTCCCATTCGTGTATGCTGCATACATTTTTTCATAGCGGATTTTGGTTTTCACTGTGTTGTCAGAGCCCTTTAGTTCTCTTGCCTTATCTGCAAGCTTCTTTTGTATTCGTAATTCTCGTGGCGTTTTCTCGGGGCTGATAAAAATACCCGCTAGGCCAGTTAATTGCCTGTTGTTTGCTTTTGCAGAGAGTATGGCGTATTTGTCGCGAGTGTTGTATAACGACACTACTATTGGTCTAATTCTTCCGGGCATTTTTTTACCAATTCTTCTTACGCTATCATACCCAGTTCCTGTCAGCCCTAACTTGGTGAGTAGATTTGTAACACCCTGTTCTAATTTGGGGTACGTTTCCTGCGGGTCTTCTGTCATTCCGAAAACAACGACAGATTTTTCGTTCATTTTTCGCTGGAGGTGCTCCAATTTTGTTTCTAGAGATTCAATTTTTGCTTCTTGTTCTTTCAGCTTCACCTCCACAACCGAGTCTAGCTTAAGGGTCAAATCCATAATTAGATCCCTCAGGTCTTCTAACGTAACCGCCATATTCTTCGGCTTTTTTGGAGGATTATGAGCGAGGGGGTAATCTGTGGTATTGGTTTTATCAGGTGGGGTAATGCTTAAGTCTCTCTTTGATGTTTTATTTTGCATTTAACGTTATTGTAAGCACTTGATATAACTTCGACTAGTACTATCTACACATGTGAGCTGTGGGGTCGGGAGCAGAAATATTATGCGACTGTTCGCTTCAAGAGTCAACTCGAGAATCTAACAATACTTAAAGTATGGGAAACCAAGAAATTAATTCCAGTATGGGAACTCTATACTTGCCAAGTAAGTAATTCAAATAGTGCTGGGAACGTTCCAGGCTGTTCCAAGATTTCCGACCCACTAATTGGAAGTACAAAACCATGGAGTATATATGTATGTGCAGGCAAATACCAGTTTTTCAAATTTCGAAAAACAAATCTAAATTTTCAAAATAATGGAAAAACTCTATATGTGCTCTTGGGGTCATTTAACCTGAAGCCAAGAAACCATATTTGGCCAAAAGTGATCACTATTTGAACTTTATAAATAAGTAACGAAGTAATATCCTGAAACAGAAGAAATATGGTTCATTTGTAATATGCTAATACCCATTCAGTAGTAATCTGTAATTGTGTGCTCTCATAATTTAAACTTTCACTTAAAGGTCATGCACATATCGAAAACGTAACCCGTAGGACCGGACCTGAAATATGGATTGCATTTTTGCATCTCCTCTGCTGTGTTTTCAGGTATTATACGATCTCTGAGGCCCGTTATAACCAAGGCCTCCGCCCTCATATTTCACAATTTCTCCTCGAGCCTTTCCAAACCTTTCTACCAGGCCTATATAACTTTTGAGGACCTTTATATTGTAATCCTCTCCTTCCTATCTGTTGATTAACTCATTCCTTTGGGTATTTTCCCAAATTGCCGAGTCAGATATAGCTGTAAGATTAGCTGTACAAAACATATATTCAAAGAAAAATATAATTTATTAGTAGTCCGATCTCCTGTACAACTTTACTATGATAGTGGAATTTGTGTCAATATATTGGATTTATGTACCTCCAGCACCCATAACAAGTTTCTGGTCGAAATGAAAAGGGGCATTACAGTAAATAACTTTTTCAACAGCCTCGGGCCACAAACAGGCTAAGTTGGTACAACAAATCCTCCGCCACTGTGCGTCATCACCCAAAAACTCTTGTATCCTAATTTCTGGGAATTTTGAAAAAACAAAAATATAAGTAAATGATCAGCAGTTATAATAATTTATTAAAGCTGCTCTTGCAGTTAGGAATAACTAAAAAAAACACAATTTAAACCCCCGAATTGACGATTAAGGATTCTCCTACCTTGTAATTTTAATCCCATGCCCTATGCATATAGCTACATCACTTTGCTTACTGCATCATTAATAATTGGTCTAGCTGGGATTTCAGTATCTGAATGGGTACCCTTCTGAAAAGCCCTTTATATTTTAATTATAAAATTTCTTTCAAACATTGTTGCTTCTCCAACGTTTCTGTTTCAAAATCAGGACCTAATGTTGACTATAAAAAATAATTCCCAATAATAAGGAAGATTATTCCTCCCAACCTTGTCTACTGGTTTTAATGAGTGTGAAACGTTCCACGTCCATTTTTCCCATACAGGATGAAAGCAACTAGAAACATCTCCTTTACAGATTCGTTCAGATTATATATTAATTTGATTCATGCTCAATATTTTGACTTGGACCGATTACCAACAATCTTGATATAGCTATGCGGAATTCTAGTAATTCAGGACATTTTCGACGTTTTCAAAGTGGAATTAAATACTTTGAATTCCTCTCAAAATTTAATCAGTGTCCCGGTGGAACTTTAGCGACGAAACTGTAGTAAAAATTATGCATCATATTTGTAAAGGGTTCCAATCTTTGCAAAACTTCCCTAATACTCCACCGACACAAATTAAAATATGTATTTGTTTCTAAATTAGTAATTAAATATTTTTTACTTTCATGACTTTCCTAAATTCAGTAACTCGAAGAAGGTAGTGAAGCGTCATGAGAATTTTGTGCATTGGCGCGTTTTTATTCATAAAGGGTCTCAATTGTTGGGACAACTTGCCTACAACTCTGGTGATACAAAGCACAACTCAGTGCCTTTCATGGGAACGGGTGACACCCGGGTGTTTGGGTGCAGGAACGGGAACGGGTATGATATAGGTGCAAAATGTTATCTCGCAGTGTGGGTACAGCTTTGGAAAGTGTGTGGAAACAGGAACGCATATGTAAACGGGTGTAATACAGGCTGAATGGGATCTGTACGCAACAGGAAAAGGTAATTATATGCTCAAAAACCCGTTTCTGTTATGCGTACGCGAAGTACAGAGGAATCTGGCGAGCATAACGATAACTACATGATTGATTTGTTTTGGCGTGGTGTGTCCCACTGTTTTGTGTCGTTGTTAGAAAGTGAAACATTCTATGCACGAGTGTATTCTGTCCGTCCGTCCGTCCATCATTGTGTCAGTCTACAAAATCTTGTGGTAGCCATATCTTTACAGCGGAATGACGTAGGAATATCTGACCTTCACCAAGACATCGGTCATAAAATCTGCCTTCTGATAACTTCGGTGACCTGAGGTCAACCGTTTGACCTCAGAAAATTATTTTCTGAATAAAAATTCTTGCATTTGCTATATCTTTCCAATGGATTGACGTCCGGACATTCTACCTTTAACCAAAAAAATCTAAATCTATTTCTCTACCTTATTATAAATCTTTTAATACAAGTTTCATTTTCCTGCGCATGCAAACCAAGTTTGCCCAAATCAGTGCAGTGAGTAAATTATCTCTGTCCACATTAAATAAAATAGTAGATATAAATTTCAAAATAAAAAGTACAATTAAATGCATTTTATTCAAGCACAAGATTGAAAAAGGATCCATCAGGCTCTACTGGAAATCTGATGAAGTAGATTAAGAAATTCCATAAAAATATTAATATTGGAGGATCCGATCCCGAACCTGAGGGTCCCTTGCAATAACATTTCAAGACGGCACACGTAAGGCTCCGAGATTATCCACCATGGCAAGAGATTACTTGGCAGTAAGTGTCACTGGCGTGCTAATTGAAAGGACCTTTGCATTTGGATCTGATTTTTGTTGAAGCCTAAACCTTTGTGGTTATTAAATGGATTCAATTCGAAAAAGATTTTGCTTAAAAGCATGGGCCAAATACAAACTCGAGGGTTTTGAAAAAAATGAATGATTTCACTTGCCAAGGTAATGTATGGATGCACCTAATATTATTGTTTTGTGTATAGCCATTGTTAGCAAAAACTGAAACAATAAATATATAGTCTGCATAACATTTATCGTTGATTATATGAAATTCCTGTTTTGGGTACGGGAACGGGTTCCAGGGTTTTGGGTACGGGTTCGGGTGCACCCAAAATTAATTTTTGGGAACAGGAACAGGTTTGGGTGCTATAATTTTAAAAACTTCGAGTATGGGTGGCAGAGTTGATTTCGGATCATGTATTTAACTAGATCCGGCCATGAGCACGACTTGGACATGAATAAGCAAGTATCAATAATAATCAAACCCAAACTTGGTATTTTATGATCAAGTAAATACTTGCATGACCAAGTTCATGGCCACAAGTACTTTCTGCCAGGACTTGAACTTGGTGTAGTACGCAAGTTCAGTACATTTTTCTAACCCGAACATGAACTTGACTTGACCTTGAACCTGAACGTGAATCTTCAAGTATTTTAAAAATTAAGGAATAAAATGTATTATGTCACATTAATTCGACAATTTTATGATTTTATTATCAGCAAATTAAAAAATACAAGCGAAAAAGAATCAGCTAACCACAAGCCCAAAAACTACTTTAGTACAAATCCAATTCACCAAGCATTTTTTCCAGGCATAGTACTATGCGAATTGTTTCTCCCACAATTTCGAAAGTAGGTGTAATAATTTAGTTTTATTTACTTCTAAATTGTTAGGGGTCTGAGTTGAGTGGAAATAACGTACTATGAATTCCCTCAAGTTTACTTTTGGTTCCTCAAATGTTGAAGAGATTTTATTTAACTTTAAACAAATACAAAAATGGAACTTAATAATATCTTTGTTTGATTTTCTAAACTATAAGTTAACACTAAGATTTAATTCTGATTAAAAATATTAATTCAAAGAAGACCTTCTCTAAATCTAACTACAAAGTTAATAAAGTTATAAAAGTTCAAGTGTAATTCCTATTACAAGTTATCAAAGGGTTGCCCAAAAGGTTTCCCAAAATTCCTATCAAAATCCTAAATGCTTTCTCAAAATTTCTCGAAATACAATCCACCAGCCTGAAGAGCTGTGGTAAAATCCTTCCTCTTCTGAGAGTAAAGGCTATCTTTCAGAAAAACTACTCGATTCTGAGAGCCAGAGTATTTTTGATAAAAAGGGAGAAAACCGAAACCCGAGTGCTATACGAAGAGGGAGAGAGAGTCCAAGAGGACAGCGTTTCGGATTTGCGTGTTCAGATCGACTGTGAATCTGTAAGATTTTCCTGGGGTATTTATACTCGGCCGCAACCGTACTCTCAAAATCCGAAGTCAATTGAATAGATTTTTATGACCGGACCATCTGGCCGAAACCAAGTTCCAACCCCGCCAGCCTGGCGCCGGTTCGAGATTGCTTTGCATTTAAACACATGGCAATACATACATAAGCAATATCAGTTTCAATTACTTTCTTAATCTTAGGTCTTATCGTAACTTACATTTATTGCGATCGTAAAGATCGAACCCATTGTCCGAGACAGATCCCAGTACTTAGGAAGGAGTTTTTATAACCCTCACCCTCGTAAAATCTTATGAGCTCCGGAACAAAATTACTTTGTCTCCCTTATTTACAAAACAACTTCCTCCTAACCCTAAGGTTATAAGACCGTAACTATGGTTACACTTATGTACTAACATGCTTTGAAATCAAAAGTTGTTCTCCCTGGGAAAATGTCTTACACTCTAAAATACAATGGTCTCAAGCTTATTACGCACTAATAACTTGTATATATATAAACGTCCTACGCATGGAGAGATTTCCCTCCTCTTCTCATCCGCTCGGACTGAGAGGAGCCAAAGGGTAATCTCTACACACACAGAGAAGAACTTTTCCAACTCTGGACATTTTTATTAAAGCCAACGGTCAGCAAGTTTATTTGCGTACATGTACTCATTCCTACGTTCATTCTAACATCCTATTCTCATTACTACCATTACATAAAATCTTACGTTATTATGTACGTATCAAATACTTATTTCTACGCTAAAAAGAGCGTATCAAATACTTCCCCCCCTACGAAGACCAGTCCCTGGTCGTAAAAGGCAGACGTACAAACATATCATTTTAACCTTTTTATGCCTCAACATCCACGGTTAACTAACAGTGTGTCCACATCGAAATAACCGGGCGACACTGTCATTACACTCGCCGGGGTATAGGTTTTCTTTGGACGAGTAGACGACGTTGCGGTCGATCTCGTGCATGAGGACGACTGGAGTGATGGAGTCTTTGAGGACCCAGCATAGTCGGTAGTTGTACGTACCGAGCACTCGTTTACTGGTGAAGAAATAGCCGTCCAAACTGGTAGCCATTGTCGTGTTCGGGTAGCCTCGTGAAAGACCTCGTCCCAAGTCGTTTCGTCCTCAGCTTTCTCTTTGCTCGTTTGTTCTGTCACTGCCCATAGACGTGTCAAATCTTTACACTCGTGTAGCCGTGATTCTATAGACATAATTTCCTTTTGAGTAGAATAAAACTCATTTTTAGTTGAAATCATCTACATCGTATCTCAATCATTTCATACCATTTAACATACTTTCTACGTTAACATTCAAAAGATATCTTTCCTGACCCTGTAAATCGTGACTTGTATTTCTTTTTAGACTGCTACCAAGCTATTGGACTGAATCTCCTTAGACTTAGCCTTTTTTTTGTAACCAAAGGTGTAGGACGTCGGGCCTCGTGTAACATTAATTCTGCATCGCCAAAATGAAGGGGTTCTCTACGCCGAATGGCTTCCTGAGTTTGCTGTTGTCGCTATCTCACTTCTGCTTCCCAGAGTCTGCTATATACTCTCCAATTGATCTGGTCCTTGCAGTATCAGTATTTCTTGAGATAAATAAGGCGTAGCGTTCCAAAGAGAACGAGCCAGATAGATGCGTCAAGATATGTCGGCAAATGACAATAATGGAGTAGCCTTCCATCATTTTGATCCTTGTTGCCAACATTCCAACGAAGGTTGTTTTCCGGGTATTCTCGTTTATTAGAAAAGCCAATAATAGGGTGCAAATAGTAAGCCATATAATTATCAGAGCAAATGTACTGCTACCTTCTCCTGGCAGACAATCGGGAATGGTTGCCCACTTAATATCCCTGAGAGAATTTCTCCATGAGTCGAAGTTGTCCTTTATACTGGAAGATACAGTAAAGTACATGTTTGCCATGATGTAATTCCACTCTGAATTAAACACGAAGCTTCGATTGGTAAATTCTGGTCGATTCCAAGACGTCTTATCGTCGGAAAATGTTTAGATTCTCCATTCTGATCCACTGTGATGGGATGCTATGGATTACTCGTGCTTTAATCAAAGGTGTGTTGTCACATGGGAAATTAGGTTCCGCGTATAGTTGGTTATGGACTCTCAAGGTACATAAGCAGTTTTTGTTTTGCATAGGCTTGCTGGGGAAGTAATTTTGGCAGTTGGGGAACTTTGAAGAAAATGGGATTATGTCCTTCGTATAGGATCGTTAAAGGTGTCTTCGCCCTTCGTAGTCCTGCATGTATAAGAATTCTAGGCTTTACATTGAGCTCGTCTCACCCGGTAATAGTCATCACGTTTACATTTGACAGAGTTTACATTCCAAGGATAGGTCTAAATCATTCTTTCTTTTGTCCTAACTTTAGTTAGTAACCAAATTTTTAACAAGACGTTTACCGTTTACTTAGTTTTTTCTAAACTAATTATTCTTACATCAATACTCATAACATATTATTTACTTTTCCGTTTCGTAATTTAATTTCTTAATCGAAATCTTAATCTTAACATTTCTCATTTTCATTTAACCCTATAAGTACTTCTTATTTTCTTTGGCCATAAAACCTGGTGGTTTTAAGAGGACGACCAAAACGTGAGTCTGATTTTGCGTTCGGGTCGGCCGCTCCTCCCGCAAACTCATCTTCATCGTCGGTTAACAAATATTTGTCGTCACCCTCATTGTCGGTAATTAGGTTATCAATATCCTCATCACTCTTATCATTGATATCCTAATTATCCCATTTTAAATCATTTCCACCATTATTTACCAACTCCGGAGTATCATGTAAGCCTTCTGATTTTAATTCTTCCTTAAAATCACTAGACTTTTCTTCCTGATTTAAATCAATTCCCTTATCTGTGTCGACCTCATCTTCCTCAACAATTGTTTCGAGTGCACTCTCATCTCTTTCTGCGGGTTCTATTCTTTCCCAACAGCTATCAACATATGTGGCCGTATTTCCACTAACTTCCTCAAAGATATTTAATAATATTTGTGGGCCAATACTTTTTACAAATTCTCTCCAAATATACATCAGCTGTCAAGTGTCATATGGTTCGTCTTCATATAACATCAGCCTCGTTAAGTGCGTATAGATACCTAACGCACCTACCAAAGGACACTGTTTAGCCCCATATAAATGTATAACTGGAGGACCCAACCCTACGTTTCGCGCTACGTTGCTTAACGTATCAAATACCTTTCGAGGTTCCATACATCCGGTTATAAGGACCGCCAAATATTTCTGCTGGAATGGGTTAATTGTACTACTTATACAGAGATTTACCAAATCACCCCATTCTGCTTTAACAGTCTCTTTTACTTCAATCTTATAACCTGATATATCTTGACAACATTCCTTGAATAAGCTTTCATTGCTCTTCTTATTCAGAACGTTATTACCACATAATATGAGCACGTCTGCTTTCCATATCCAATAACTAAGGCCGTCCTTTTTATTCATTTCCCGGATATCCTCAAATGTCACATGACTTTCAAAGACTAATCCACGGGCACCAAATTTCATTACTTTTTCCTTTAGACCTACAATCCCCGTTTCTCGGTAAATTGTAATGGCCTCTAATTCGCTACATATCTGAGTCATGCCAGTGGGCCTTGTCTGTTTCATGTCTGAACTATCCCCTAAAAAGGCGTTCCTTCTAGAAACGTGCACTACCCTTAGACCCCTTTCTGTAGCCACATCATAACTCAAGTCGGACAGTCTTCTGGTGATTAGGTACGGCCCAAAATTTCTTTTAAGGAACTCTGCAGACCTACCGAGCTTTGTAACGGGGATATAGACAGTTATTTGGTCTCCTGTCTTATATTCTCTGTTAACCGGCTTCTTGTTGTACCTAACTCTATACACCTCTTGTCCCAACTCAAATTTTAATACCTCTTTCCGTATTTCATTCAACTTACAAATGGCGTTTTCCATTTAAGTCTTCCTGAAATGGAGCTTTTCCCCATTTATCCCCAATTTCCAATGTTGCTACCAATCCATGCAACATACAATATGGTGACTGCCCCGTAGCAGCGGAGACTGTAGTATTTATCGCAAACACCACCTCACCAACCAAATCATCCCAATTTGAATAACTCTCATTTACGAATATCTTCAATAATCGTACTATACATCCATTCATTCGTTCCACTAATTCATTTTGTAGAACTTTTTATACCTACTTGTATAAACCTGTTTGATGCCGTATTCGTTACAAAATTCTTTACGTACATGTGAGAAAAATGCTGGAGCCCTATCGGTAAGTAACTGTTTAATTACCCCTACCTTCAATATGATATCATTCTTCAAGAAGTCAATTGTTCCTGCCGCAGTGGTGGATTCTGTCGCTTGGCAAAATACCCATTTGCTCGTGTAATCCACTGCAACTAACAAATTTTTATTACCCCTTTCTGTTTCCAAAAAGGGACCACAATAATCTAGTCCTATCATAGCAAAGATTTTGGGAGGAATTTCAATAGGTTGTAAAAGCCCTGCTGGTCTATTTGTAGAGTATTTATGTAACTGGCATTCCTCGAAGGTCAATACATATCTTACTTCCTTGGCTTTCATTCCTTTCCAAAAGAATCTCCTATTAACCCTATGATAGGTTTTCATTCAGCCTGTATGTGCTGCTAGCGTATCTCTATAAGTAGCCTGTAACACTTCTTTAATTAATACTTTTGGAACCACGAGTCTTGGAATTTCACTCGAAATTTCATAGATGATATCATTGATTAATCTATACTTAGTACGAACTTTCTTACTATCTTGTTGAAATAATAGGCCTATTTTCTAACATTCCAGATCGTTCTTTTTGCAATGATACCATCTCTTGGTCCTCAATATCTATCGTTAGAGTATCTTCTAGCGTTTGTTCAACATTCTCTAACGTTTCAAAAAAACGGGGAATTCATAAGCACTTTCGTATCCATCTTTGGTTCTAGTCAATGGCAACCTACTAAGTGCATCAGTGTCTTTATTTAGAACGTCGGGTTTAGACGTCTGTTGATTTACTACTATATAACATTCTTTAGGTTCCAGATCTTTGGAAACTTCCTCCTGAGTCGGTATTGCTCTCCATTAACTCCCTTAACATAAACTGGATAAGGTATAGTTTAAATATCCCTATCATGAATAAGGTCGGAATTAATTAGAGTAACTGAGGAGCCTGTGTCTATAATTGCTATTTTATCTGCTTCTCCTATCTTAACTGGAACTGAAAGTAATTTATTATTTGTAGTTATGTAATAGTAATAGATGTTCACATGATCACTATTTATATGGGCGCGGTGGTCACGCGCTGACATCAGTTTCCCGAGGTTACTCGTCATCGTCTCCATAACGAACTTCGCCCGTGTTTTCCTGATTAGGACCCCATGAAATTTGTTTCTGTTCTCCTCCTTGTTTCGCAAGTGGCCCGTGTACCTGCCCCGTCATTCGGAAGATTTTGGTCCAGCAGTCCTTCTCATAATGCCCTCGTTTACCACAGTAGAAACAGCGCCCGTGACTATCATCATTACCTCCGGATGTATGGTCATTGACGGATGATCTCTGAGCTGAAGGGAATTTTCCTGAAGGATACTGCGGTGACTCTAACTGCTCTACCCTTTCTGCTGTCTCCTTGCTCTCCTCATTTAATTTCTCTAAAGTCTTGAGAGACAAGTCTAGTTTATCTAGAAGTAACTGCATCTGTTTATCTATAGGGTCTTCCTTCTCAGCTACCATAGTCTCATAGGGATCGCAATGCTGGGACAAATACTTTGTAGCTGCTACCATACGCGCAGCTTCTAAGAATTCCCTAGGAGTTTTAGGCTTTTGTGGCATAATACGATCAATAAAATAAGGAGTCATTCCTTTAATTAACCGCATAACTCTTCTAGCTGGGGAGATCTTGTCTCCACTTTTATCCATCAAATTCATCATATCATAATAATAGGACTCCACAGTCTCTGTAACCTTATATTTCCTACCATCCAACTTAATGTCTGCTACCACATCTTTAGCCAATGGTACAAATGCATCAATAAATCTACCTAATACCTCGTTCCAAGTAATAGGTACCTCATCTCCCTTATCGTCTACGACAGGGTTCTTTTTCCTTTCCGCTAAAAAGGTCAAATACCACTTAAAAGCTGTTCCTGTTAAGGAGTTCGGGAAATATAACAGCTTCTGTTCATCTCCCCAGTACATACTGCTAGCTGCGATGTTAAAGTGATCTACGAAGTCTGACAAATCTGATCCATCCTCCCCAGAATACTTGGGTGGGACTATGATTAATTTTGCTGGTTTTCCTGCCATTATAATCTCTAACTGTCTATCCCCAAAAAATAATTTGCGGAAAACTGCTTTAAAATTTCAATTTAGAAACGACCCTCCAATAGATACCTCTATTCTCAAATCTACAGTATCCGAAAAACAAGATACCATTAAATTTTAGAAGTCCCAACAGCAGAATCACCAATTTTCAAATTAATTTACAAGTAATATAATAAATTCCCACTCACTTTGTCTTTATGATGAGGACTTAATACAAACTGTCTCAACTATACGGATAATACTAGTTCTATACTGGAGATACTAAAGGAATTATACCAGTTAGGATTCTGCTTTTATTCCAATATACATTAACCCAAGATCTCATGTACGTTTGAAAAAAAAATATGTCCCTAGTTACTGGTGATATTACTGAAATAGTTTACCCGAGTACAATAATTAATCCCTAACTGTAAAAGCGTTTGTTCAACTTTCATACAACAAGAACCCATTATTTATCTCCGAATAATCCTGATTTTACTTAAGAGCTCAATAGTTAAATAATCAATGCAAAAGAGTTTATTAATCTTTGATACCTAATTTCAACTATTGTCTCCTGGATCTCTAAACTATAAAATCTATCCTTAGTGTGGCTATCCCCAGTGAAGTTATCTACTTACTGAAATTCGTTTCTTTTTTTAATTTTAAATTCCCTTATCTTTTAGTCTACTCGTATCATTCAAATAGTATTTTCTAAACCATTATCTTCCTTTTACTGATGCTAGTCTTTGATGAAAACTTTACCTAACAACCCGATATTAAAATACCTCAGTAGTGATCAGTTACGTAGATCTCCAATACAAAGGTTAGTTCAATTTTCTGGTAAGTTAAGCCTAAAATTTTAGGGTGTTGGAACAAGGATATCACACCTTTGACAACTTGACTTATGCAAGCATATACTCAATAATGGAATATGTATTATTCCCGCGGCTAGTAGAAAAGGAGCCCCAGCGTTTTGTTTGGAGAACGCTTCTCCGCACTCAGCAAATGACTACCAAGTCTAAAATTCCACCGTCAGAAAATACCATGACCATAAAGGCTAGTCTGAGTGTGATACTGTTAGGAAATTGGAAAGGTTTGTAGGTTTATATGTACCCTCTAAAATGTTACTCTTTTTTTAACTATAATTCATTTTCTAAATACCCGAAAAAATGTTTTAAATTCTAAATCCCTATTCAAAAGTTAACCGGAAAATTTTCAAACCGTATGTTGTCTTGATCAGCAATCAGCAGTCCGTTCTATCGGCCAAATGGTCAACGACCCCGGATGGGTACCGTTGTGAGGATCTCCAGTCACCGTTGTCAACGACCCTGGATAGGTATCGTTGTGTGGATCGTCAGACTATCACTTCCTAGCTTCTATTCTCGATTTATTTGAATTTTATTTATTCAGCAAAATAAATCTCCTTTATTTACTTGACTTTCTCAGTTTAATCTCAATTTATTTGTTTATTCTCCCAAATAAATTCCTTTATTTTCCTGAATAAATTTTCCCAATTCTCAAATAAATGTTCCTCCGACTCTTGGACTCTCCCTCCACTCTTAGAAGTATACGTCTCTACTCAACTCGGCGTTTACTCGCTTTGCAGTTTGACTTTGGTATGGTATTCTAGGATAAATTGTTAATTCTCTTTTTAAAATTCTGTTTTCTTCCTATTTCCAACTAACCAAGAGTATTTAAGATACTTTGTAATTAAATACTTCGACGTAACTAGAATATCTCAGAGTAGCAGGATACCCCGCACCTCCACCAAATTTGTTAGGGGTCTGAGTTGAGTGAAAATAACGTACTATGAATTCCCTCAAGTTTACTTTTGGTTCCTCAAATGTTGAAGAGATTTTATTTAACTTTAAACAAATACAAAAATGGAACTTAATAATATCTTTGTTTGATTTTCTAAACTATAAGTTAACACTAAGATTTAATTCTGATTAAAAATATTAATTCAAAGAAGACCTTCTCTAAATCTAACTACAAAGTTAATAAAGTTATAAAAGTTCAAGTGTAATTCCTATTACAAGTTATCAAAGGGTTGCCCAAAAGGTTTCCCAAAATTCCTATCAAAATCCTAAATGCTTTCTCAAAATTTCTCGAAATACAATCCACCAGCCTGAAGAGCTGTGGTAAAATCCTTCCTCTTCTGAGAGTAAAGGCTATCTTTCAGAAAAACTACTCGATTCTGAGAGCCAGAGTATTTTTGATAAAATGGGAGTAAAAAGGGAGAGAACCGAAACCCGAGTGCTATACGAAGAGAGAGAGACAGTCCAAGAGGACAGCGTTTCGGATCGGCGTGTTCAGATCGACTGTGAATCTGTAAGATTTTCCTGGGGTATTTATACTCGGCCGCAACCGTACTCTCAAAATCCGAAGTCAATTGAATAGATTTTTATGACCGGACCATCTGGCCGAAACCAAGTTCCAACCCTGCCAGCCTGGCGCCGGTTCGAGATTGCTTTGCATTTAAACACATGGCAATACATACATAAGCAATATCAGTTTCAATTACTTTCTTAATCTTAGGTCTTATCGTAACTTACATTTATTGCGATCGTAAAGATCGAACCCATTGTCCGAGACAGATCCCAGTACTTAGGAAGGAGTTTTTATAACCCTCACCCTCGTAAAATCTTATGAGCTCCGGAACAAAATTACTTTGTCTCCCTTATTTACAAAACAACTTCCTCCTAACCCTAAGGTTATAAGACCGTAACTATGGTTACACTTATGTACTAACATGCTTTGAAATCAAAAGTTGTTCTCCCTGGGAAAATGTCTTACACTCTAAAATACAATGGTCTCAAGCTTATTACGCACTAATAACTTGTATATATATAAACGTCCTACGCATGGAGAGATTTCCCTCCTCTTCTCATCCGCTCGGACTGAGAGGAGCCAAAGGGTAATCTCTACACACACAGAGAAGAACTTTTCCAACTCTGGACATTTTTATTAAAGCCAACGGTCAGCAAGTTTATTTGCGTACATGTACTCATTCCTACGTTCATTCTAACATCCTATTCTCATTACTACCATTACATAAAATCTTACGTTATTATGTACGTATCAAATACTTATTTCTACGCTAAAAAGAGCGTATCAAAATAATTAATTAATTTTTTCTACGGGTGAATATTTTTACTTTGGTATTAATGTAATACGACACTATCGCATGTACCAACGATGAAGCTGCTGGCTGACATTCCTTGTAGGATCTGTGTCAGGGCTTACAAAGAAAACGTAGCAGTTTTAAAAAACGTTTTGCAATTTGTATAATATCCGTGCAAACTGTGGGAAACGTACGCGAACTTGAACTTGAAAAAAGCAAGTTCATGGACAAGTATTTGGCAAAATGAATCTTGAGCACGAACATGACTTGACGTTCAAGTCCAAATACTTTACTTGAACATGACTTGAAGTAAAATATCGTGTTCGGGTTCTGCTTTTGGCTGGCCATGACCCGATAACTTCAAGTAATTACTTTATATTCTGGACATGAACATGACCCGAACTTGAACATGACCCGAAATACGCGTGGTGTACTTGACCATGCGATCATCTCTGATGGGTGGGGTACATTTGTTCACAAGATTTCGGGTGCAATTTTTAATTGTGTTCTGCCTTGTAATTACCCAAACCCGTACTGTGGGAACGGGAATGGGAGCGGGTACAACTTTTCTGTTCCCACGACAGGCACAGCAGATCTAATCCCGTTTCGTACTGATTTCAAAATGCTTGGAATTGATTTAGTTTAACTCCTCTACATAACGTTACCTGCATGACTGGATTGTTCGAGAAACAATTAATTTCCTTGTTATGTGTTCAACCCCAATAATTAAAGTATCAATGTTATATCAGATGTTTATATTTTGTTTCTCACCCAACAAATTCATATTTGCATCTTTTTCACATGTATACATTTAAAGGTATTCAAGGAGTTCCAGAGAATAAATATCCAGGGAAAAAAGCTATTACTGTAGAAAATAGCTTAATTAAAATAATATAAATTTTGAGGTTGGAGTTATGAAATGTGACGCAAGCCTTGTGTAAATACGTGAGGCATTCTCGGAAGCAAAATAATTGTAGCAGTTTTGTACTTTCATACAAAAACTTCAATGACTGTTCAATTCTCATTGGCAGTATTTTAATCTACACATACAATACTTAAAATATGGAATTCCTGTGCCAGAACCGAACAATTCTACCCATTTTGGATTTTCCATGGCTGAGACGCCTTAAGTCAGCAAATACCGAAATGTATTAGTCACTGCCAGAGATGTGTAAAATACCTCAATTTTGTTTAAATATACCATACTTTTTATTCTTTTCTTAACATAAAATACTAAATACTCTTCAGTCACAGACGCAACAAGCGTAGTATTTTCATTATGAAATTAATCTTTGTCCCATGCTGCAATGCTTTATAAAATTTCCGATAATCATTGATTTCCAAAGCTTCCAGAAGTTAATTAAACCAACTCAATACCACCAGTAGGTTGTATTGTTTTTTTTAAATTAGGTTCCTTGAATAAAAATGTTGAAAATCACACTGTTTTACATTTATGAAACAAGAAATCCTAAGATCAAAACAAATCTTTAAACTTATTCAGAACTGGAATGTTCCATCAAAAAATCCTGGGACACTCGAACAAATTCATCCAGAAATGACAAGTGAGAATGAAAGCCGAATTGTACTCTGTGAATCCTAGAAACGTCAAATTTAATTTAGAAATTACATAACAATTTTTTAACACATGCTCATAGGATTAAAAGCAATAACCTTAAATTTGGATTGCATTTTTGCATCTCCAGCGCTGTGTTTTCAGGAATTAAGTGATCTCTGAGGCCTGTTATGAACAACGCCTTTGCCTTCATATTTCGCAGTTTTTCCTTTTGCTTTGACAAATGCTCATTTTTGACAGCCAACCTTTCTATTGCGCTTACCCAGCTTTTGAGGGCCTTTCTAGGGTAATCCTCTCCCCCATATTTTATCCGTAACTGATTCCTTTGGAAACAGTCCCACTTGTTCAAGTTAGCTATAACTGAAAGTGTGGTTATTAGATTGGGATTTTTGAATATTGTATTAATATTTTGTATCTATGTATGTATTTTGAACATAAATAATTACCTCTGGCACCCATAACAACTTGCTTGTTGATATGAAGAGGTGCATTGCAATAAATCACTTTGTCAACAGCCTCTGGCCACAAATTGGCTAAGTTGGTTGCAACAATCCCTCCGCCACTGTGCGACATCACCGAAAATTTCTTGTATCCTAATTCCTGGGAATTTTGCAAATAAAAATTAAATTAAATCATCAGCACTCATAGCAATTAGCTAGCCTTTACAATTTGGCATAAATAAAAATTTAAGGGACATTTTAAACACCCAAATAAATTACGCCTGCAGCGCTACGATTAAAGGGATTCTCTTCTCTTGTAATTTTATTCCCAGGCCCTGTCAGGGTCAAAGGTCAGTGAAAACATTTATAAGGATCTAAATCTGAATTTGCTATAAACAACTTATCTGTAAAATTATGACGGTAATTAAATTTTTTATTACTTTCATTAGTTCCATGGCCACTTTTGCATCGTTATTGTAAATGTCGATGTTGCTATAATCCCTATCCGGAGGTCGACTATAGCCATAACCAGGGAGGTCCATCCCAATGAGTGTGAAACGTTCCACGTCCATTTTTTCCCATACTGGATGAAAGCAACTGGAAACATCTCCTATGCACATGCGTTCAAAATTTTACGTTAATTTTATTCATGCGCAATATTTGAGCCCGAATATTTCCTACTATCCCATAAGAATTCCGGGTAATTCTGTTATAAGCAACTGTATTTTAAAAAGTACCAGGTAATCTGGACGTTTTCAAAGTAGAATTAAATAATTTAAATTCCTTTCAAAATTTTATAAATGTCCCGACGGAATGCAAATGATGAGAGACGATTACACTCTACTAATATATAAGCACGGGCTCGATTGTATTTTTTGTGAAGGGTCCCAATCTTAGGACAAATTTACCTAAAGTCCCCGCCATGCAAAGTACCACTTGCGGTCCTTCCCCGTATTTCTCCCAATAAACCCCATTTCCGTTAATAATTATTTTCTGATTTAGGGCGGCCTTTTGAATCGATGCCCACTTGTCCTGTTTGACCTGGTTCATGTTCAGATTTAATTTCGTTTAGAAGGGAAGTCAAAACTGGATTTGATATAATTACACTGCTCTGTATTACTCTCCCTGCAAGACTGGATTATTCGAGAAAAAATTTCATTTTTTTTATTTTAATCTCCAATTGTATGTTAAAATTTTATACCAGGTTGTTTCACTCCCTGCAGAAGCAATTACTTTTTAAAATGCATATTTGAGTAGCTTCATGGAGTCTGGACATTAAAAATTCCGACAAAAAAATCCCATTAAAATATTTTTACTGAGAATTTAAGGCTGGAGTTATGAATTGGGAGGAAAGCCTTGCGTATTCTTAAGCATTTAAAATTTACGCTTAGGATTTAGCCCTTAAAATCCTTCATGTGAATACCCCTCAAAATCTTTATTTGTATTCAATTCCCTTAGTACAAAAAAAACCAATTTGTGAAAAATATTACGTAAATTGTTATTGGCAATAGTTTTTATTGGAGAAATTTTTTAACTGGAATTTCATCTTCTGCAGTGCATTATGGATAATAAAAAATGTGCATTAAAAATCCGACTTTTAATCCCCTCCAGTCTGACTCAAATTAATTGACTCTTCCATTTCCACAGAGGAAAGGAAAGTAAGCAATTACGCCGTTACAAAACCTCCTTTAGTTCACATAAAGCTCTAATATCCCCTCCTTAGCCTTATAATTATTATGGAAGTTACAGTTTTCTTGTTGAGTAAATAGCAAATAAAAATGCTTATCTCCATTGTGTTAAATTGGACTCAAATATATATACAAGGAGCAAACTATACGATAAATTGAATGATTACAAAAGTTGGTAATGTGAGGCTATTATGATAAAGTACAGTGTTGATACATTCTCTAATTTGTTATGTCAGAGCTCTTGGAACAATAAATAAAAGTTCTTCCGTAAATTCCGCATATTTTAATAACAAGAGAAAGAGTAGAATTTGTTCCATATATTTCCTCTGGGAGTATATTAATTAATATATATGAAGCCTATTCTTACACATACATATATTATTCAAGGCACTATATATAAGCACGTATCCCAATGGACTCTTTATAGCTCCTGGCCTTCGTTTAGGAAATAAATGGGAAAAGAACAGGATTACGCAAAGGAAGGCCTACGACAGAAAAAAAAATACGGAGGAAGTCGTGAGCTCCTAATAACTCCTTTATTGTTTATATGTTTCCTCCTTGCCCCAGAATGAAAGTAAGAGCAAGTTAATTTGACACACACGTTATAGTAAAACCTCCCTTTTACTCTAAATACGCTCCGTATTATTACCTCACATGCAAATCTTTTTTTTTCTCCCACTCAACAAAGTGAGAACTGATTGCTTTCAGCAAAAAAAAAAAAAACCAGAGTAACATTTTACACACACTTCCCTATTTCAATTGTAGCTATACAAATACTCACGTCAGAATAATTTATTCCATTTAATTTCCATACAGTCTCACAGTGCCCCCAATAATGTCTCAGATCTTTATTAAAACAATTTATATCCCCAACCGCAGGATTTCATGTGGTTCTGTTCACTCTATATTCAGGAAATAATTATTATACTTATAAAAAATGCATGTTCTAATAAAATCTCTCATAATTCCTAAAAATAAAATAATAAGGATAATAATATTAATTGAGAAACCTTTCCCATTTCCTATTATAAAATGTAAGTACAGACGAGTTAATCTAAACTTTAGATTCTAAAGCGTAGAGAGAGAAAAAAGTGTATCATTTTGCCCCATAATTTTTGGTACATTTCTGAAATTAAGTTTTAAACCCTGATTTCAACAGGGGTAGGATTTCTCCCTTTAAAAATAAGAATTGTTCATAAAAGTCTTTTTATACAGTTTTTAAAGGGACTAATTAAAATCGAGGTTTAACAATCTCCGCGGAAATGATGAGCAGAGCATGATCCCTGTATTTACAGCATAGCAAATGTATTTCTAAAAATAAAAATAGAGTGCAATCCAAGCCGACATGGACACAAGATTTTTTTTTTTTCATTATTATTACTATTATTATTATAAAAATTGCACAAAAGACTGCCTCAAGTTTTAATCTCTGAGTCGTGAATCAGATTAAATTGAGAATTCCGTAACCACTTAAGAACATTCCTTTGTCACAGTCACGATCATTACACTTTTAAAAAGTTCTGAGGCAATTCCTTGTTGACATCAACATCTCTCTCCGCATCCTTCGTCCTTTAGTATGATCTCTTATACAAGGGGCACTGCTCCCCTATATTGTATATACAGGACGAGAGTAGATCCTATCTGATTTAAATAAGCTTGTTACTTTTTAACAAGGGATTGCATCGAGGACTTGATCAACTCCTAACAATTTCCCTGTCGTCATGTGAGCTCGCAATTAATTCCCAATTATTTATCAAGGGATTTCCAAGTGACTTGACGCAGGATTGTCATTTGTCTTTTTGATGTTAGCTCGTATAGAGATTTGTATACTCACTTTTTTTTTTTATATTTTTACGATGAATAAGATTGAGGCACTTTTGTTTGTATAATATCAAGTGTCATTTGACGGACTGAGATTGTGATATTTTTCCAATTAGCTTTCATTTAGGAGATAACAAAGATTAAGGAAGGACTGCAATAGAAAAATCTTCGATTGGGAACTTAAAATTGACATTGATAACATCATTGATGTTTGTAACTGCTCGGATTCAAAACACTTAATTTTTAATGACTCTCTTCAGGAGAATAAATTTCCAATTGCAAATTCTTTTACAACATTGGGAATGTTTTTGATTTGTTTTTTTTTTGGCTTTGCCTTCCTTGGATTTTTGTTGTGAGGTCAGAAAGACGGTATAAACGAAATGTGAGGATATTCTTCATGATCTTACACATTTACTGCTTAGTGTCTTTCTACGTAGAAACGCTTTTGATTTTTATAATTAATTTTTTCAAATATTTCCGCCCTTGAAATATTCTTGAAAATTATTTTATTATTTTAATAATTGCCAGGATTTTTTTTCCAAAGCTAACATGTGTTATTGGGAGCAATAAATAAAAATCAAGTGGATATAATTTAATGTGATTGCATTTTTATGAAGTGTTTATTACAAAATGTTTTCAAAGCCTGAATTTAAATACATCTCGTAATTTTTTTTTTAATTCTCTGTATCTCAAGGAAGTCAAAGAATTTCCAGGGACTTAATAATAAGAGTGCCCTGTACAAGTGTATTTCATTCATTTTATTACAGTCCCAAAAATTAATCCAACCGTCCTCAAACTCCGTAGTCACAAGTCAAATGAATTTATTTTTACAATTATATGTAGCTACAATAATTAAATGCGGGGAGAAATTAAATCTGTCTCAACTTGCCCCAATGCTATTTTTCCCCTTCCCTCTAGCCCCATATGAATTACATGTTAAGTTTTGTTACTCCCAGGAATGCTATCACATTATCTCAACTTTATTATTTTGTAATAAAAAAATATCAGCTTATGTGCTCCTTATGTTCAGCTTTTACTCAGGCTGTGAAATAATACTATCATGCTCATCTTCACTATGAATCGATTACAATTCATATAAAAAATCCATGCAATATTAATTATGCCAGAAATGTCAATACAAATATAATACTTGAAAATATTTTGATTTATTTTCGATTGCTCCATAGAAAAATAAAAACATACAGAAATTCATCCTCGACCCTGCATGTGATTCACAAAACTTATCCAATCCTTACAATCAATCCTCTCCTTAAAAAAATATGTATTTACAACATTACAAAAATACAAGACCAATAAATTTTACAGGATCCATACAAAATTGTATCCACACAGAAGATTATTAATTCCAGACCAAAAAAACACTACTCTTCAAATCTGGGAATTAATCCTCAAATTAAAAATCACTACAAAAGAAATAAAGACCAAGGAATACTGTCAATAAGGACTACATGCCTGGAAAAGACTAGAATGATAAACACAAGGGTGGTTTTTAAAGCCACAGTGAAATGAAAAAATTCACTCCCACTACACAAATCACATTCCAAAAAAATAAAATGTATATCTACAATACAGAGTAAATTACAGAAGGAAAGAATAGGCAGCTCCTATCAAGTGATGATTACACAATAAGAATAAAAATTCTTTAGAATAGAAAGAATTAAAATATTCGTAAATAGAGGACCCCAAAGGATCCTACTGTAATTGAACCCACGAGAGGAAAATAAAGAAAAAAAGTAAAAGTAGCTTGAACAAGTGTAAGTGTAAACATTAAAATAAAACATGGCACAAACGTAATCTTTCCCATCCCTTTAGCACACAAACTTAGCACACACGTATACTCTTAACATACAAAAAAGCGTGACCAAAATACAGTCCACGCCAAATACCAAAAAAAGAGTATCAACTCACACGCACTCAAATATTGTAAACACAATTGTATAGTAAAAGTACAAATTATACCGGTTCACATAATTATTATTAAATCGTAAAAAAAAATTTTTTTTTAATAAAAAACTATAGACCTTTCAAGCCAATAGAGTCCTATCATAAGGTACACCCAATTGAGTTGAGCAAAGGGAGACAGACGAGTTAGAATCGAGTCCAGAACCAGTTGAGTTACTCTTTCAATACAAATTTTATAATTGTGTGACCACACTATAATTCCTAAGAGGATGAGAGAGTTTTGTTTACATAGAAAAAAAAATAAGAAAAAAAATTAAAGGAAATATTCCCTCGTGGTCATCATTACGGCTAAAGAGGAATGCTCTCAAGACAAGCCCCTGTATACACAGAGTGTACATACATATTTCCGTATTAATATCAAAAGGGTCTATAAAGCCAGAGATTGTGAAAGGGAATAATTATTGCGTGAGCTCAAATATTTTTAAAGGGTAAATATAAAGACACGTGAGAAGAATAGGAAAGCAATGAGAATTATCACAAAGGGAGGAAATTGCAATAATTAAATTGCATTGAAAAAAAAGAAGGAAATTTTTTTAAAAAATACCTTAAATATTTGAAAATAAATCCTTAAATTCTTAGAATTGTTTCTATATCTATACTGGGAATATAGGACCAGTGTGAGGTCACTATGTTTTAACACACTGGTAATAAATCCCTTGTACCTTCAACCCATTGCAATGAGACGGGAGGAGTGTGAAATTGTTTGTGCGTTGTTTAATATATGGGACACTTCTCCCTGAAATTAAAAAAATTTTTACTTTGTTTTTTTTTTGTAAAAAAATTTTTTTTAGTATTCGGAACTGTAGCCGTAGGCGCCGGCGTCATAGTGGGCGGGGCCTCCGTGACCGTAATCATCATGGTAATGGGGCTCGGCATGGTGAGCTACGGGCACAGCAGCTTGAGCATAGTGGGTTACCCCAGTGGCGTGAGAGACTTGTTGGGAGTAGCCGTGATGGACTGGAGCGTACGCATGAGCATGGCCGTGTTCAGGAGCGTATCCGACACGAGCGTGAGCGACTGGAGCGTGAGCGATTGGTCCGTAGTGGGCAGGGGCGTGGCCGTGGTGAGGAGCGTAAGCTCCGTGAGTGGCTGGACCGTAGACGACGGGCTTGGCCACGGCTTTGACAACCGGGACGGCTTTCACTACTGGGACGGCAGCCTGCAAAGCATAGGAATATTGCTTTATTGCATAAAGCGGGTTCATATATTAGATAACTTGTTTAACTCGTCGATGCGGACGATGCAGAATGCGTAGAAGGGTTTCCCGTGGAGTTGCAGCAATAATTGTTTAAAAAATAATGTTTTTTAAAATAGTGAATGGATGAAATAAACGTTGGAATTGTTCGACGAAGTCTAATTTCATCGCTGAAAGATTTGATTGAATCGGCGAAACAATTTCATTTTTTACATCGATTTGACAATATTCCATGGTACAGCCAATAATTTAGCTACAGTACTGGTTCTTGTATCGGCCGTTGCGGTCTTTTGGGAATTGAAAGTCTCTTGAAATTTTTTGCTCAAATTATCCTTTGAGAATCTGATTATTCCGAATCGGATTTTAAGCATCGATTCAGTATCGAGCATCGGAATAGCTCTTTAAGGAAAATGAATGTAAATTGTTGATTTTAAAAAGAAAGATTGTTGGACTGACCTCAAAAAAACGGGGTGGATTGGCTGGATAAAGACGAAGTATTGCATCGATGCATATTTCGCATCGGAAGCAATTACTCCAGTAGTAATTTTTCCTCGTGGTTACAGTGAAGCTGTAAATTAATGCTTTGGGGATTATAATCAGAAATGGGAACTGACCTTGACAACAGGGACAGCGTGAGCGTGAGCGTGCGCATGACCGTGCGCATGACCGTGCTCATGTCCGTAGCCATGTCCATGGTGGGGGGCGGCGTAGGCAATGGCGTGTCCGTGTCCGTGTCCGTGCGCATGTCCGTGACCGTGTCCATGACCGTAGACTGGAGCGGCTTTAACAACTGGAGCAACTGGAACGACGGCTTTAGCCACAGCATGAACGGACGGGGCTGACTTCTCTACAACGGCATTGTAGCCATGGACGGAGTCAGCAGTGTAGGTCACGGTACGGTAAGAACCGTCAGGGTCCAAAACGGAGTATTGACCTTAAAGAAAGTGAGCGTTCAAAATTAAAACCATATTCCCACACATTAATGAATCATCCTCCTAATTACCTTTCTCCCAGGGAAAGACAATGCTATCTTCACACACACACGCATAAATCACCTAAGAATCTAGTTCAAAAAATTTCCCACATTTATATCATTAAGGATCCCTACCTTTGACAACATCACCATCCCGAGACTCATGCTGAGATTTCACGTCCCCTGTGTAATGGTCCTGGACTCCGTAGGAGAATTCATATTTGGGGTGAGACTGCAAAATTATTATAAGGTTACGAGTTGAATTTCCAATTTACACCCCAATTAAAGTTTTTTTCTGGGAAAAAAATTTTTAAACCCATTTGGCGTCAGTTGCACAAGATTGGTAATTTTGACCCATTATGCAACGTTAAGAATAATCATATTTTGGGAAAAAATTTTAAGAACGTTTAAGGGTAAAATTTTTAGGGAAGAGCCCACTTACGTAGTAGTCCACAGTTTTGGGCACATGACCCACAACCTTTGGGATGACTGGGACTGCTGCCTTTACTACAGGAGCATAGTGGGCGTGGGCATGGCCATGTCCGTGTCCTCCGTGTCCATAACCAGGGCCGTAGTCTTCATAGCCGTGCTCCGCGGAAGCTGCAACAACCAGGGTTGCAAGGGTCAAGCACTGTAAACATTAAGTAAAGAACACTTGTACAAGAGGAAATTTTAATGCTGACATTTTCTATAATCTTCTTTTGAAATAGTAAAATTTTTAGACCATTTTGTGCACAAATTTGGGAGAAAATTTGCGTAATTTGTACACATTCTGTGTGCAAATTTGAAAACAATTATCCGCATGTTTGTATATTTGCAACAAAAATATGCGCAAAACTGCAAGCAAAAATGTGCATAAAATCAAAAACAAAATTGTGTATAAATTTGCAACAAAAATTTGCATACATTTGCTACAAAATGTGTATAAATTTGCAACAAAAATTTGTATACATTTGCTACAAAATGTGCATAAATTTGCAAACAAAATTGTGCGCACAACTGAAAACAAAAATGTGCATAAATTTGCTGCAAAAATCTGCAAACAAATATGTGCATAAATTTGCAAACAAATATGTGCATAAATTTGCAAACAAATATGTGCAAAAATTTGCAAACAAATATGTGCATAAATTTGCAAACAAATATGTGCATAAATTTGCAAACAAATATGTGCATAAATTTGCAAACAAAAACGTGAAAAATTTACAAACAAAGACCCCAATTTTGACAAAATTTGCAAAAAACGCACAAAATGTTCAAAAACAACATGTGAACAAATATTGCCCCCAAAAATGCTCCAAATTTTCAAAACAAAGTTAAAATATGCATAACGTCTTGGAATAAAAATCCCTCCGAAACCCCCCACACAATATAAATAGCACTTTTCAAAGCAAATCCACTTTTCAAAAAATACCATGAAAAGAAACAAAAAAAAATCCATAGAATAAAATCCCTTTAAAAACTTACAACTGTAGTGAAACCCATTTTGAAAAAAATAGTAATTCTCTCCCTCTGAAATCAAAAGTAATTCCAAATAAAACTTGTCTACAGAGCTATGTAATAAAGGATGATCTACTACAAACTCTATCTGAGGACTATTCCCATTCAGCCCCGTCATCCTTTTTATATGCCGTCGTCAAGTTCTGATGCGTGTGTGTGTCTGTGTCTGTGTGTGTATTTCTGTGGGGTAGGTTTATGAAGCAAGGGAAGAAAAAAAAATTAGAGGGTAAATACATACAACCCTCGTAATGAGTTACACACCGTATGTTTTTAATGGTAAGAACGTACAGGACTATAGAGCTCTATCAAATGCATATATGCTAAGTCCCGATCTAAAATACACACCCATTGTTGACATGAGAGCGGTTTATGACATTATCCACCTCATTCGACCTAAACTACCCATATCATCCGGCCCAGCTACCTTACATATTACATTACATGTATATAAATATATTTTCTACATGTAATTTTCTGTCCATCTGTATATACAGAAGCACCTAGAAGTCCACTAACACTATAGCACGGACCACTCACATTTTTTCTCACGTTGGGCATACACACTCAGAATGCGCTCTCGTTTTCTCACTTTTTCTTCCCTTTTTCTTCCCTTTAAAAAGGGAGTCCAAGCAGAGAGTTACATTTTTGGAGACCATTCCATCTCAAACATATTATTACATACATATGCACAGTCCCTTTATTATAATTAATAAGGCACAGAGACACTCATAGTACGAATTGTTATATCCTCTCCGTTTCACACTATTTTCCTTCCCTCAACCTCATGCTTTATATTCAAATGCACCCAGAGACATTTAATTTCTTTAGGGAATTTTTTTTTTTTGGACTAAAGGCCAATTTTATTATGCGTCCATTTATTTTATGCATTGTTGCATCACAGTGAGTTTCTATGCTGTGCTCCATATAGCCCCATTATATAATCTGTACAGGCTAAAATCCCAAGTGAATGTTGTTAAGTCGTGAGTGTGAGTTTTCCCGTTGATCCAAATAGGGCCGTTATCTGGGTGGAATTCCGTGGATTATTGAGGATAGGATCTCAGAATTTCCAAGAGTATATGCATTTAAATATGATCCCATCACTTCTGCCGGCTTTTGAATTAGGGAATTGTATTTTGTGTGTATATGAGAGAGTAAATATGTATCTACGGAGCCATAGAAGGGACTGTTTTTAACACCTCTGCAATTGTGTGAGGATTAAAAGTGCAGTAAAATGCAAATTGGGGTTTCCAAGAATGCAGCTGAGAGAACGTGTTTGGCATGTGGATGTAAATTCGCAAGTATCTATTAATTTCCGATGCACATGAATTTCGCCAAATTTGTGGGTTCCCTTGAAATACATATTTCCCTGTTGTTTCTTGGAATTGGGTGATGAGAGGCGGATTGGGATAATTTATTGGGATAATTTTTGGGGGCTGGGAAATTGTGAAGGAAACTTTTTGAAAATGATAATTTCTTAACCAAATTTTGTACAAATAATTAGGGGCATTTTGATGGGGAACATTTGCATAATTGTGGGGCCAATTTAAATTTAAGGGTGAATGTTCCAGATTAAATTTTGAGGATAAAATTTACCTGGAAATTTTATTGGGGAAAAATTAAAACAGTTTTCTTCTCATGCATTCTTCTCCATGAGGTTAAAATCTAGGGGGGAATTTAAGGGCAAAATGTCCATCAAACATTTTGACCACTTTTGTCAGGTTTCACGGCCAGGTGCAAAATTGAAGGAGAAAATCCATATTTGTAAATTACGTAGTGTTTGTCTATTTTCAACGCTAAATGAAAAATTGAAGGGCTAAATTTCTATCAAAAATTTTGGTCACTTTTGTCGTGTTTCAACGCCACGTGAAAAATTTAACGGTAAAATCCGTCATCTCTAGATACCATAATTTTTGTAAACTTTAAACACTAAATGAAAAATTAAAGGGCGAAATTTGTATCTAAAATGTATACCCTTTTCGTCATGTTTCAACACCACATGAAAAATTTAAGGGCAAAATTGTCATCAAAAGTGTTTACACATTTTGCAATGTTTCTATGCCAAACGGATAATTTAGTGGCAAAATTTTGACCGGAAATTTGTATCACATTTGTAAAGTTTCAACGCCACGTAAAAAAATTAATTCCTGAAAAGCAAGTTCTCCTCGAAAGTAAATACATCAGTGTAATATGACACCATAGTCAAAATTCGAAATCCAAAAATTAAATTAAATCCAGTCCCTAAATTACAAGAAAAGCAAGTCCAATTGTTACATAATAATTGAATTAATTAAAAATCCCATACGCACATACATACATACATACAAAACTCCATGAAACCCCCATACAGAAGATATATTGCTCAAGCCCATTAAATCCCTTGAATAAAAACATTCACAGACACACTCGAGTCTGTCCGAACAGTAGCATTAGTTTTTAAATGAATGAAAAGTTGATTACATATAATTACTTATTATTATCTATGACTCCGGCCAATTTCCATTGAGCACAATTCAAAATAATGATTTATAATTCATATCCCTCCCCCCTAACATTCAAAACTCATATTTCCCATTGGATCACCCCCCCCCCCCACATTTAGCCCCTGTCTACTTCCCAGCACAGGATTTTCCTCACTCAATCTCTGTTTATACCCGAACAATTCCTACAAAATGCGTACAATCATAATTAAGACTATTATTTCTCTTCCCTCCTCTCAACATCTGATTAGTATTCCCCTTCAATTTATTTTTCTCTTACTAAAAAAAAAAAAAAAATCCCCCAACGATGACAATAATTTCCAAAGAAACTTCACACTCTTCATTTACCGGCCTTTCAGAGGTAATAAAACTAAAGGCGTGATAATGATTAAGCATTGCGTCACATCTCTCCATTAATTAGCATCTTATTTACAGGCCCCTCTCACACTCACACTCAGCTCCCGTTGGGACTCTGCTCTTGATCCCTCGATAAGAATTTGCACAGTTATATAAAATATACCCCAATTATTTAATTCCACTCCGTACATTACAATACATACCAATTATTATACCACTAAAAAAAAAAGTAACGCACCAAAAGTACGTAATCACCTGAATTTTTTCAATTTTATCTCCACTCATGGAAATTGTTACAGCCGGATAGGGAGGGTCTGGGCCTATAATAATTATTATATAGAGGTCCCTATACCTATGGGACCTGGCTCTACATAATTATTCTAAAAGCTTCTCACGCCAGAGTATAAAATGCGTATAGGAATTCCTTGGGTGCGAAAATATTTTTATGGGACTACATTTATGCACATACAAAATATTATAATTTTTTTCCACACGTGCATACATAATTATATATGCAAGGCATATTTATATACATACAAAAAAGCTCCCCTATTATCACTTCCAAGTGTGGACTTGTTCATTATAGGCTCTATGACTCTGTAGCTCACATATCTCACAAGTGATGATGACTCCATACTTTTTGATGCTTTATTATTATTGTTATTATTATTTATCCCCATGTATTTATTTATATTGGAAAATAGAGCAGGCTTATAAAATTCTGAGGATCTTTTTACCCCTTTAATCTTTTGTAAGGCTTATCGGACCAATAGCCTCCAATGGGAATTGCTTCCATATTATTTCTACATACATATGTATATATGGGATTTACAGAAATATATCTCTGACATATTATTACACAAGCCTAGTAAATTTCTCACAATTCTTACAATTTAAAAAAAAAATTATTATTTCTATTAACCCCTGGATTTTTCTCCGTTAAAAAATACGATGATGAGTTAAATTACCATAAAGCACAGGGTTAGAGTATGAAGAGTTTTATGCACAAAAAAAATGTTACGTCCAAAAAGAGATGATAGAAAAAAAATAAGGAATTTAAATTCTACATGTATAAGGGCTATATTGGATCACATTACGTAAATTGGATGCTTTAAAAGAAGAGATGAATGGTCCTGAAGATTAGATAAGTTCCGCTTCGTGATCCTCAATAAGGCTCAATTTTCACATTTACTTTCCTTTCAGTCCACACATAGAGTCCAAAAGAATCTCATCCCTAGATTTAAACCTATAAATTAATATCTATATGAAATCATATCCAAACAAAAATCCTATTGATTCTTCCCTTTCGAAAACAAAATTCCAAGACCTTTTGTATTCCTCTGTGGAGACTCACTCAGATAGTTCCTAAAAGGGTAATATTTTCTCTTTATATTTTAATATAGTTATATTTACGGACCCTATATACAGTACAGTACAGAAATGCTTTATATCTCTATGGCAGATTTTTTGGAGAAGAGGACAGGGGGGGGGGGTAATGTGAGAAAAAATAGAGTAATAATTAAAGCTAAGCTCTTATGATTCCTTTAGAGATCGATTAATCGTAATTATTACTCTGATGAGAGTAAAAAATAAACGTTTTTTTCTTCTCCATTCTTAATCCCTGTGTGTAATAAAAAGTCACGCAATAATATAACAGGAGCTTAATTGCTCTTGTTCAAGGTAAGATATTTTTTAAGAGTGACTTTTACTCAGGCTTTATTATCTCTTTGGCTAATGCTCCTCTATAATATAATCTAATGTGATAGGGATATTGTAATACAGGTTGGGATTCTCAGAGGATCTTAAGCCTTATATGAGCCTATAGATGTGTGTATAGATATAGACCTGGATTTTATTACATTAATCCTTACGGGGATTTGTATAAGTATGGAAATGATGTGTAATGTTATATTTGAAAGGATGTTCGTGTTTGGGTCTGGATTGAGCCTTTGTATTTTGGCTTGTCCAATAATGTTTTAAAATGCTGTGTGCGAATGGGGACGATAATGAAATATATTTCCAACTCAAGTTGAATGTGAGGGGAAATAATTTTGATCTAAATGTTGTGAGAAATTAATGAGCTTTGAAGTATTTTAAGGGGGATAATTATGTGTGTGTGTATGTTTTGTGTTTTGTGTGTGAGTGTGTGTGTGAGCCTGGGACAATTCTATGTCAAAGGGATTTCTATGGAAAAACAACAAAAAAAAAAAAAAAAGGTGTGGAGAGTAAGAGAGGGGTTTTAAACTTGTTAATTATTATTGCTCGTATTATTGTTCGAATTGGCCAATATGTTTTCCACGACTGGGCTTAACACATGAAAATGAAGTAATCAGAGGAGATAGTAAGTGTTTGCAAAGTTTGACTGTAATTAAAGGTAATTTTAAGGGTAATTTAGCTCAGGAGGAAATCGTCGTTCTTTTCCCCCCTCTCTTACCAGTGTAAGTATGAGCTTATATAGTGGCAGAATATTGGAGTATGTACATACATATATGTATAGGTATAGGCTTTAAAATGAATTAATGGGACTTGAGCTCTTGTAGTTTATGGTTATGCAAATTTGTCGTCGACTCACAATTTTATTACCTCAGTTTAGACAACAACATAAGCACAATGACGTATTTTGATAATGTGTGTTACAATTATTATTATTTTGTTTGAGGCGGGAAATCCTTTCAACATTATTTCTTTTAAGAATCCCTTATGCCTTGTAGTATTTTATTATGTAATTTTTTTATAGCGGGGGGTAAAGTAAAGGGCAAGCAGAGACAATTTCTGACACTGAAACATTGAAATGTTTTCTGTCATTGTGGTTTTAAAATATTTTAACGGATTGGGGACGCAGTGGAATTTTTCTCTATCCCCATTCTATACAAATGGATTCGATATTGGGCTGTGGAAAGTTCACTGGGGCATTGTGAGATACTTGAACTTTTGTGGATTAAAAGGTTTTTAGAATTTACACTCGAACCAATTTAACATTTTAGCATGTAATTAAGCCAAATGATTCAAATGTGGATTGTATAGAGTGTTATGGGGCATTGTGAGGCATTAGAGGAATATTTATTTCTATTACTTTGTGAAATTATTTCTAAAGGTGACATCTCCTATGCACGTCACATTTTTACACTAAAAAGCTTTAAAGTGGGCTTTAAACTGTGTGGGGGTATTGTGAGGATATTGGACAAATTTCCATAGGATGTCTTTTTTTGATTTTAAAATATTTTCAAAATTGTCACATTTAAATCTAGCTAACCATTTTTATATAACAAGCTCCGGGACTGGAACTTACACTGTTTGGGGGTATATATTATGAAACATGGAACCAATTCCCGTGGTTTTTTTTTATTTTGGTTTTAAAATATGTCAAAAATTTATAGCAGGACTTAATTATATTTTATACGTAAATTAAATTCATCTCAGACTGGAGTGCATTTGTTTTGGGGCACTGTGAGACAATAAAGAAATATTCATGTGATTTACTAATTTGACTTCAAATGCGAACATATTTAACAGTTTTAAACCAACTGGATCCAGAACAAAGTCTGGGACAATATTTTGGGGCACTGTGAGACTTATTGCCAATTTTCTCCCATGCATTTTCTCCATAGGCACAAAAATAATTACTCTCCCAATAATTCCGCTTAGGACCATTGTAAATTCCCCTCCTTACATATAAAATATTGAAGGAACATTTTCCTCCCAACACCAAATCAGCAGAAAATCAGCGTTAGCAAATATGCACTCAAAACCACGAATCACCAATAATAGGGACCAATAATAATAGTGGAAAAAACTAAAAAAATCTATATTTTGAGCAAGGGCAAGAAATTTAAAATGTGTTATTAAGCCAACAAAAACATTCAGTAAAAAACGCGTTGTACATTCCAATAAAAAATGATGCGTAAGTCCAAATTGAAAAACACTCTAAAAAATATTTAAATTGGCATTATTCATCCCTGAGCGCAACAATACTCCATAAAATTTGAAGGAATTTATAAAAAAAAAAAAACCCTCAAATTTGGTCCAATCATGTTTTTGCCTAAAAATCCACAAAATAAGGGCAAAATCCCAAAAAATGAGCACACAAATATCCCTTCACAAAACTACTAACTAACGATTGAAAACCCAAATGCATGCATTCCTTTGAGCAAAGAATTACTTCAAAGTCAAAATTGACCACATATCAATAAGGAAAGGTTCATGAGTAAAATATGCGCAAGGTAATTTTTTTATTTAAAAAAAAAAAAGCAAACAAGTAAACAAACACCAATAAAAAAAAACGTGACAGGAGTCAAGCAAGATTTCCCTTTCAAAACCCATAATGCTAAAGCATGAAATATCCCAGTAATAGAATGACACAAGGATGCTTCTCCTCTCTTTAAAAACAATAAATGGTCCAATTGATTTACATAGAATTTCTCATCCACATAAATAATGTCCGCTGTCAAGTGTAATGACATCCGATGATTGAATCTTCCCTCCAAGACTCAATCCTCAAGACCCAGGCCCTATAAAGCTGAACTTCCTCACCTCATAATAAACCCCCTCACAATAGGATAATTTCCCCATCCTTACTGTCCATTATAGCCCCAGTAAAACAGAGACTCAATGGTCATTGTAAAAGCAACCGTCCCTTCCACACTTTCTTAAATAAAATCCGAGCAATTATTTTTATCTCTGAAATTACTTACCCCTTTTTAACAAGAAATTTAAACCCGTTTCCATTCAATTGTATTTATGCATTTCCAATGAGGATGTCCAATCCCACTTTTTCCCTCAATAATGACATATACTCCATATATAAAGGCCTGATCAAAATAAAAACTTTTTCACACCATTTGTCAGCTCATTAATTGCAGGGGAATTTTTCCTCATATAAAAAAAAAGTGAAATGATTTAATTAATGTGAGCATCACTATATAGTTTTTATATACGGGGATATAAGGGGAGGGGGGGAGGTTTATAACGTAAAAAAATTTATATAATTATGTACAAATAATACAAATAATTACTATAGTTTCAACTCCGTCTCCTATCCTTACAACAATTATTATTATTGCACAAAAGTTTTTTTTTTATCATTTCATTATTCCTTCCATTTTTACTAGTACTGTAGAAGCCTGTGAGAGTCCATGGGATGCCCAAGCCATTGTTGTGTGTGTGTCTATGTCCCTTTTATTATTTTGCAATTTCACATCATTTGTTTCTTTTTTTTTTTTTACTCAACCATTGGACTCATCCCAGAGCTTCTATGTATTTTCTTGTTTGCGAGTGAGGGAGTTTTTTTTTTTTGAGACTGATTATATCCGGATGCTTGGGATTTGTCATCGTTTACATGCATCGTGAGGCCTTTCCGATCCAAGGAGGTAATTACCTGTAAACAATTACTACAACACTCCTATCAGATCCACATTGCAAAGTTAGTCCACTTTTGAATAATTATTATATAAAAATACAGGAGCCGCTCCATATATAAAAAGGCTGGAATAATTCAGCTAAAAAGTTTTGGGGCACTGTGAGATTTTATTCCTAGAAAAATGTATTGAATAATTTTTGTTTTAGGATCTTCTTCCTGGGATGGGTTTAATTTAATTTTTTTATTAATTTTAAAAAAAGAGGACTTTTTAAAGGAGTGTATTTTATAGGTAGAGTGCACTGTAGGGGTTTAAATAATTACTTTGAAACAGTACCTGTGCAGAAGGCATTAAATAGTACGATATCAATTACACTCTACTATGTGTGTGTGTGTGTACCTTCCAAGTGTTAGGTCTTCATTGAGTGTTGACATTTCCGTTTTGTGACGTGAGAGGCTCTCTGTTATTTCCAATTGCAAAACATCAGGATTTGCGGATTGTCTGCAATTTATTGCAGAATGGATTGAGCAATATTTTCTGCAAAGGACCAAATGACGTGAGTAATTTTATGAGAGTGATTTAAATTCTAATTATTTTATTTCAATCAAAAATTGTAGTAGAGGGAATGTGACGGAGGGAGGAGATCTAATGAGGAAGTTATTTTTCATGGGACTTTTTGAGGGCAGACTTTTGTCTGAATTTGAGGCTACAGATTAAAAATATTTGTCAATGGTCTTGTAATTTCTTCCCAGTGCATTATTCCAGAGCAATTTACAAAGATAAGGGTAAAATTTTGAAAGTTTTGAATTAAAATTTACCATTGGAAACCCCATAAGAAAATTGTATTTTTTAAAGCGTCTCAGCTTGCCCCATTTCTGTATTCAATGCTCTAAATCCTCCTCTGTCGTATTAAAACTATGGTGTTTAAAACCATTGAATGAATAATTATGACAAAATTATGACAAAATTATGACAATTATTCAAAATACGTTTCTTTTCTCAATTATTTAAAATTTAACCTACAGCAGACAAATAAGTCCCTGTCACAAAAAAAATACAGACCCGAATACAGAGCCGACACTCACCATGAGAAAAAAAAAGTCATTGGATTTTATTATAATTTTATAATTTGATAATTTACATTATATCATTGAAGTCTAATCCCACCATTAAACACGCCGCTACACAAAAGGACAAACATTAACCATATGCACTTGAATCTTTTAATCCCTCCAAAGGATCTCACCAATTGACACCCCATTCATCCGAAGTAATGCGTTTCCTTCCCAGCGAATGAAGTAATTTGTTACGTCTCAACACATGAGGCCTCTCTCAAAGGCTCATATTAAAGACAAGATAAAATTCTATCCCCTCCGCCCAAATTATAGTCCATAAACATAGGAACTCAAACTGCTCCAAAAACCTCCCCAGCCCTCAAATTAAATAAATAAATCACGGCCACCAAAATCCAACAATTTTCAAGATAGGGATCCTAAAGTCATTGGAGAGGCTAAATTATTAAAGGAACTCATTGTGTAAAGTGTCTCGAAAAAAAAAATTAGGCTTGTGTCCTGAGAAAATATCTTGACTCAAAAAAGTACAGCCTCTGTTGTGTATGTGTATATAGACAGGAGGGATTATTATTATTATGATGTGACATATAATCAAGGATATGCCACTCAAAGGCTCAATACCTCACGCCGTTCTGCATTCTCCCAAATAGAATAATAGTAATAGGGGCTAATTAGATTTAATTCCTGTAATCATTATATACTGTCCTATTTAACTGCATGTATGTACATATGTATATGCAAAGGGTATAAGATCCTTAAATAATTGAACTTTAAAAAAAATTATTTTTGAACTGTGTATTAAGTAAATTGTAACTGCTGTATGATTTTCTGTATAGTGTCTCAATATGCCCCAATGAAGAATAATGGAACTGGAAAGAGCTGAAGCTGAAGGGACAAGACAGGGAAATTATTTTTGAGCATTTAATAATTTTTCTTATAATTATATTATTATTGTATACCCCTATATATAGACAATTTAATGTTAATATGCTCCATATAATTCCTTCACTTGAAAAAGTAACCACACACAAGAGTCATAATCGTTCATCACTCATTCATTCTCTTGTCATAGAGCCCCAGCACTGTGTTCTGAATAGCTCTGAGAGCTCTAGTCTCAGCACTTGTTGTATAAAGTATTAACCGTGATTTTCTCCCATAAAAAGTCCATTGCCATTGTGATGTAACGGAGAGCTCAACGGGGCGAGAGGGAAAAATATATAATCTCCTTGTAAAAATTTATATACAACGGCAGTTGAGTTAAAGAACAGCCCTGCATAGTATACATACGGCAGAAAACAAGAGCGTACATATGTTTTAAGACTTGACAATAATGCTATTATTGTCCTGCTATTTTATTTTTTCGTACACACATAAAAAAAAAGTGAATTGTACTCTATTAGCTCTTGTACAATACAAAACCTCATATACACAAATACAGAGGCTGTGGACAAGTTTGAGCAAATTACTCTCATTGTTGAGGAAATCACGAGGGAATAGATATTTTAAGGTACATTAAAGAATTGACTTTTGCTCGTGCCCTTGGCAAGGCCATTTATTTTTAATGTGAGTCTCACTTTGCCCCAATTTCTTCCCCTCTCCTCTCCCTCCCCGTCCCTCTCTCAGCAAAGTTCTCGACACTCCCAGGCTCAATGACTGCTTGCAAAAATAAATAAATAACAAGTCTATTTTTATACTTGGGATTCTACAGGGTGACTAGTATACTTTGAATTGGTCCTAGCTCATGTGTGGGGGATGAAAAATAACAGTAAAATATATAAAATGATTTTAAATTTATTTGACAATTTATTTGCTCAATTTTAATTTACAATGCCAATCCTTCCTTAAGTTCTTAGACGCTGTGTCCGGAATTATTGACGTAGGAGAGTCATATTAGTCTTAAATTAATTCTCATACGATTTGCTACAAGTGTACGTTTTTGAAATATTTTTAAGAATGAAAGAACGTCCATGAAAAAATTGCAAAGTCAAAAATAGCTTTTAAGCATCTTTCCTGTTTAAGATGAATTTCCCTATGGCGTTGCTCCTTTCTGCTCTTTGAGGGTTCGTTTCCAGGATTTTTAAGGTAGAGAACTTTTGGATAGCTCCCTGGAAAGCCCATAAAATTTCCTACACAAAAACATAAAAAATAAATTTGAGAGAAAAAATTCCCCGTGAGTATAAAATTTTTTTGGAGACAATCCTAAAAAAACGACTTTGCGGTACGTTCTTAAATATTGTGACCTCAATTTTGGGCCGGCGTTAATAAAACAAATTTTGAAAAATCCAGGAAAGAATTCCCTTCAAAATGGGGGAATCAAATATTTTGTAACTTTATATCCCTTATATGGGCTTAAGAGGGAAAGGATTCCCAATACCCTGTACACACACACACACACACACACACGTCAACCTCCTACAGTTACAGGGAATAATTCACATGTGCAAATAATAGTGAGCCGCAAGTGAAATGAACAATATAATCCCTGAATCAGAATTGAATGCAAGACTGTAATAATTATGTTTTCATACTCAAATTACTAAATCCAAAGATTTGTAAGCAGGGATGGTAAATAGGGTTGCATTATATTATACAAAGCCATTCCGCTCTTGTAATTCATTATTTGGTATTGACATGATTATTTAATGCAGTATTCTTGTACAGGCTGATTACTGTATTGTCCCAATAGGGACGGACTCTTGTCATATTCTTTCCAATGGTATTTAACCAATTCATTTATTTACTTACTTACAAATCGGAGTGGAATATTTCCAAGAGTCTCAGCTTGCCCCATACAATTTCCATAATATACAGTAAGTACTACACTTTGAATTGGACTTTTATATTTTACTTTTATCCTCTTGTAAATATCATGGGATGAATGGAAGGGGAAGAAATCGTGATTATTTCTCATCTGTCTTTGCAAAAGAGGAATGATGTAATTCTAATTTTGTAATATGTAATAATTATTGTTAATATTTGAAAAGTTAATTTGGGTGATTTATGGATGAATTATTTTATTATTAAATTCCTTTTGGAGGGATATTACAACAGTTCATTGAATGTTGAAGGTTAAATTGGAATTAAGAACTATTTATCTTCTCTGCAGGGCAGAGATGCTCTCACTCTGACAGTTAATTGTTACGTATACAGGGATGGGATTGCGGATGAGAGAGAGAGAGAGATCTCTGATTGTGAGTAATAAATTACATAATGACAAATGAACTGAGCCAATAATTATGGGAGTGATTATTGGATTAGTTTTCCATTAGCCTTTTTTTTATCTTGTACAGTTGGATGTGGACATTCATTCATTCTATCTACTCAGATAGGATTTAATATTGGGTTATATCATACTTCGTGTATGCAATCCTAAAAGTCCTATCTTCACTGCAGTTATTTCTTGATAAATTGGGATTGAGAGATTCAAATCTCTCGTAATTGATAAAGTTTTGACATGTGGTTAAATGGGAGTTTCATGCTTTGGAATTACACACAAATGTATAGAGTATCGTTTGAGAGTGCGTTTGTAAGTAAATATGTATTCAACGGTGTGAGGCTTCATAAGTCATTTAATATATGGGACGAGGAAAGGTCAAGGTGAGGGTTTTTATGACTTTGCACACACAAAAAATAGCGTACTGTTAAAAAAGGCTTAATACGTTTAGCACAAAGCTCTGGGGTCAGACTATTAAATCAATTATGATGGAATGCGTGTAAGGTTTTATTAAGTAAATCACCAGAAAAAAGGAAATTCAATCTTGAGATTTAAAGCCCATATAAGTATCTACTCATTTTGTCAGACATTGAAAACTTATGAGGGATAATTTCCCTTCGGCAGCTTTATTATCCTCATTGTCTTATTCTTATTGTGAAGGAGTAAAAAATTTTTAAATTAACAATCCTCTTAAATAGTATAGTCATTAGGGCGGGACAAAAATGGAGTAAGTGTAGCAATTAGGGAGGCAGGATTTTTAGAGGTAATATTTGGCTCCTGTAAATATGGTTGGAGTTTGCCGTTATAATTACAATGTATTCATTTCCAGCGTCACGTTTGCATTTATGGGGCATTGTGAGATTCTCGAATTTTTGTATACTTTGAAGAAGGAAAAATATGGGGGACATTTTTTTGAGGAAAAGACTAACCTTGTCCGTGGACACATATTCAAGAATTAAATTAAATTTCTATAGCATTATAATTGTAATTTCTTAGGAAATTTTAACAGATTGGTTTAGGAACCAGGAATATTCTCAAAAATGTGACTTGATCATATCGTTCCTATTTATAGCAAATGAATACTTTTGAAAATGTTCCCCAGGAAAAAATAGTATAAGTAACATAAAATATGAGAAAACATATCCTGTGTATTGGATTAGGTGAATTGCGTGAGCAAAGACCAAGTGAACTCTAATGATTCAAATGTGTAATAACATCATGAGAAGCATCTCCACGATGGAATGGCTCCAACTCACAATCTTAAGCTATATTTATTTAACAGTTTCAGTGTTCAGATAAAGTATTGCAAATTCTTGGACAGGGATTATAGTGCAGGGAAATTCCTAAATATTGGTTCACAAGGGATGACAAAATTCCTGCTAGTATATAAAGATGCCCCTATATCTTACTACAGCATGTAATCAATTAACTATAATAATTAATGTATATGTAATGCTGGGGAGAATTTAATTACGCCAATACGAAGGGAATGCTATCTAATTGTAAGAGGAAACCACTATATAGATATTCACTGTATGGACTCTATTATTTACAAGTATCGAATACGTTCTCTGCTTGTATTTGCTCCGGAAGCAGACTCTAGCATTCCTCTCTCTTTTGAGGTTTGGTTGGAATGTTCGATGTATTTTGGTTCAGCAAAGGTGAAATCCGACTACATAATATGAGGAGGGAATATGCATGAGAATGCAGAGTGTATGCATAGGATGACTATAATGATTTACGAATCCCCTCCCCCGCCGGAATCTTTTGCACCTTTATCTAAAGGATAAAGTTAGGGAGCTCATATTGTGCTTGTTTGCAAGACCTTTGTATTAGCTACAAACGAAAGTCAAAGTTTATGTTTTCTGGCGTTGTTAGATTTTAGGACAAATTTAAAAAGTTTCAATCTTCAAATGTTGCTTTTTCCAAAAATAAATCCTGATTTGCTTTACTCCATAATAGTAGTTGTTCTTGAGTTTTTGAACTAGGAAATTGAATATAATGTACATAAATGAGTCACGTCTAAATTTAGTTCTTTAAACTTTCAGGCTTAAATTTGGAAAACCAATTACATTAAAATTTGATTCGGGTGAATCGGAGGCAGGGGTCCAGAAACTGTAGGAACTCGGGACCACACAGTTCCTAGGGATGAAATTTTCCTGAAAAGTTTCAGGGATGTTATTGAGAAGTCTTTTTTTAATTGCAGAAAAACAGGGATAGCCTGCGAAAACTTTTACGGATTTTTTAGGACAACTGTGTTATTGCTTGCAGAAACAGATCCAAGTGAGCAGAGTGGAGAAAGTTTACAGGGATTTTCAGGGGAAATGCCTTTTTGCTTGCACAAACAGTGCTGGTCGGAATTTAAGCAGAGATTTGTACGGTACTGTAAATATAGTCTTTTCCATGCAAAAGCAGGGACGCTTCAAGATAATTTTCAGGAATTCTTTTGGAAAAATGTCTATAGCTTGGAAAAACCGGAACTTACTGAATAATACTTCCCGTATTTTCTCTTACAAACAAAACTACTCAAGATTGTATTCAAAAGCTGAAGGACCACAAAATCTCCGTCATGTTATTCGATAAACTTACGCCATTAAAATTGAAGGACAGTTTTATTCTAAAATTTCTTGAACTATTGATTTCATACCCATAACATGTTAATGCTAAGACGTCAGTGTTGATGATACCCTTCAAAATATACAAGTGAACATTACAGTGCAAGAAATATATTTTTGTGAAGTAAATTATGTAATAATAATAATATAATTATTTAAGTATAAAAATAAATACACGATATAAATAACTAAAAATTATCAATTTAATTCAATATTAATACTAATAAATAATTAACCCTATTCAGTTAAACCTAATTTTCTAATGAGCTTTAATATGTTGACGTGATGAAAATATATTTTTTTAAATGTTAATACAAACGTGAATAAATAATGCTAAAATATCATATCAAGAATTATGTCACACTTGAATCCTTTAGACTGTTGGAGCCAGATGGTATTTCTGAAATTGCTGGTTGAGTATTGAGATCCCCAGACAAAATAGATTTTAGCTTTAAACCTTTCTTCTTCCAGTACTTACTTCGATTGTATTCGTTGTACTTCAACCGGCCTTCCTCTGTATGAGATCTACGAATGTGAGCCGAAAGCATTTTGGTGGTTTTGAAAAGGTTACCACACTGATCACAAACGATGGATCTCACATCCGTGTGACAATTATCAATATGTGACTTTAAAATGTAAGGTTTTGTATATCTATTCCCACAGTGCTCACACACAAACTTCCGATCGGTTACGTGTTTCCTAGTATTATGAGCTATAAAACGGTCGACAGTTTCAAAATCAATGTTGCACTTGGAACAAAAGGAGGTGAGTCCGGCTCGTTTTTTCCTAATTTTTTCCTTAGCCCATTCAGAATTTTTGCGAAGCTGCTGTAGGTATTTTTGGTAACCCTCCTCTGTATGCATACGTTTCAAATGCGCGTTAAAGCTTGCTTTGCCCTTTATCTTTTGTGGGCATTCGGTGCACTGAAAATACTCCACCTCACTGTGCATTTTCTCCTTATGTAATGCAATACAACTATTATATTTTGCAGTGTACTTACACTCATCGCAAGAAAAAGGTCGATCATCCTTATGGACTAGTCCGTGCCTTTTTAAGGTAGGCCAGTCTCTGAATTCCTTCCCACATTCTTTGCAATCGTAAGGTGGTAAATGAAAATATGATGAAGTCTTGCCACAGGTTGGTTCATGTTTCATTCTCGTTTCCTTATTAGAAAATACTCTTCCGCACGATCCACACAGCACTGTTTTTTTAACACAATGTGTTTCCTGCAAATGCTCAATCCGGGCACATTCCGTATCAAAATCCAATTCACAATAAACACAGGGGAAGGGATGTACGAGCTTTCGTCGATAAAATGCTTCAACACCTCCTGGATATGGCAAAAGAGCAGTAGTAGTACCTTTGCGACTGCGACTGCGACTTTTCTTGCAGGCTGTAACACTCATGTGACGAGTAGATCTTTTAATTATGGACCCTCCTTTCCCTTCTTTTGACACCTTGCGTTTCTCCTTCTGTGATTTAGAAAACTGGGATTCGACTTTTTTTCTCCTGACTCCTTGCTTCGGGTTTCTGCGCGTCTTGCTTTTTATTTTAAGCTGAATCTCCTGGCCTGGATTTCCTTTTTGAAATAAACGCACAATTAAGAATGCATAATTCATTAAAAACCTGTATCCATACTGCGAAAGCCACAGTCCAGATAAGGGAGCGTTCACAAATGACGTCATCCAAAATACTGGTTTTTAGGCACCCAGTCACACACTTGTCATCAGACATCATCATGTGATGAAACGACGCACCCACCCCATGTAATGACGTCATCATCACCAGGACTGCACAATTGAAAATGCCCTGGGTTTTATGCCTGCCTACCTAAAAATGCCCTGAAAATGTCTTAATTTGAAAATGCCTGGCATTTTCGGCAAGTAACCAAGTCGAAGCAGATTGAATCAAACTGCCAAAACTGTTAACGGTTAAGCAAAAAAATCGTTGGTAACATTCGTCGGTTGATGACATCATCATTTGGTCAAATCCACCCTACCACTGCGTCATCAACATCATCATCTCCCGTTAGCACCCACCCACTAATTTGATGACGTCATTTGTGAACGCTCCCTAAGTTTGAAAAACTTGCTTTTCCAGTTAGTATGAGCAGCATGAATTTGTAATTAGTTTGACATCTTGTGGATAAATTAAGGAATAATCACTGACTGTGGTATAAAAACATTTTGATATTGGAACCTCTCAATAATAATTTAGTTTGAAAACAAAATATAAACCATTGTTACTTATTTTGTATTAATCTAGAACAATAATTATTTCACCTTCACTAAGTTTGGCTGGTGTGGTGTCGCCCTCCGAATGATTACTCTCAGCATCCGAAAATGTAACGTTATCTTCGAAATTATCCTCATAAGAGTTCGCAGTTTCCGATTTTACAGCAATACCAGTCTGGCTTCGATTTTTACAAGGTATCTCGTCAGATTTTAATCTTTTCAAAACAACCCACGGGCCTTGAAGAACAACTTTTGGCTGTTGATCCTCTAATTTCCCAAGGTCCTCAAGAGGCTCTACCTTTATGTCATCAATGCCAGAAGGTTGTTCATCTCCACAGTCATTAAAATCATGATCAAAGTCCTCAACTTCAGTTCCATCACTGACACGTATTAGACTCTCAGTGATTACCTCATGAACCCTTTGAATCTGTCTTGAAATATAAGACTCCAACTTCCGTACTTGAGCAAACTCTTCGAAGCTAGCATTTAGTTGTATGAGGATATTGAGGCAGCTGCGGCACAGAGGAATATTTTCCTGCCATTCTAGCTGTAGAACTTTATTACACTTCCCGTTCACAAGCTTTAAATAAGACAAATTAAAAATCCTATCCAGGATCAACGACACCTTAGTTATAGGCTCATCCCTAATCAACTCAAAGAAAGCCGTACTTTCATCCCGGTCATCACACACAAATAGTGACTCGCAACAATTCCTGCATTCTTCCAACGGCAGACCCTCCATTATAGATGTGTCAGATGGTTGACCCGATGTCTATGCCTACATCAAAGTTGTACAACAAAAATAATAACATTTATAAATACGTAAAATGACAATTATACGAATATACATCAATGACTTACAACTACAACTATAGTCATAGAAGGTTGTTGTATTTCGAAAGAACACAAACTTGACGAATGCGTCTGCATGACATTTGAAGAATATATTGGGAAAGGTTAAAGTAAACTCGGGGACGGGACATTGAAACAACACAATAAACTACGGGACGGGGAACAACATTACGGTACCGGATGGGACAATTTGCATTAAACGTGACGTGATAACTTTCTCATGGGATGTGACGGTACACCTTTGACTGGAAGGGATGGGACAAAATTTATCGGGTAGGACATACGTTTGACTAAATGGGACAAATTTATGATGGGAGGGGGTCTGACAGCTTTGTCATGGACGGCAAAAATTTCCAAAGGCGAGACATGACATTTTTTTTTAACGGACGAAGCACATTTTAAAGGGATAAGACAAAGTTTTGAATTGACGGGGTTCCCACAAAATCTCACCTACCACAGAATCCCGCCATCCGAATCACTTCCCGCAATTTAACGGAGCCTTATCACTTATCGCACCTCCCAACAAGGAATTATCCAGCAGTTCTTTGCCTGATGAGAAATTGCTGGGCCCGTATGCTGTCTTGGGTGGGTAATGGAATTTTTCTGTCATTTGGGAACCCGTGTCCCGTCACTTCAAAAGTTTGTCTTTATCCCGTTAAAATGTGTCCCATCCAGTTAAAATGTTGTCAAGTCCGTCCCAAGACAGAGTCATGACATCCCGTCCCGTCATAAAAGATTCGCTCAAACGTACGTCCTATCCCGATAAATTTTATTCCATCCCGTTCATTCAAAACATGTCCCCTAAATCAATTCTCCCGTCATGTCCCGTGACAAACTTGTCACGTCCGGTCTAAATAAACAACAAAATTATAAAATTTTAATTAGTGTTGATTTTTACAAAGACAACACTAACAATAAGTCAAGAGTCAAAATGTCCCAACAATCACGGAGGATCAACTGCAAAAACAAAAGTTGACGCACAACGAAATCAGAGTTTTGAATTTATTCAATAATACTGCGCTAGAAGTATGCAAAACATAAATACTAAATAATGATAATAAATGAGAAATGAAAACACTATTACACTTTCACCCCAATTATATTTCATCACAGACAGTTTGAAAGCGGGAAGGGAATAAATCACAAATAACTCCATTTAAACTTATGCCATTACATGCTGTCCCTAATAATTACATATTACACTTGTATTTTTACTTGACTTTATTCTTCCTCACCTTTACAATGACAATATTTACAGCACAGCAGACTGGTTTTGTTTAATGTAAAAACGACTGTGTAAAAAAAAATTATGGACGCATGTTAAATGTCCAAATCCCTTTTTTCAGGTTACAAATAATTATTGAGCCGAGATTCTTAGGATACATCATACATGGGCACCCTCACGAGGGATTGAGGGATGCCTCGCCCTCTCCCTCGTCCTCGCCCTCACAAACTGCGAGGGTGATGGCGAGTACACGTTTATTTTAGGCGCCCTCATGAACATGAGGGAGAGGACCTATGAATAGGATGTGAACGAAAGAGGGGGAGGCAGAGTACACATTTAAGCCCTCACGACCTTCTCTTACCTTAATCGTTATGCTAAAACCATACATATATTGTTCTGTAGCAAGACCAACTTCATAACGTCTTAGGTACATGGTTTATGGCCCTGCGCAAAAATCCCAGTCTTAATTTTTAAAAGTAAAAGGTCCTCTTTTTTAGGTTAAAATTTCTCATATTAAACTCCAGAAACAAATTTCATTTAAGGATTTCGGGGAGACATGGTCATTTGTAAACAAGGGCACCTGGGCTTTATATTCGATTAATGCTGTTTTCAGACCCTACTACTGAATATTACTGGTCTGAGGTTATGTATGTATGTATGTATGTATGTATTTATTAAGTGCTTTTTAGAACTGTCTACAGCACATCAAAATAATTAACACGATATTGATTACATAGGTATAATTGTGATAGCAGTGAACACTTATTCGTTACGGCACCATGCTCTCATTTTAAGTGCATTCTTTACAAAATTAGCGATTTTATAACAGTTAATAGAGGACGACAGTTTGAGTAGGTAGATCCAGTTCCGCTCACTTACAGACCTTAAGTCTAAAATTTCAGCAAGGTATTCTGTACGAATAGGGTTCAGTAGAGGGCAGCGAAACATAAAATGGTAAATGTCATCAAATTCATGTAAATTACAAATTGAACAGAGCGCTAGGGGGTAAAACTTATAAATAAAGCCGTTTAATTTAATACGCTGGGGGATATGAGCTTGATTCGGTGACAGTCGTAGCTGGGAGATTATCCGTTGGACGTAGAGTAGGTTCGAGGTTTTGAGGTACGGCTCGCATGTGAGTTCCGTCGGCTCCCTATGTAAATTGCTGTAAGACGACTCGTTCATCCTAATTACATCTTCCCATTTGAGTTTATTGCGTAGGTCTTCCAAGATGTCCGCCATAGCCACCTTCAAAATTTGAGGCGAATGTGCCTCCCAAACGATTCCATGCCCCAGCTCGGTTAGGGTCGATCTGACTGAGGATGCCCACGAAGAATCGAGCTCCATTGAAGCTTCATAACACTTTTTTGTTAAGCGTTGGCAGTCCATAGATAGAATACGTCCCCAGAATTGTAGGGTTTGTTTGACCACGTTGTATTTAGCATGTACTCTTCCCGTCTCCATCCTCACAAGGTACCCTGGTGTACATCTCGGCAGCTGCAGCAGGCTCTTTATGAAGTACACGTTAAGTTTTTCCAATTCCTCTTCCTGCTTCATCCCCCAGATTGCGCTACCATAGAGGGCCACTGAGTTGACTAAGGAGTTAAACAGTTTAGCTCGACTTGACCATAGTTCGGTGAGATTCCCGCAGATCACCCTCCATGCTTGCGCCGCTGCCGTGTTAAATTTACCATTAGCACTAAATGGGACTCCCAGGTAGACAAATTTTGACACTTTTTCGATGCCTTCTCCCGCGTATGTCCAGCTCTCTTTGTAACCCAGTCGCCCGGACTTTGAAAAGATCACAATCTTCGTCTTCGACACGTTAACCTTCAGCATGTTACAGAAGCAGTAGTGCTGTAAGCATCTGAGTTTCATTTGCAGGCTCCCTCTATCGTGTGCTAATATTGCGGTATCATCAGCATATCGCAGAGAATGAATGTGTGTACCCGGAGAAATTTTTATTGGGCAGCATCCTCTCTGCTGGAAAAAATCCTCAAAATCATTACTGAATAGATTGAAAAGTAGCGGCGAGAGGAGCTCCCCCTGGAGTAGACCACAGTTAATTTGTATCTTCTCTGACAGCTTTGTTTGTAAACGTATAACCGCTCCCGCTTGACCATACAGAGCAGCGATGGATCGTATCATCTGCCCGCTTACTCCGAGCTCAAATAATTTCTCCCACAGGATTGCGTGCTCCACGCTGTCGAATGCCTTCTCGTAGTCTACAAAGGCTACATATAAGGGTTTTTTTCTGCGGTGTATAAAATCGTTAACTGTGGCGCTCAAGGAAAATAGGAGGTCCTCACATCCCCGCTTCTTCCTGAAGCCGGCTTGGGTCTCACACAGAAGCTTGGTTGACTCCGCCCACTCGTTCAGTCTCGCTAAAAGGATTTGGGTAAACCATTTAGAAGTGCAACTAATAAGCGATATTCCCCTATAATTGCCCGGACTTTCTCTATCTCCCTTCTTATACAGCATAACAATTTCAATGTCACCCCAGATTTTCGGAGGGTTGCCCCCCTCAGAGATATGATTGAATAATGCCTGAAACAGTACTAGAAATTTGTGGGGTAGAGCTTTCAGAAATTCGTTTGAAATTCCGTCCACTCCGGGCGCTTTACCATTCTTTAGCATACTTCTTGCTTTCAGGCATTCTTCGAGTGTGATCAGCTTGTCCAAGTCTGGATGTCTACAGTCTGTGAATACTGAATCAGTTTGGGTCTTGTTTTCTCCTAGGAGTTTCTTGAAATGCTGCGTCCAGTCACTTTCACTTATGCTGTTTGCAGCCTGGGGTTTACGGGGTCTAATGCGTCGCACTGCCTTCCAGAAGTTGCTAGTTTGTTTAGCTTGGTTTATGTCCACTTTGATCGCATTGTAAAAATGCGACTTTTTCTCTTTAATAAGCCGGCGGTGTCTCCTTCTACTCTCCATGTATACTTCCCGCATACTTGCTGTGAATCCCGTACTACGGAAGGATTTAAAGTCTCTTCGCAGTTTTCGTTTTGAGCTCCAGCAGTCGTTGTCGAACCATGGCTTATTATTTAGATGTGAGGCATAATTTATTTTTTTAAGCATTCCAGCACCCTGCGCAGCATTCTTGATAGCATTATTTATAGCTTTAACGAGGGCATCCGGGTCGATAGGGCTTGTTCCACTGATATCCACTTTCTCCAGAGCTTCTGTTAACTCCTGAGATTTATCCGGATTCCACTGTAGTTTATATGTCAAAGCTGGCAGTTGTACGGTACGATCGTGTAATATTTCCCCTGTCGTAAGTAGGATAGGCTGATGGTCTTCGTTCTCAAAATCGAGCACTTTCAAATCTTTTACATTCACGGCAGCCAAGTCATTGCAGGTGATAAAGTCAATTGTGCTACAGCCCATGGGACCTATGTACGTATGCCTTCCCGGTCTGTCTCCATCGCATCTGCCATTAAGTATAGTTAAGTTTACATCCTCCAGCATGTTGTGCACATAGCAGGCCTGTGGTGATAGAAATAAGTCCACACAGAGTCTTTCTTTGTGAATGTTTGCATTTTGTGCTACAACATCGTTCACGTTCCCAGAGTTCCCCAACCTCACATTAAAGTCACCACCTATGAATACCTGTACGTCTAGCATTGAAAGAATCGCAAGCTCCTCCCAGAGCATACTCCATATCACTGTTTGTTTACTTAAAACTGGGTTGATGTAGATACATCCAACTATCACTCTTTTGCTTGTCTTCAACGCTTTAAATTGCACGATAATCCACCAACTTGATTTACTTACAGTTTTTTCAACTTTGAATTTGTTTTTCTCATAAAGTATGCACAGGCCCCCACTTGGTCTGCCCTTTATATGACATTTCACTGCTGGACTTGTGACTGAGGTTATGGAACCTATTTGTGACTAATCTTTATTAACCGGAGACGTAGAAAACAGCTTTGATCAATAATAGCCATTTTCTGAGCTACTGAATCGATTATAATGAAGAATTATTGTCAAAGGCCAACAAAAATGTCTTTTATAACAAAATATTGTAGTTTGACTACTGAATGTTTTCCATGTTGCCGACAATTAAAATATAAGGAAGATAGGCACCGACGAATTAGATTTTTAAACTTCTTTTTTACGTTATTTTCAGGACAAAATCGAAAAAACATTGTAAATTGTTCAAGTTTTTTATACTTTTTACACTTATGTCAACCACGAAACCTAATATGTACCTGTACCCAAATACCTGGGTAAATCCTACACCAATAAAGGTCACTATTTTGAATACAGTAGTTTATTTCAGCAATTTTTTTAAAATTTGTTTTGAACGCTTGGTTGTAGGAAATTTTATAAACTTTCTAAGCTATCCAAAAGTTCCGTACGTTCAGAACTGGGAGGAATGTGGACACATATTGAAGTTGTCGTATTTTAAACAAGTGTCCGCGAAAAAGTTATTTGAAGGCACAGGTATTGTAGGAAATTGTAGGGGGGGTTATTTACGTGTAATATAAAATAACGAGGGCCCTCATGAGTGCGAGGGAGAGGGGTGTATTTTAAAAGTAGCCCCTCACGAGGGCGAGGACGAAGACAACCCGTAACGTGTCGCTCGATTGATGACGAGGGAGAGTGCGAGCAGGCTATATTCCATTTCTCGCACAAAGAGGCGGAGGGGGAGAAAAACGCCCATCTATGGGATACATGTTGACAATTTTAAACTTCGCGGGAATCTCTACGCAGGTTTTAAGAATCCAGTATTACAGTGAACCAGAGGTGTCCATCCTTCGAAGGATTTCCTTCAAAGAAGGCTTCTTTGAATGAATTAAGCGTTAGCTTCTGCAATTTTGAAGGGAGCGGAAGGAAGGTTAGATAGGAAAGAAAGGCTGAACCCTAGACACCTATTCTTACTAGTTATTGACTGATACCAATAAATTTCTAACTTAAACCCTCCATGCTGGAATCTTTCGGTTTTGAGGAACTGTCATGGGCAATGACGTTTCCTACTTCCAATTCCACAATTCTCAATAGAATTTCAATCGGATTACGGATTCCCGACCCGTGACACCTACTCTTACTAAATACTGACTGATATCAGGAAATTTCAAGCATTAAATCTCCATGTTGGTATTTTATTTGGAAATGAGAGAACGTCTAAATCGAGGGTCAGAATTCTGTAATCAGATTGAAATTTCATTGAGAATTGTGGAATTGGAAGTAGGAAACGTCATTGCCCATGACAGTTCCTCAAAACCGACAGATTCCAGCATGGAGGGTTAAAGTTAGAAATTTCTGGATATCAGTCAATAACTAGTAAGAATAGGTGTCGAGGGTCAGGATTCTGTATTTGGATTGAAATTCCATTGAGAATGGTGGAATTGGAAGCAGGAAACGTCATTGCCCATGACAGTTCCTCAAAACCGACAGATTCCAGCATGGAGGGTTAAAGTTAGAAATTTCTGGATATCAGTCAATAACTAGGGTTGTACTACGATATCCGTCCCCAAAATCGAATGTTCCGAATTACGATATCCGTCCCCGAATTACGATAACCGTCCCCAACTTCCGAATTACGATAACCGTCCCCAACTTCCGAATTACGATAACCGTCCCCGGATTACGATAACTGTCCCATAAGCCGAAAACACTAGTATCCGTCCCCAACAAAGCATTTCGGCGTACTTGGCACGTAGTGCCAAGTTAATACATAATTATAATACCATAATAATAATAAGAAATCCCATGATAAAACCCTATATACCAGATAGGAAAGAATAAGCCTGCTCACTTACAGTCCCTACCAGCTTGACGAGCTTATTGAACACACCGGCTGAATCTTTTATTTGTATTTCGTATTACAATCACTTCAATAAAACGTTAAAATACAGCTTATTTCAGCACAACGCTCACACTCATTTCGCTAATTTCAATCCTTCTTAACCATCTCGTCCTCCCAAGTGTTGATTCTGTGTGGTAGTCGTTGAGGACAGTGAGGGTTAGGTTAGTTTAGGCTGTAAAGGGGTGCCGAGACTACAATGGCCCCGCAGGGGCCTTCGTAGTCACATTGGCACCCCTTTCCAGCTCTAAACTAACCTAACCTGAACGTCCGAAACGACGGGGTTAGGTTTTCAATCCGGAAAGCTGGTATGCCCTTGGAAATTGTACATCGGGGACGGTTATCGTAATTCGGAAGTTGGGGACGGTTATGGTAATTCGGAAGTTGGGGACGGTTATCGTAATTCGGAACTTTGCCTTTCCTTCCCCTGAATCCTAACCCTTCCCCCAAAGGGCCATCCTTTCCCCCGGCCCTTAGGTTTGTTCCTCTACTTGGGACAGTTATCGTAATCCGGGGACGGTTATCGTAATTCGGAAGTTTGGGACGGTTATCGTAATTCGGGGACGGTTATCGTAATTCGGAACATTCGATTTTGGGGACAGATATCGTAGTTGCCCGATAACTAGTAAGAGTATGTGTCAAGGGTTACGAATCTGTAGTCGGATTGAAATTTCATGGAGAATTGTGGAAATGGTAGTAAGAAACGTACTTGACCCTGTCAATCCCTCAAAATCGACAGAGTCCAACTTGGAAATTCCATGCCTGAAAGTTTTCCATATCAGTACATAACTACAAGCATTGAGTGGCAGGGGTCACGAATCTGTACTCGGATTAAAATTTAATTGAGAATTGGGGAAATAGTATTGGGAAACGTACTTGACCCAATCAGTCCCAAAAAATTGACAGAGTCCTAAAATTTCATAAATAATCCTTGCGCACATTTAATACGATATGAATGGCAGCATTTAGTGTAGTGGTTGGGAATCGCTGAATGGGAGGGATGATTTTTGTAGAGTGAGTGTTGAAAAAATGTAAGTGATAGGACAGTGGGGATAAATGAACACCCGCCATTGCTGCACTTCGGAAATCTCGACGTTCATTAGGAAAATATAGTAACCTTTCCGAACTGTACAGACTAAACTCTAATTTGTTTGGTTATGTTAATCCGTGTTGAAAATATTTGAGTTTTTATAATAGTTTATCGGATTTCGCCTTCGTTGTCAGTTCTGAAGAAAAATCTAAAATATAGTAAGTAAATTAATGAACGTAAAAAGGGGCTTTCGGGAGTACGAAGAACAAAAAGTAATTTTCAATATTTATGCTTCTAAGAGAAAATGTAAATCATCTACAGTACTCGTCAATGCTTTTAGGAGTATTTTTTTTTGTAATATATTGTTGATTTTTGCAACCTCGTGTCTTAGTTCTCTGCAAACTTTCAAGTAAGGTCACTTAATGCTGTCACATTTTCAGTTCAAAGAACGATTTATATGTAAACATGCAGGTACATTAATTAAATGGCAAGGGCAAGTGAAAATTCATAAGAGATTTGGAAATGTGGTATTACATTTTTCGGTCGAAAACTTGAACTCTGGAATCGAAAAGGGGCATTTGAGCCTTGAGCCTGTTCTTGGTTTAGCGTTTAGGTGCAGTATATTATATGTATTAACAATAAAACCAATGTTGCAAAAAATAATGTCGGCGGATTATTTAGCCGTGATTTACGTTTTAATAGTACTTGCTAAAGATCGTCTTGAAAGTGCCAAGTTGGAGTTTCCGAAAACAAGAATGAGAGATGTCTTTGTGTTATGTGAGGGTCCATTGCAGTCCGTCCTCTTTCAGTAGTGATCAAGCACGGTGTTGGCAGGGGTCGGATTTATGTGAGAAGACGGGAAGAATCTTCCCACGGAAAAAAATTTTCAGCACGGAAATTTTCAAACGGGATTGCAAACGGATTTTCAAATCCGGTTGAGGTGTTTTATTGAAAACAATTTTTGTCAGCAGGGATTTTTGAAATTGTTGAGGTGTTTTACTGAAAATGATATTTGTCAACAGGGATTTTTGAAATTGTTGAGGTGTTTTACTGAAAATGATTTTTGTCAACAGGGATTTTTGAAATTGTTGAGGTGATTTACGAAAATGATCTTTTGTCAGCAGGGATTTTCAAATTTGTTGGGGTGTATTACGAAAATGATTTTGTCAACAGGGAGTTTTAAACTTGCTTCGAACAGGGACCTCATGACCAGCAGGGAAAATGAACAAAATCTTCCAGGGAGATTTACAAAAATCCGACCCCTGGGTGTTGATAAATGTAAGACTGGGCTATAAATATTGACTTCACCTTTTATACCTGGCCCTCTCCTATCAGGATATATTTTCGGGTTTAATTGAACTTGGCAATGGCTACCGTCGTTTGGTTGTACCATAGTGCTATGTTAAGGTAAATAACTACTATTTATGTTGAAGCCTGTGAACTATTTACTTTATGAAAGTCAAACGTTGGTAGATGTTATTAATATTTTTTTAAATCATTTTTGCAAGAACTGGGATCACATATTTCCTAAATAAAATTATAATCACCGCGAATGAAACAATATTTCATGTAATTAGGAATTTACTGTCAATAAATTTTCAATACAGGATCTCAAGACAGTAATTTTGTTTTATTAGCTCATCTATAGGTTTTCTCCTTAGATTGTTCTAATCCATTACTTTCCTATCACACTGCAATTTCCATCATACATGTAGTGTTAGCAAATGGAAAATGTCTTGCAAAACAAAAGTATCTAAAACCTCATTTCGAAAAATCCAGATAATTTAGGAAGAAAAATGAAAACTTGAAGACCCAATCCGAGCGAAAGCATTTATAGCTAGAATACAACGTAGTTCGGAATTCGGCATTATTAAACAAAGTTCGATTTTAATATTTACTTTTTTAGTAGCTGTCTGCTTGTGGGCATTGAAAACTACCTTTACTTCTGTGTATATCTGAATGTGCACAAAATGCCAGGGCATTTTCAGTTTGTCAATACTAAATACATCATTTTTATATTGTAAATTGTAAGCGTGTACCTATGTATAATAGAAGACGTGAGAAAAAACAGTTTATCTATATTTTAGTGATTGTTGCCGTTTCATACTAAACTGTTTGTATATTTCAAATCTACTGGAAATATTTCACTATTTTACTAACAAAGAAAATAAATTTTTGAGTAGTCAAGCCGCATTGTTAGAGCTATGGACAATTTTGATTTGTAAATTAATTTGAAGTTGAACGATGTAGTTGTGGCAGCACGGCAATCTGAACTGGATGAAGTTATAATATCACACCTGAAAGACGGTAAAATAACGAAAATGCCAATGGCTTCCGCTTCCGCAGCTAAACACCTGTTGCGCCATTTTTTTGCTACTCATAATATCTCCCTTACAATTAGTAGTAGATAACTGTAGCTGGAACTAAAGCTTCAAATTAAAGTAATCTGCCCCCTAAGAACTTATGCATGAATCACTTGGTGAGGTAAGTACTTACATGAGATGAGGATCCCACTCACTTTAGAAAGTACGTGATCCACCCTAATCACACGACGTGATTTGACCCTCAGTGAAAACCCGTTTTAATAAATTGATCAGGTTTTGATAGCAATCAGCCTATTGGCAATATCAAAGGAATTCCCGTCCGGTTGAACAGAGAACACATGCCCAGAATTAATATCAGTAACTCGGAGGAATCCAAACTCATCAATGCCTTGTATACGACATTCGGCATAATTCCTTCCACTAACCTCAACTCTGACTACGTCATCCCCATGGCCTTGTCCCGTGTGTAGCCAGTTTTCTGTATACATATTGAGGATTGAAGTTAAACCACCGTTCTCGATTTGTTCAAAAAGAACTTCCATCTGCGAAAGACATTTTGCCACTAGAGTGGCTGGAGTTAATTGGTTTCCTTCGCCAACAACAGAGTTCAAACAAAGAGTGGGATGATCATTTGACACGTTGATTCCTATGCCAATTAACACTGTGGCTGTCTTCCCTTGCAATCGAGTTTCTACCAAAACGCCTCCCACCTTGTCTGTTTCAATGTAGATATCATTTGGCCATTTCATACGGAGGCATATTTCCTGTCAAAATATAAAAAATAAAATTCAATTGTGATAATACATGTATTTCCACTAACACGTATTAGTTTACTTTCTGCAACCACAATTAGGCGGTCTGAAAATACCTTATGATTTGGAATGGTTAAGACGACTGCCATAGCAGCTACGTGTTGAATCAACGGAAGTCTTCTTCCAAGTTGGGAATCCAGAGGTACATTGACTTGAACTGTAAAACATGCACAGCCTTCCGGGCTCAGCCAGATATTTTTCCCCCTACCTTTACCACAAGTTTGCCTATTCGCAACCACGACAATCCCATGCTTCAAACTGTGGCCTTGGAATGCATGCATAGTTGAGGTAATTACATCTGTATAGATCACAAGGCGCCCCAATTCTTTTGTTGTAAGGTTCTGGATCATATTTCCAAACAAACCCCGTTTTAATACAGGCATGTAAGACAAAAAGCAATTAAAGCATGCAACAAGGATGAGATAATCTTCGATTTAATTATTACGTTGAAATAATCCAACATGGAAAATTTTTCTGGGCATTCCAGTAACACAGGAAACCTTTCATGACTAGGTTTGGTGCCTTTCGTACCCCTCGGAATAAATTCAATTGTCAGGTCAGACTGCTGTATCACTGAAGGAATGCCAGCTAAAAACTCCTTGATTTTCTGTAACAATAACAAAATGAAGTGTGAAATGGCAGCAAAACCTTACGTATACCGCAAGAGCAACAATAACTAGCTGTCGCATGTAACCACTAACCACTAAACACCAAGTATTTTTACGCAGATAAAATATTAAAAAGATGCCACTGACCAAATGATCTCCCAAAAGGTAACCACAAGTGTATTCAGGGGTCTTGATTCGTGTGCAATCTATGCCAAGACTCTGACTCAAAAGAATGGACAGAAGAGCCAACGAACTTTCTTCATTATTATCTTCAAAACAAACTCTCGATAGCACAGCTCGGCCCCCAAGAGCTCCTCCGTCGTAGATAATGATTGCAATTCCATTTGATTCTTTGACTTTTGCATAAACAGAAGCAGTGAGAGGTCTTGAATAACCTTCGGAATCATTAGTTTCCAAAATTCTAGAAAATCCTAACGGAAGATTGTATTCTTTTCCAGGTAACCAAAGTGTTTTCATAACTGATATAGGGTATGTTTGTGAAGACCCGTAGATCAATACAAATTTATTCTTTCCAGTTGTAGAAGACCTATTTTCAACTTCCAGTGAATTCGAATCTGCGGGACCAAACGGTGGACTTTCACAGCCCCAAGCAAACAGACGGCCACCGTCCCCTAAAAATTGTAGGAGTATCGGAATATGTTCGGTATGATTGGGAACTTTCCCTGAAAGAACTAATAGTGCCGTTTGGTCGGCCCAACCACCGACAGCTAATTGATCCCAATGGATATCATAAATTGCATACCTTGAAACAACAATATTTAATTTAACAATGAATAAATAATGAAATCAATATACGTGATCCATTTATAAACTCACCTATCATTTGCTAACATGGATTTTAATATCTCAGAGATCTCTCCTCGTTTTTTGGAATCGTCGCAAAGCACTAAAATATTTGGGGGCTTTCCAATTCGATTAGGAGTCCTTGTGCTCATGTTCGCGCTGGAACCGGACTTTGCACTGATTTTTCTCGGGGAAGAAAATGCAGAATAGCTTTTAAAGTCTTTAGTCGCAGCACCTCCAGACAAAATCGAACGCTTTTCTATGGCTGGACTTTGAACTCGACTACTTGTCTCACTTTTGTGGCCCGGTGGAGGACTCCCTAGGTTTTCTAAAGATTCAAGCCTCTGTATTGACTTGTTCTTACTGGTACTTTGGGTTGCCGATGACGACCTGGAAGATGTTTCCTCGTCCACAGACAATGACTTGTTACATAACAAGAGGGAAGACAAGCTCGAAGATTTACTGCTTAGAGTACCGGAGCAAAAGCTACCCATACGACGTCGTCCCAACAATGGTTGTTTCTGACAATGAAAAATTGTCGATTTATTACACTCAGCACGACTCGGGAGCAGAGCTTCTGCCGGGGACGGGGACGGGACGTCGGGACACTCGACGGACCGGGACGGGACGTCCCCGGGGACAAAATAATTGTCCCCATGTCGTAGTCGGGACGGGACGGGGACAAAAAAAATGTCCCCATTATATCAGGGACGGGACGGGGACAAAACAAATTGCCCCCACTATATTCGGGACGGGACGGGGACAAAAAAAATAATTGTCCCCATTATATTCGGGACGGGACATGCTTTTTGGTTGTGTATAACGGGACGGGACGAGCAAGCATAGCAGAACAAGGATAACGTTTCAGCTTTAATGCTCATGAGTAAACTATATTCTGTGAACACTATTTCCCCGAATGTAATACATTCGATTTTAGGTTGTAGAAAATGAGGCTTGTTGCTCAAAAAGTTAAGGAAGAATCTTGGAGCCACGATTATATAAATGTGTTTTTTATGTTTTTGGTACAAATATTTTTTGTACGAAATTTTCCTCATGTTCCGATTTTCGGTATGAGAATGTCGACAACTGTTTTCAGTAATTATCGGGACGGTACAGGAATTTTGTTCACATGCCACGATTTTCGGGACCGGGGACAATTTTTTTTTAAATTTTGGGGACGGGACCGGGGACAACGTTTTTTAAAAATGTTGGGGACGGGACGGGGACAAGATTTTTGTCCCCATGTCCCGACTTTCGGGACGGGACCGGGGACAACGTTTTTTTAATTTTTTGGGGACGGGACGGGGACATGGTTTTTGTCACGGTGTCCCGATTGTCGGGACGGGACTGGGGACAAAGGTTTTTAAAAAATATCGGGACGGGACGGGGACGGGACAAGAATTTTGTCCCCAACAGAAGCTCTGCTCGGGAGGGAATCCCGTACAGGAGTACTTGTAGTAACTAGCGAGTGATATTGCATTATGCCATGCATAACAAATATTTACATGAACAACAAGGAAGTCAGGATTGTGTAATTCGATCATACCTCTGTATTTGTGACTGTGACAGAAACAGACTTTTTTTTAGGGGATCTGTCATACCAATTCGGTAACGTTTTTATAACATCGTCATTCTCTTCTGGCGAAACTTCTTCTGTCGTTGCAATGTCATGCTTGGAGGTCTCTTTTGATAATGAGGGTTTAGGAGTTCCATGTGGGGTTTCACGATTTTCGAAAACTCCTAAATATCCAACGAAGAATATTTTGTCACATTTGTAGTAAACACATTGACAGCTAAAGCTTTGGAATTTCCGTACTTTTTATTTATTAGAATATCTTTAGGTCCTAGATATATACTTACCAGCTCCTAATCTCTGAAGATCACCGGGGGTAAAGGTTGAATTGTTTTCTGCAAATACTTCAGATTTTGAAATCAGTGTTCCTATTGTCCCTTCGCATGTCACAGCTGTAACAATGCAAATAAGGTTGTCATGACATAAGTACCTGAAATGGAATGTGGATGGAATTGCTCATACTACAATATTTTATCTGCAACAAGTCCAATAATCAGCCGTACTTAAATTTTTATTAAATTGGTGTTATTGATGAACTGGATGCGGTGATTACGAATCTGAAAACTTGTCCAGGAGATTTATAATTTCCAAAAAATTGGAGGTCAAAGTTCACGTATAATAATATAATAATAGGAATAATCGTTAATGGTTTCTGATTCGTACTTCACACTGGATTTGGATCTAACAGTACGATCGGCGTAATGATTATAATTTACGATTCTAAAAGAATTGTGTAAACAAAAAATTAACATTAATTGTTTACAATTTGTCAAATTGTAAGGGATGTTAATCATGAATGCATTTACACGGTGTCGACTATCTATTTGCTTCAACCCTACGGAAGCAAATATCCCATAATAGTACTCCAACTATACCTATAATTATGTCCCGGTAAAATTCTTTCAGATTCGTAATCACCGCATTGAGTTTAATAATCGTCGGTGAAACTTCCTAACCGGCTAAAATAAAAAATGCTTAGAATACAGACCGGCTATTTAGCGCTGTCGCTCAATACTCACAACAGCCATAATTCCCCCATTTCCCTTAACTTGACCACACCTTCCGCTCCCCTTACACTAATCCCCACGTACGTACTACCATACGTACTACATCTATACTCTCCATCCCATTATTTCCCCTCCACTTCCCCTCCACCTCCAGTCCACTTCCTTTCCCCTCCATTTCCACACCACTTAACCTCCATCTCACATTATATTACACTCCCCACCACTTACCCTCCGCTTACCCCTCAATTACATTCCCCTCCACTTGCCCTTCAATTACATTCCCCTCCACTTCCCGTCCGCTTACCCTTCAATTACATTCCCCTCCACTTTCCCTCCACTTTCTTTCCATTTTCCCTCCACTTCCCCTTCAATTATATACCCCTCCACTTAACCTACAATTACATACCCCTCCACTTTCCCTCCACTCAACCTACAATTACATACCCCTCCACTTTCCCTCCACTTAACCTACAATTACATACCCCTCCACTTTCCCTCCACTCAACCTACAATTACATACCCCTCCACTTAACCTACAATTACATACCCCTCCACTTTCCCTCCACTCAACCTACAATTACATACCCCTCCACTTTCCCTCCACTCAACCTACAATTACATTCCCCTCCACTTCCCGTCCGCTTACCCTTCAATTACATTCCCCTCCACTTTCCCTCCACTTTCTTTCCATTTTCCCTCAACTTCCCTCCACTTCCCCTTCAATTATATACCCCTCCACTTAACCTACAATTACATACCCCTCCACTTTCCCTCCACTCAACCTACAATTACATACCCCTCCACTTTCCCTCCACTCAACCTACAATTACATACCCCTCCACTTTCCCTCCACTCAACCTACAATTACATACCCCTCCACTTTCCCTCCTCTTAACCTACAATTACATACCCCTCCACTCAACCTACAATTACATACCCCTCCACTTTCCCTCCACTCAACCTACAATTACATACCCCTCCACTTTCCCTCCACTCAACCTACAATTACATACCCCTCCACTTTCCCTCCACTTAACCTACAATTACATACCCCTCCACTTTCCCTCCACTCAACCTACAATTACATACCCCTCCACTTTCCCTCCACTCAACCTACAATTACATACCCCTCCACTTTCCCTCCACTCAACCTACAATTACATACCTCTCCACTTTCCCTCCACTCAACCTACAATTACATACCCCTCCACTTTCCCTCCACTCAACCTACAATTACATACCCCTCCACTTTCCCTCCACTTAACCTACAATTACATACCCCTCCACTTTCCCTCCACTTAACCTACAATTACATACCCCTCCACTTTCCCTCCACTTAACCTACAATTACATACCCGTCCACTTTCCCTCCACTCAACCTACAATTACATACCCCTCCACTTTCCCTCCACTCAACCTACAATTACATACCCCTCCACTTTCCCTCCACTCAACCTACAATTACATACCCCTCCACTTTCCCTCCACTTAACCTACAATTACATACCCCTCCACTTTCCCTCCACTTAACCTACAATTACATACCCCTCCACTTTCCCTCCACTTAACCTACAATTACATACCCCTCCACTTTCCCTCCACTCAACCTACAATTACATACCCCTCCACTTTCCCTCCACTTCCCCTTCATTTAAATACTGAGAGGAGAAGTGGAGGGGAAGTGGAGGGGAAGTGGAGGGGTTGAGTATTTAAAAGGGAAGTGGAGGGAAATTAATGAAAAGTGGTGGGGTTATGTATTTGAAATGGAAGTGGAGGGTAAGTGGAGGGGTTGAGTATTTAAAGGGGAACTGGACGGAAAGTGGAGGAAAAGTGGTGGGGTTATGTATTTGAAATGGAAGTGGAGGGTAAGTGGAGGGGTTGAGCATTTAAAGGGGAAGTGGAGGGAAAGGGGAGGAAAAGTGGTGGGATTATGTATTTGAAATGGATGTGGAGGGAAAGTGGAGGAAAAGTGGTGGGGTTATGTATTTGAAAAGGAAGTGGTAAGAAAGTGGAGGGGTTGAGTATTTGAAGGGGAAGTGGAGGGGTTGAGTATTTGAAGGGGAAGTGGAGGGGAAGAGGAGGCGAAGTGGAGGGTAGTGGAGGGAAGTTAAGGGTAGTGGTTTCGAAGTGGACTGGAAGTGGAGGGGAATTGTGGGATAGTGGAGGTAAACTCCACTCCACTTACATGATACACTGCAAAGGGGAATTATGGCCGGATTTCACTTTAGAGTTTCTAGCGGAAGCGCTATAGCCGGTTTTCATTTTAGGCATTTTAAATTATAGCCGGTTAGGAAGTTTAGCCGACGTTATTCTTACTCAGTACACCTAGATTTATTGTAAAAGCCTTGGAACCGCTCTGGTGTTCTGGATGTCATGTACGTTTTATTTGATCTTAAAATCCCGAAATGTTCATGCTTTCATAAAATTGACGATTGTTCCAAATCATAAAATTGGCTTACTTGTCAATCTAAACACACGCCAACCACCAACCAAAATAATCTGGCCCAAAGGATAGATGTGCATGAGGTCGATAAGTTGGCTGCGGTCAGATAATAAGATTAGAGCTAATTCGGGTCCACATTTCCATGCCGTGATCTTCCCGATCTGACAGAACTGAAGCACGTTGAACACACAATTAGTACACATGCAACAACTGCTCCACGCAATCAAGTTATTCCTAATTTAATATCAAGTTATCTACGGTGCGAATTCATTGAGGTATGTATTGTAATCCGGGATTAAATTAATCCCGGATTACAAAATTTATAAAAAATAATTAATCCCAATCCCAATCCAAGTGTTGGGAAAACTTGAATCTAATCCTCACTCCTCAATTCCCGGTTCAATGCTTTCATTTTAATCTATTAGTTTAACCCAATTATGTACATGGCAACGAATTAAACCCCAATCCGAATCCAAAACTTGTGAATTATTTGGTCAATCTTAATACCAAAATCCATTGCTGTCAGTAGTGTCGATTGGATTATATCTCTTGGTATGTCATTGCTACATTTTTCTCACGTTTTTCAACATCTAGCGGTTTCATAATAAACATGTAGCTTGTGTTTGTTGACATGTTACCAGTGCTCGGCACGGGTACGAAAAATCGGTACCCGTACCCGTATCCGTACCCGAAGTGCGGGTATTTCAATAACTGGTATCTATACCCGTACCCATACCCGAATATCCGGGTACAAATTTTTCGTACCCGTACCCGCAATGTTATCTCAATCCATGTACCTGTACCCGCATTGTACCCGTACCCGAAAATACTCGAAAATTGTACCCATACTCGGGTATCTCAGTGTCGTACCCGTACTTGTACCCGGGTACTTTATCCAGATTTGTTTTAATGTAATACATAGTACGTTATATGTAATAATGTATGACACCTGAGTGGGTAATTTTGACTAGCTAGAGAGGTATTTGACATTATATATTTTATTGAAGAGTAGAGCGTTTTTGATTAGAAGTAAAATTATCCCCATTTGATTGTTTATGGGCTGATGGGCGAAGTATTTTATAGCACCCAGTCCATATGTACATGGAATTTTGGCTTGGGACTTGGCGACTCGATTTTTCACTTCTTGATTTATTCGGCCTTTTACATTAATTTTCTCAGCTCAGTAGCTCTGTGTTCATGTAAATCATTAATATCTTGTTACAAATATCCGCCTTTTCCTAATCAACTACTAATTACAAAAAATATCTTGCCATCCAACTCATCGGAACTCTACTTTTTAAATTAATTGTGGCTAATGAAGTATCAAGTGCATACGTGTCAATCAGACTATTTATGCAATTAGTAACAAATTACTACATTATGATTATGATGATATTACGACATTCGTTGAAACCTATTCTCCACTTCTATTTTGATATTATTCCTCGTCTGTTTATTAATTATTCTTCCTAAAACCTGTTTCCATAAAAATATATATTATAGATATATAAATATATATTTTAGCAACACAGTCTGAAATACAGTTACTGCATGTTTTAAGGTTAAAAGGGTATTAACAATAAGCTCTATGTATTCAGAATTACTAAAAATACCGACAGAATTTTCCAACGGAAGTTCCATTATTTTCATAAAATTCATCAAAATGTCTCAAATCTCAACATATCCAAATACTCGGGTACAATGGTCGCGGGTACGGGTAAATGACACCATTATACCCGTACCCGGTGGGTATATACCCATTTTGAAATCCTTGTACCCGTACCCATACCCGTATCCGTACCCGAAATTTTGAGCCGACCAAAGTGTACCCGGGTAGTACCCGGAATTGTTCGGGTACACAAAATCCGTACCCGGGTAGTACCCATACCCGTACCCATACCCGTTTACCCGAGTATTACCCATACCCGTGCCGAGCACTGCATGTTACAATTCCACGGCTAGCGATTTCAAACAGGAATCATGCCGTTATAGTTTGTAGAGAAATATCTGAGAAAAGGACGTGGGAGCGCATAGCAGTAGGTTTAACCTTTTTTGTATTAATTACGGAGTAACAAATTTTCTTTAAGTTTGCCTCAAATATGTGCATATGTTGATTACTAGTATTTCAGCTGTTTAATATAATAATTTAAATGTGTATCATAAATATGTAGGTTGGAATTGCGAATTGACCTATATCTTTCTATTTTAAGCAGACTATTCCTGGTTCCACTCCATCCACAATAATTTACTGCATACTATTGTCTTTGAATAAATGGGACCAACGTAATTTGAACCAACTATTAGGATATTTGCGTCATCGCATTATCCCGATATTAATTACCGAATTTATGGTGTATGTATTAAGAAATGTTGACTCGTAAACGTCATTTATATAAGATTTAAATTGGTATATGAGCTAATCCATTAGAATTTTTTTGATTTTGTTCATCAATCCTTAATATCTGCATCTTTATTGAAAATCCAATGTAAATCTGCGAAGTTTTATTCATCAAACCTTACATCAAATAAAAATGTTTGGAGTTTCCCCGTCAATCCCTTAATCCAATCCAAGTGATGGGAATTTTTTCCCTCAATTCGTTAATCTAATCCAGGTGATGGGAAATTTTTGCTTTAATCCGTTAATCCAATCCAGATGATCGGAATTTTTTGCTTTAATCCGTTAATCCAATCCAGGTGATCGGAATTTTTTGCTTTAATCCGTTAATCCAATCGAAGTGAACGAAAGTTTTTCCTTTAATCCTTTAATCCAATCCTACAGGTGGTGTGTGTAAATTTCCCATCCCTGAGTGCGAGTGGCGTTTTTGCATTCAAGTTCAGTTTTCTTAACCTCCACTCAGCGAGTACACTCGCGTTAGTGAGTGACGCGTTAAGTCACCAATTTGTTCCCTAGATTCTCCACCCGCATGTACTTACATACGTGGTTCAATTTACTGATTTAAAATAAAAGATGGAGAAACGGATTGTAACCAATAAGCGGTTTGAACACTTCCAAAAGTTCAAAAATCTGCTTAAACTGAACCGCATGCATTTAAAAGATTTATCAAATCCTTTCGAACTTTTTAGAGGCATTCAAGTCGCTTATCACTTATAGGTTATGAGGCATATTTATTCTAAATAAGTCTCAATTGACGCATGTATGTATCTACAGGCGAGTGGAGAATCTAGTGACCAAATTGGTGACTTAATGTATCACTCACTAACGTGAGTGCACTCACTGACAAGGTAAGATTTTGGGATGGTACAAGCCGATTCAAACAAAGCATAGCACATGTTTTAGTACTCACCTAGTATGTTTCAAAACTCATGTAACTCGAGTGCATTTTGCCCCGTTCTCCTAGGACACGTCACCAAAGTTTCAAAATTTGAAACGATACCACAGGTGGGGACTTGTCTTTTCAAAAAAAGTTCATGTTAAATCCCATAAGGATTTTGAGTTTTTGAAAGTCGATGAAATTTTGATTTTCGCTATTTCAATGAAATTCAAGTTTTTACGTACATAGTAAACGGGGCAAAATGCACTCGAGTTACATGAGTTTTGAAACATACTAGGTGAGTACTAAAACATGTGCTATGCTTTGTTTGAATCGGCTTGTACCATCCCAAAATCTTACCTTGTGAGTGCAGGTTGAGAAAGCTCAACCTGAATACCAAAATGTCACTCGCACTCAAAAAATTGTGAGTTGAGTGCGGATTAGAGTGGGAGTGTAGCAACCTGAATACCACCCTAGATCGTCTGGTGTTCAGGACGGATTGGAGGGACGAAGGATTTGTGACTGAGTGTTACCAGCGATATGAACGTAACTAGTAGGGATTTTCCCATCATTGCTGCTATTGCTGCCAGCCGCCACCTATTGCTGGCGCTGGCATCGAAAGGCTTCATATTTTGTTGGTTCATTCGCATGCAGGGTGCCCACATTATTTGATTCTAAAATCGGATTTTTAAGTGAGTTTTAAAAAAATCAGAAACCAAATACATTTTAAGCAATTTAACTACTTATATTTGGCTTACATATGCCAAAAACGTCTTGTTGATTGTAGTTGCAGAATTCATTACAGAAAATACAGTTATCCTCATTCTTCCGAATCTTCATGAGAACTTAACAGAGTATCTTAAAGCAATTATTGTAAAATTGTTTTTAATTCTTGCATCTGATACTGTAGAAAATTAACATTCCTGAGATATTATTTAATTTATCAAAGCATTGTGTAAAAAGGGAGCTAGAACATTTTGAACTAAAGCTGTAACTTTGGTTTTTCCCAAAGTTAATGAAACTGACTTTAGAATCTGTAAATGTTTGTCAATAAACTAGAAAGACAATCCGAACATCTTAAAGATTGGGGGTGCTTTACTCCATTATACGTTAGGACTAATTCGTTTGCTGTATAGTTTTGTCATCACTGTTTTTAAAAAGCTTTTAACAGGTATATTTGATTGGCACATGCACTTAGTTTATTTTACAATTTTCTGTCAAAATATGCTTTCTAAAATCTGTGATCCCACCGTTAGCACAACTTGCATAAAATCTAAAAATATTGCACCAAAAATACTAGTCTTCTTTGCTGCTACACTTAATAAAACATTACTCCCTTTCCCACTACCACTGTAAAAACTATTCTTAGGCATTACGAAAATTTAATTATGACAATTTTTCCCGATCTTAACAACCAAAAACGAAATCTTCCAGTTAAACTTTCAATATGTGCCCATGTAACTAGTGCTCGGACCAATTCAATTCTGACCTGGAAATGTTTGGTTCAGATCAATTCAGTTCAAATCAATTCACTATTTTTATTCAATTCCAGATGAAACTGAACCAATTGTTTCAGTTTATAACTTTGAATCGAACTGAATCTTTTATCTACTAATTTTTCCTTCATTGACAGTGCGGTACATAGAGCATGAGCATTATCGCCGTTACTCTTCATCTTGCTCATGTATTTGTTATCGTAAGCGCGCGTAAATTGGGTGCTACTTATTGTTAGTACATCTATCTGCTTGTACTTACAATTAGAAAGCAACAATTAAAAAAGAATTATTCAACTTTGTTTGACTCTTAAACAAAATTTACTACAAATTGTCAACTATTTTTTGCATAGCTGTCTTTGGTTCCGTCACAATTACAGCTAGAATGAAGGATCCAGGAGGGCTCTCATGAGGGCGAGAGTGAGGACTCAAATATATGGAGCACACCTCATGAGAGGGAGAGAGAGGACATATAGTTGCAGTGCTTCCCTCATGAGAGCAGAGGTGTCCATTTGAAAACACCTTCGTTCATCCTTCAGAAGGAGAACCGTTTACAATTACCCGTTCCTTCATCGTTCCGTAAAATGAAGCCTTCTGAATGTTTATCCTTCCTTCGCCCTTCCTTCATTCAAAACCATGCTATAATCCTTCCTTCAGCCTTCAAAAATTATTTAAATTCCTTCATGCTTCGGGTATCATGCTGCCTTTGTGATATAAATGTTTCAGAATAACGTTAAGCCGACCCGCCAGAAAAATAGTTTTCAGTTGAGTAACGGTGTACGTACGTACATGAACTTAAGTTACGGAAGAATTTTGCCTAAAATATAGTAGATGGAATTGCAAGTTCCAGCGGCGTTCGAAGGCGTAAAAACAACATGTTCCTTCACATTCCATTATTTCTGCAAAGAGCAGAAGCCTTCGTTCAGCCTTCGTTTCCTTTCCAGCCTTCCTTCCCTTCCCTTCATAATTGTCAAAGATAACGCTTCATTCGTTCAAAGAAGCCTTCTCTGAAGGAAATCCTTCGAAGGATGGACACCTCTGCATGAGAGTGAGGGAGGGCAACTCGAATTAGGCTGGGAAAGAGTGTGAGGGGAGCGCGAGTGAATTTTGTTTGACCATCTATGCCCCGGCCTTACCCGTGGCCGGGCCGGTGGGTCAAAATTTTCCGATTTTCCAAGGGGGTCAAAAGTAACTTTGATATGTCCTTTGTACACGTATGGCTATAGTCAAAGAAGGTTGTTGTATTGTGTTGTAGTACACAAATTTGACGAATGCGTCTGCATGACATTTGAGGAATATAATTATTGGGAAAGCTTATAGTCAACTCAGGGACGGGACATTGAAACAACACAATAAACTACGGGATGGGGCGCAACATTACGGTACAGGATGGGACAATTTGCATTGGACGGGACGTGATTACTTTCTCATGGGATGTGACGGGACACCTTTGACTGGACGGGATGGGACAAAATTTATCGGGTAGGACATACGTTTGACTAAATGGGACTTTATGACGGGAGGGGGTCTGACAGCTTTCTCATGGATTTCCAAAGGAGAGACATGACATTTTAATAAACTGATGGAACACATTTTAACGGGATAAGACAAACTTTTGAAGTGACAGGGTTACCACAGAACCCTCACCTACCACAAAATCCCGCCACCACCACCTCACTTCCCGCAACTTAACGGAGCCACTTCGTACCTCCCAACAAGGAATTGTCCAGCTGTCCTGTGTCTGATAAAAAATTCCTGGGCCCTTATGCTGTCCTGGGTGGGTAATGAATTTTTCTGTCCCTTGGGAACCCGTGTCCCGTCACTTCAAAAGTTTGTCTGTATCCCGTTAAAATGTGTCCCATCTAATTAAAATGTTGTCAAGTCCGTCCCAAGGCAGTCGTGACATCCCGTCCCGTCATAAATTTCTCAGATTTGGTCAAACATACGTCCTATCCCGATAAATTCCGTTCAATCCCGATCCCGTTCAGTCAAAACATGTCCCGTGAATCAAATCCTCCGTCACGTCCCGTGATAATCTTGTCACGTCCAGTCTAAATAAACAAAAAAATCATAACCTTTTATTTAATGGTAATTTTTACAAAGACAACACTAACGTCAGGAGTCAATATATCCATCAATTGCGTAGGGTCAATTCCAAAAATAATAGCTGGCACACAACGAAATCAGAGTTTGGAATTCATTCAATAATACTGTACTAGAAGTAAGCAAAACATAAATACTAAATAATGATAATAAATGAGAAATTAAAACATTATTACACTTTCACCCCAATTATATTTCCTCAGAGACAGTTTGAAAGAGGGAAGGGAATAAATCACAAATAACTGAATTTAAACTTATGCCTTTATCTTTACGTGTTGTCCCTAATAATTATGTATTACACTTGTATTTTTACTTGACTTTATTCTTCCTCACCTTTACAATGACAATATTTACAGCACAGCAGACTGGTTTTGTTTAATGTAAAAACGACTATAAAAAAATTATGGACGCGTGTTAATTGTCCAAATCCAAATCCTTTTTTTCAGGTTACAAATAATTATTGAGCCGAGATTTTAAGGATACTCAATGTTGACAATTTTAAACTTCGCGGGAATCTCTACGCAAGTTTTAAGCCTCCAGTATTACAGTGAACCAGAGGTGTCCATCCTTCGAAGGATTTCCTCAAAGAAGGAAACTCTGAACGAATTAAGGTTGAGCTTTTGTAATTATGAAGGGAGCGGAAGGAAGGTTAGACAGGAAAGAAAGGCTGAACGCAGTCCTCTGCTGTTTGCAGAAATAATGGAATGTGAAGTGTGAGCTTCTATTGGTGTCATAAATTTGATTTAAAAAACAATTGTCCGGGGTCCCGTCCGGAAAATAAGGAATTGTATTTATGGAGTTATCATGTTTGAATGCTACTAAAAAATGTCACCCACAAGCGAAAAACGAAATAGTCTTTATTATGAGGCTTAACACGTCAAATTTTAAGACATGCCGTTTAGAAGACCTAAATACAAATTTGTAAAGGGATCAAATAAGTACCTTCTAGGGATGCCAATGGTCTGGTCCGGACCATTTATAATGGTCCGTTATTGGTCTGGTCCGGTCTGATCCAACACTTGGACCCGACCAGATACAATTGGTCCAGCTTCAGGACCAGACCAGACCAGACCAGACCACAAACACCATGGTCAGGAAAGTATGCAAAATAAAAAATTATGAGTCAACGAAATCCCATGGAACAAATTAAAAATGTCATTTCTGGTGATAAAACTAGAATTTCACTGGATAAAATGTGATTTTTTAATTGCACTCTATGATTTTCTGGACCATGGTCCGGACCATGGTATTTGGTCTGGTCCGGTCTGAGCTTCGGACCAGACCAGTCTCATAAAATCTGGATCAGATCAGACCATTGGCATCACTAGTACCTTCGGGGTAAATATTTACAACAAAATTCCAAGCTGATGAGATTTACGGGCATTAATTAAAAGAATCCCCATAATTTTTGCCATAAAAAAACACATTTCATCTTTTGTGTGTCACAACAACTGGCATAAACCTTTTTTCAAATTCAGTCCACTGCAGAGGTTCATTTAAAATCGCCTTCGTTCATCCGTCAGAAGGGGGGCCGTTTTCAATTACCCGTTCCTTCATCGTTCTGTAAAATGAAACCTGAATATTTAACCTTCCTTCGCCGTTCCTTCATTTAAATCCTGCTATAATCATTCCTTCAGCCTTCAAAAAATATTTAAATCATGCATGCAACAATTCATTCATTGAACTAGTTCGTTAATTGAACTATTCTGAAATATTTCAACCTTTGAGTGAACTTGAGTGAACTCAAAACCTATCAATTTATGTAACGAATGGGTTTGAATCGAACTGCTTGGCAAAAGCAACGAATGTGAATGAACGTGAATGTATACGTACGATTAAGAGATCTGAATTGATCTGAATGCGAGAATACGTATTACGGAACTCTGATTGAACGTGTTCCTAATGCCTAAGCGGATTCAAACCATCAAAGAACTAAATATTTTCGGCAGATATCCCTGGAAATTTGTAATTTACAACTAAAAATAAGATTTAAGATTGAAATAGGAACTTTAAATTAAATATTCATGATTGAACTGAATGGATTCACGGGACTGTTCATATGAACGTGAATTGAACCTTTTATTTTAACGTTCAATTTGAGTGAACGTGACTGAACGCAAAAAGTCATACTTGTGAATTGAACTGAGTGTGAATGGTATAACCAACAACAATGAACCGAGTGTGAGTGAATGCTGCGCGAAAGAAAATAAAATGAACTGAACTTGAATTGAACTTTTCCCCAAAGTTGCATGCATGATTTAAATATATTCATTCCTTACCTTCTTCCATGTTCATTTATTTATCGCAAATCTTTTAACACTGTCACAAAATCAGAGCTTTAAACTGCAAACTGCTTACCGCTGAAAATCTAATTATTGGTTTGCAATTAATGGCAATTATTTCAGATTAACAGTATGTACTTAAGTACAGTGAAGGGATTAAAATGCTTACGTGCTCCGGGTATCATGCTGCTGTTGTGACGTGACGACTGCGAGATAAATGTTTCTAGAATAACATTAAGCGTGCAGGCCCGCCAGAAAAATGTTTTTCAGTTGAGTAACGTTGAATGTACGTCCGTACATGAACTTTAGTTACGGAAGGATTTTGACTAAAATATAGTAGATGGGATAGGAAGTTCCAACAGCATTTGAAGGCAGTAAAATTAACATGTTCCTTCACATAGGTATGTACCATTATTTCTGCGAAAGAGCAGAGGACTGCTGCGTTCAGCCTTTGTTACTTTTCTAACATTTCTTCCGCTGCCTTCATAATTGCAGAAGCTAACGCTTAATTCATTCAAAGAAGACATCTGTGAAGAAGTTCTTCCAAGGCTGGACACCTCTGGTTCACTGTAATACTGGAGGCTTAAAACTTGCGTAGAGATTCCCGCGAAGTTTAAAATTGTCAATATTGAGTAATCTAAGAATCTCGGCTCTTATTTGTAACCTGAAATAAAGGATTTGGACAATTAACACGCGTCCATAAATTTTTTTTACACAGTCGTTTTTACATTAAACGCCCTCCGTGGTCAAATCCAACCGGGACAGCATGTAAAGGAATAAGTTTAAATGGAGTTATTCGTGATTTATTCCCTTCCCTCTTTCAAACTGTCTCTGAGGAAATATAATTGGGGTGAAAGTGCAATAATGTTTTAATTTCTCATTTATTATCATTATTTAGTATTTATGTTTTGCTTACTTCTAGTACAGTATTATTGAATGAATTCCAAACTCTGATTTCGTTGTGTGCCAGCTATTATTTTTGGAATTGACCCTACGCAATTGATGGATATATTGACTCCTGACGTTAGTGTTGTCTTTGTAAAAATCAGAATTAAATAAAAGGTTATGATTTTGTTGTTTATTTAGACCGGACGTGACAAGATTATCACGGGACGTGACGGAGGATTTGATTCATGGGACATGTTTTGACTGAACGGGATGGAACAAAATTAACCCTGTAATGCCCAAGCTATGGCAGTGCCTGCCAGTTAACTGCGTAATTTGCGGTTCAAGCCTAAAAGTGACAGGTCAAAGTTGAGCAACATGGCTGATTTTTTTTCTAATCGTTCTCCATTATTTTCACTGCAACTTGACCAAGTCACAAGGTCGGGAGAATTTCGGTTTATGAGGGAAAAAAATCAGAAGGAGGCAAAGTTGGCTTCCCGCGGCCATTTTCAATGTTAAGTAAACGGTAATGCGTATTAAGTAGGGCCCATTCAGACATTTTCATATTTTTAAAAATGGTTTGATTCGCGTTCTACACGGAAATGTGACCCATTATTAGCATGAATAATTAGATTTAGGTCATGTCTATTCGTCCGAAGTGATTTTACCCGGGTAACGGCTTCCCGGGAATTTCAATAATGACCCCCGTATGATAAAATGAAAATAGTCGCCCTAGGCAATATTTCTTCCTGCTACAGCATACCATTCACAGTTAAATAACTGGTTGGGCTTTTATCCTGGCAGCATGTTACCCGGGTAGCATCCGGAATTTCAAATTCGCGCCAATGCCATTATATGAAATTATATGTTGGACGTAATGAACACAGTTCAAGCCAAAATAGACACTTAAAAATTCTGCAGTTACGATTCGGGCAATACAACTGTAATACCCGGGGACTATAATACCCGGGATTGGTAACAAAAATCTTGGATTATGAAAAATTTAATGTTACATAAAATGCAATACCGTTTGTGCATCCTAATGCGAGACTGTTAAATTTCGCCAATCGAACACGCGGGTACCATAATACCCGATAACGATATTTCTGAAAAATTTCAATGGGTAACTGAAAATATTTGATCACGCCCAAGTTATTTTCATTTTACTTTACCGTTGTTTGTTTACAGTTGTTACGAGTGCTTAGTTATTCTCTTGTTTTTGTTCTAGATGTAGAACACGAACATTAATTTTGTTCCAGAATTAAGAAAAAGAAGAAATAAGAAAAGAATGTTCTAACTAATCTTGTTGCTACAATGAATTATTACGCTTGTCCAAATGAAAATGCCCTTGGTTATATGCCTGTCCACCTAAAAATTCCCAGAAAAAGCCTTATTCTGGAAATCTATATATATGGATATAGATGTACTATATACATATTATCCATAGAATAAATATTATGTATAGTATTATACATAATATTTATTATATATATATACACTATAATATTTATTCTATGGATAGTATATATATATAACCATAGAATAAATATTATGTATAGTATATATATATTATACATAGTGTATATATAATATAAAGTGTATATATACATATATATATACTTTACGTATATTGCCGTTATTTCCATGGAAAATTTTCGGAGGTATATACGCATTTTTGTGGTGGATATACGGCCAGCAATTATAAATTAGGTGGTAGATTAATTTTCATTGTAAAACCACCGGAACGTATCAAAGTCACCCCAACTTTATACTTATTTACTTATATATATCGCACATAATTTATTAAAAATGGGTATAAGTGCAGTGTACTATCCCTTCTCCGATGTTCATGAAACTGGATGATCAGGGTAATTTCAGGGCGTCGATAGTGTAGGTAACAAATCTGAAAGAATTTTGGTGCGTTATAGAAGTGATAAAACAAGGATACCGGTACATGCTCCACAAAATTGTAATAAGAGACCCCATGTCAAAAACAGACCTCATGGTCACACCGACGGTCATACGCAGAACTAGCAATTCTAGCTCACGGCGAGAACTAAGTTACAGTGGTTGGTTTGGTAAATTTACTAACGTTTGACAATGGTCCCATGTCAAATTTAGTGACCTCTGGGGGTCACACGAACGGTCATGCGACAAAAGTTCCCAATTAAACCTATTATCGTTCTCCTTGAGGAATACATTCCAGTAATTGGTTTATCAAATATTTGAACTTTTGAATTTGACCCCGGGGTAACTAGTGACCCCTGGAGGTCACACGAACGGTCATGCGACAAACGTTCCCAATTAAATCTATTATGGTTCTCCATGGGGAATACTTTCCAGTGAGTGGTTTGCCAAATATTTGAACTTTTGAATTTGACCCCGGGGTAACTAGTGACCCCTGGAGGTCACATGAACAGTCATGCGACAAAAGTTCCCAATTAAACCTATTATCGTTCTCCATGGGGAATACTTTCCAGTGATTGGTTTGTCAAATATTTGAACTTTTGAATTTGACCCCGGGGTAACTAGTGACCCCTGGAGGTCACATGAACAGTCATGCAACAAAAGTTTCCAATTAAACCTATTATCGTTCTCCTTGAGGAATACATTCCAGTAATTGGTTTATCAAATATTTGAACTTTTAAATTTGACCCCGGGGTAACTAGTGACCCCTGGAGGTCACACGAACGGTCATGCGACAAAAGTTCCCAATTAAATCTATTATGGTTCTCCATGGGGAGTACTTTCCAGTGAGTGGTTTGCCAAATATTTGAACTTTTGAATTTGACCCCGGGGTAACTAGTGACCCCTGGAGGTCACATGAACAGTCATGCGACAAAAGTTCCCAATTAAACCTATTATCGTTCTCCATGGGGAATACTTTCCAGTGATTGGTTTGTCAAATATTTGAACTTTTGAATTTGACCCCGGGGTAACTAGTGACCCCTGGAGGTCACATGAACAGTCATGCAACAAAAGTTTCCAATTAAACCTATTATCGTTCTCCTTGAGGAATACATTCCAGTAATTGGTTTATCAAATATTTGAACTTTTAAATTTGACCCCGGGGTAACTAGTGACCCCTGGAGGTCACACGAACGGTCATGCGACAAAAGTTCCCAATTAAATCTATTATGGTTCTCCATGGGGAGTACTTTCCAGTGAGTGGTTTGCCAAATATTTGAACTTTTGAATTTGACCCCGGGGTAACTAGTGACCCCTGGAGGTCACATGAACAGTCATGCGACAAAAGTTCCCAATTAAACCTATTATCGTTCTCCTTGAGGAATACATTCCAGTAATTGGTTTATCAAATATTTGAACTTTTGAATTTGACCGCGGGGTAACTAGTGACCCCTGGAGGTCACACGAACGGTCATGCGACAAAGGTTCCCAATTAAACCTAATATTGTCCCCCAGAAGGAATTTATTGGCGGGATTGGTTTGTCAAATATTAGAATTTTTGGCATGGGCCCCGCATTAAAAACTTGACCTCTGGGGCATGGTCACCTGATTGCTACTTCATCCAATTGGCTTGAAACGGTCACCACTTTGTGTCCAATGATGTTAGGAGAGCTATTAATTAAATCCAAGTGGATTTAAGGCCCTTTGAATTATTATTCTTAAAGTAGTTTATGATGGGCCCTCGTACAATGCAAAATCATATGGCAGTCCCTGCCATAGCCTGGGTATTTACGCGACACGAAAAAGCTTGGGTATATAAGGGTTAATCGGGATAGGACGTACGTTTGATCAACTCTGATACATTTTTGACGGGGCAAGAGACAGAATGTCACAATTCTGTCTTGGGATGAAGTGGCTCCGTTAAATTGCGGGAAGTGTGGTGGTGGCCTAGATTTTACAATCCCGTCCATTTCCACTTTTCCGCATTTGTTTCCACTTTGTCACTTGTGTCTTGTCTACCTTTTTCCACTTTAAATTTCAAAATTCCCACCGCACATTAATTTTATTATTCGGCCAAAAACAACTTTTACGTGATACTAGGGATAGGTAAAGAACTAAATAATTAGGATACTGATGGTGGGTTGACGTCCCTTTGAAATCTTCTTGCTTTGAATTTGTACTTGGTTAGGTTAAAAATATGGAATCACACCCAAGTTAACATTTTGATTTTTTTTATTGATAATACCACTCGCAATTTTTATACTTTTAAATAGATGGGAACTCCTTTAACCATTACCGAGCCCTAAAGCTGCCAGATCCCGAAAAACAAAAGAGTAGGCCCTGTGATTTTATTTTAAGATTTATTCAGGTGTGTAAAAAACCGTGGAATATTTTAAAGAAATTTATTATTTTCGATGAAATGCTTGTTAAATCGCTTCTAAATATTCCACCGTGTTTTACATACATACCTGAATAACATGTGCTGAGCAAAATGTAATGTAAAAAACCACGAAATATTTAAATGCAATTTAACAAGTATTTCATCGAAAACCTTCCTCCAAAAATAATCCTCCTTCATTTTGAGCCTTCATTTATTTCAAAATTAGTGAAATAGTATGAAAACGATGTACTTTGATTAACAGTATTGTCACATAAGAATATGATGAATGAAAGTTCATGCAATTGTTTAACAACGTTCACACTTCTGGCTTGTATTTTACGCACCAGGCATCATCCGCATGAAGCCTTTAATACTTCGGAGGCCACTTATAACCCGCCCTTCCTTCGCCTACCATTTTAGAAAATTTTATGAAGCCTTCTCTCATCGGGGAAATCGGTCCCGTCCATAACAAAGCTGTCAGACCCCCTCCCGTCATACATTAGTCCCATTTAATCAAACGTATGTACTGCCCGGTAAATTTTGTCTAATCCCATCCAGTCAAAAGGTGTCCCGTCACATCCCATGTGAAAGTTGTCACGTCACGTCCAATAAAAATTTTCCCACCCGGTACCGTAATGTTTCGTCCCGTTGTTTACTGTTTTGTTTGAATGTCCCGTCCCTGAGTTTAGTATCACCCCCACCACAATATATTGTTAATTTGAGTTTTTGTTTATTCGAAATACAATAACCTTCTATGACTATAGCATAGCTGTTGTTGTAAGTCACAGATGTATATTCGTGTAATTATTATTTGAAGTAATATACATATTAATGTTGTGATTTTTATTGTGTGCATCCGATGTAGGTATAGACATCGGGTCAACCATCTGAAACGTCTCTAATGGAGGTACTGCAGTTGGAAGTATGCAGCAATTGTTGCGAGTCAGTATTTGTGTGTGATGACCGAGATGAAAGTACGGCTTTCTATGAGTTGATTAGGGATGAGCCTGTAACAATGGTATCGTCAGTCCTGGAAAGGATTTTTAATTTGTCGTATTTAAAGCTTGTGAACGGGAGGTGTAAAGAAGTACTGCAGCAAGAATGGCTGGAAAATATTCCTCTGTGCCGCAGCTGTCTCAATATCCTCATACAACTAAATACTAGCTTCGAAGAGTTTGTTCGAGTACGGAATTTGGAGTCTTATATTTCAAGACAGATTCAAAGGGTTCATGAGGTAATCACTGCGAGTCTAATAAGTGTCAGTGATAGAACTGAAGTTGAGGATTTTGATCATCATTTTGATGACTGTGGAGATGAAGATGGCATTGATGACATTAAAGTGGATCCTCTGGAGCACCTTGGGGAATTCGAGGACCAACAACCGAAAGTTGTTCTTCAGGGCCCGTGGGTTGTTCTGAAAAGGTTGAAATCGGACTTGATACCATGTGAAAATCGAAGCCAGACTGGTATTGTTGTAAAATCGGAAGCTGCTGACGCTTATGAGGATAATTTCGAAGATAACGTCGAATTTTCGGAAGCTGAGAGTAATCATTTGGAGGGTGACACCACACCAGTCAAAATTAGTGAAGGTGAAATACTAATTATTTTAATTTAATAAAAAATTAGTAACCGTGGTTTACCTTTTGTTTTCAAACGTAATTAGTACCGAACAAAACTCGTGTCAAGGTACACCGAACAAAACTCGTGTCAAGGTACAAAAACAATTTTAGTACAAAAGACATGGCAATATTTGTAGACAGTTTGATAGTCTCAGTAATAGACTATGGTTTGTTAGTATGGGGCTCGATCTGTGCAACAAAAATGAATATGTTAGATGAATGCATGTTTAGATTATTTAAAAAAGTTTTCACTGAAAGGGATACAAAAATTATTGCATCAAAAGTTGACATCCTCGAAAGAATGAACTGGCTTCTGACCGAAGAGAGGAGGAAACTGCTCATGCTCAAATTCTTTCATAAACATTTTATGCAGTCAAGAGAATCAGTAATAAAACACTTGTTCAATGACGTAATTAAACCACGGAGCACAAGAACAACAAGAAAACTTCGAAAGCCACTAAATCTGGACCACGGTGTTACTATTAAGTCATTTGCCGAAAAATCATTCTCCTACACAGTTATAAACTACTGGAACTCCCTAAGTTCACAGTTACAAGAAGTTAAAAGTGGAAGTGTATTTGACAAACAACTAAGAGAATTTATTGTTTCAAGAAGGATAGAGGTTAATATTATATGACTAGTGACGAGCGAACGTATACACAAATGTTCTCCTGTTTTATTTTATTTTTTCTTCCTATTATTTCTTTAACACTATAGACTAGGTGTTCGGCATGAAAACAACAATGTAATTGTTATGTCTTAACACATGAATAAACCTGAACTGAACTGATTAAATATTTATTAGTATTAATATTAAATTAATTGATGATATTTAGTTATTTATCCTTTATTTGTTTTTATACTTAAATTATTCTATTTTTATTCCTATTACTACAGCATTTAATTTTGATTTCTCAGTGGAGCTCAAAATGCTTCAGAGAAAAGTTAGAGTGACAAACGGCGCGCAAATAAAAATGTGATACGTGGAATTGACATTCTTTCCAATACTTTTAATAATAATAATAATAATAATAACCACAAATAATCAAGAATTGAAGTTGCTTGCTCTTAAGGCGTGTAGGAGACTAATGACAAAAAGCATTGATTTGTTTATATATGACCTTTTACACAAAGGGGATTACCCATTACATTGGAGGGAACGAATGTTCCAGAGAAGCTAAAAATAACATTAACCTGGATGATAATGAGTCAAGAAATGGTCAAGTATCAGTATGCAATAAGACTGCACTTCTGAGTTTAGCCAGGATTACCTTACAAGTATTTTACATAATCTTAGAAATAGATAAACGAATAGTCAGAATAAATGTGAATAAGTGTTGTAGTGATAGAGGCGAATGTAAACAGCATTTATTTCAAAAAATATACATATATTTCTTGCATTGTACTAAAACGTGTAATGCCCACACACTTTTTTTGCTCGAACACTGACGTCTTAGCTTGTAACATGTTTGAAATCAATAGTTTAAGAATTTTCTTACGGGCTTTGTAATAAACTTTCGTTCAATATAAATGACGCAGACAAGTTTATCAAATAAAATGGCGGAAATTTTTTTGGTTCTTCAGATTTTGAACACACACTAAAGTTGTTCGCGAAAATGTCTTTAAATTTTCTCAGCCCGTCCTTTTGTTGCAAGTTGACCCCTGTATCCGACTCACCCGAATAAAAGTTGAAGCGTGAAAGTTTAAAAAACTGTACATTTTGACGTGTCTTATTGATGTACCCTTCACAACCAAAACTATATATGACTTTGCATTGTTTAGACTTTCAACCCAACATCGATTAAACGGGGTGATAGTTCAAGTAATTATTTTAAACATAGCGTTGTCTAAATTCTAAAAAGTACCATTTTCATTTGCGAACACATTTAAAAAGCATGGATTATGAAATAAAAATGGTACTTTTTAAAATTTAGTCAACGATATTTTATATCCCTTGTGTTCAAATTCAGGAGAGAATCTCAAAACTACTTTCTTCAACTACTATATGTTTTTAAATGATTGGCAACATACCAGTACAGAGAGTGCAACAAAACATTTTCTTCCCAACTTTCTCCTGGATGGGACAATGGTACAAAACATGTACAGCAAAACCTTTCTCCCCGTCATGCGTTAGTTCAATCTGTTTCTCTGTTTTTATGTAAGTTCTAACTAACACAACCATTGATTTTAAACTTGCTACAATCATTGTTATGGAATGAGAGAGATCACGTAACATCGGCGTTACGTAGCTTTTGTTTTTTTCTCGCTTGAAATGGTGTTGTTAGTTACCTTTTAAAAAATTACCCAAACTTTTGTAAGGTTTCAATACATTCTACTTCAAGCCAATCCTGTATCATTGTAAATGTGGGTAATGTGTAACTTCCTTATGTAAGCTAAGGGGCTAATAAAAATAATTTTTATTTTCCCCCTACTTTTGCATTTGAGACAAGATGATAGTTTGGAAAATAAGCAATTAGGGGTGTTCAGTCATAATAACGATTCTAATAATAATCCCGTTAGAAATAATTTTTCTTTTCCTTCGATAGATCTACAAACAAGGTGACCATAATTATTTGCCCCCTCCATCCACGACAAGGCAGTGACTCATAACGTATTCGATTTCCTCTGTTTCTAGCAAATTCCTTCCCATATTTTCTCAAATTGACTTGATTAACCTGAGTCAATACTTGAAGTTACAGAGTCAAGAAAATCAAGCACAGTCGACTTTCTTCGTACTATAAATTTCTTAAGTTTTTGATTTTTGAAGCTATTTCTTTCAGTAAAATGTGCAGGCGCATCTTATAGGAATTTTTATGAACTTCCCATGGAGCTATTTGATGCCTCTACTTTGAGAATTGTAGGCATGACCGGAAAAGACCCGGAGCAAGGTTGCAGAGACTGAGCAGGAACTAAAGTAAACTAAATCATCTAATTGTAAGACTCCATGTAAGTTGTTCATCGGTTGAGAATAATTGTGAAGCAACATTTAATACAAGAAGATATTAGTTGGATTTAAACCTTCTTTTTATAAACGGATTCAAAACCAGAAATAATAAAATGTATTGGAATAAACTGCCCAAAAAACATTGTCATGGAATTCAATATTTATACTTTATTCTGTATAATCCTTTAGTATTAGCTAAAATTTGTCCCAAGCTTATTCATAATAATATCCCTAAACATAGAAAAAAAAATTCTCGCAATGAAACGACAAAATTAGATAATATTTCTTCAATTTAAATATATTAGTTTACTTCTAAATCTCAACAGCATTAGGTTGGTTTTTGCTATAAAATCTTGCAAACTGGAAAGCATAGATTAATTATTTGTTTTTAATGCAGTTTGTAAATAATCTAAATAATTGACTGCAATGAACAGCAAAATGATTAGGTCAAAAATGTTTGCAATGTTATTACATTTGGTGCTACTAATTCTACCATGTAGTCCAAAACAATCGTTACGACTGTCTCAGAAATGTCAACAAAGTTGGAAATCTAAGATAGTATTTGTATAGTTACAAATTTAAAAGTATTATTTAACAATACAAGACTAGAAATTTATCAGCACATACATATTCCAAAGACTAGAGCCAGAAAAAAACAGGAAGCCACAACAAACAAGAACTGACGAAGGACTTTAAAGAGCCTTCCATTCATGGAAACAGTGCTGATCCTCAGTTGCTTATTAACAAATCCCGTTGTACATGGCGTTGATCATCTGGGCATCTAAGGCTGACAAGGCGTTCCTTTGCCCTAAACGACTTATGGCCACGCTGCTGCTTTTCGGAGTAATGGTCTGAATAGCAGTGTTAGCGGCAAAAGCGTATGCTGAGTAGTGCATGATGCTGTCGAAGTCATATGGCATGTTGTATAGGGCAGCTACGGCAGTGGTGTAAGTAACAAAGTTGTACTGGTACTCTAGAAGGGACACAAATAACGATCAAAATTCCAGAGGATTCATATTTCACACAAACATAGAGTGCTCTGCTTGTAACATGCATCCTTGTCGCGTCAAAATTCATAAAACAAAAATGTTTGCAGAAATTTCTATTTTATACGATACTTGTTTTTAAACGCAAAATCATATAGCACTGATATTGCAGGAGGTGATCTACATACGTATTTCCTCAAAATGTGAAATCACATTGAATAAGTTAAAACTAGTTTTTGTAAACTTACGGCTTGGAATATTATTGAAATTTATTGTCACGTAGCTATCTCTGTCGGACCGGGATTGGGTGTGGTAAAATCCAATGGTATGTATCAATTCATGAGCGACGAGTCCACTAATCGCACAAGTTCCGGAGGGGTAGTTACCCTGAATGTTGACAGTATTTGCTTTCCCAGACTGCACCCCTACATCAGCCCAACAACCAGTTCCGTCCACACCCCTCACAATATTGACGTAGCTTGCTTCCGATACACGTTGAGTGAATTTGATACAAGTGTAGTTTGAGATCTTAGTCAACGCCAGTTTCACTTCCGCCAGTTCCGTGGAAGCTGAAGATTAAGTAATTAATTAACACTAAAGTGTATTCTTGTACACAAAATTCCAATAAATCAAACACGTTAAAATTTTAGAGCTGTGCGATTCTTCTGCCTCAAATAAAATGCTCTAAAATTGATTTACTAAAAGGGAGTATAATATTTCTACGACAAAAAGTTTTAAGAAAATTTTAAAGAATTTACTGAAGCGTGAATCAATGACATAAGGAATTTTTCCTCCAGGCCATCTGTAGTTACTGCCAACAATCCCTTGCTTGAGTTCTTCCAATTGGTCTTCATTGAGTCTCATGTCACCCCCAGGATAGGGACCTCTTTCGTCCATGTTGTCTCTGCGGATTGCTGGGAATGAAAAAATAAAATACACTTTAAAGTAGCCATCCTTATCATGTAAAATATAATTTTAGCACTGGAGATTTTAAATAAAAACTTACTCTCGTTTAAACTTTTAGGTTCATCGAGCCCAGCAATGACTGGCATGTATTTACAAGACACTGCTGCCACCAAAAGTATTAGGATACAAACGTTGCCAGTGTTCATTTTTGCGAAATATTGTTTTTGTAATTTGCCGAAACTTTTGCTGAGCTTATTTTTATCGGATAAGTCTAGCCTGAAGAACTGAGGATGAAATGTATGAATTTATTCGATGCTTTTATATGCAAATTCTTTTATGGGTAAATTTTCGTATGCCGGAACTCTGAGTGAAACTAGGTTACTTAAAACAGTTGGCTGTCAAAAATGTTTCCTAAAATGGATTTATTGCCACTTCCCGTGTGTGTTCATAGATTTTGGAAATAGTCATGCGGTTGACATTAAAAATATGCAAAGTTTTTTACATGTCAGGTTTGAGAATGTGAACTTAAACTTAAAATTGTGGATTAAATATTTCAATCTGTTATCGGTACTGATTCGGAATGGTACGGGAAAAAATTGGTTCGGGATAAACCACCCAATGAACACCAAACATTTGCTCAACATTCATACAACGTTATAATGTAACCGTGGAATGGTTTACCCAATGTTATACTTAATGTTAATCTATTGCAAAAATGTCCGCTTTATTTACGTTAGTGGAACGTTTGCAAGTAGCGCTAGAGGAATGCTCTGTTATAACCTTATGTTAACATTGAATTTATACGAATAGAAATATTGGTTAATATTGTTATCTTAACTATTAGTTGAACGTAAATAGTTTGAAATACTAGCTTTTATGCATGAAGAAACTTCTGTAAAATAATTTTCGTATATTAAACGGTGACAATTACAACTATTATGTGTTTATTACTTACTGCACTTCTAGTACCCACTTATACAATGTACTGATAATTTTTAATTCGAAAATTATTAGTTATAATAAGTCAAAAATTGGTGTTTTAAAAATCAAAAAATATTCTTTATGATAAATGGAGAAATCAATAGAAACTAAAGTATGAAAGTAGCAACATTTGGTAGCGATAAATCTATATATGGATCTAATTGAGCAACAATTGTGAAAAAATAAGTAAGTAAATTAACATCAAAATCAATAATCATTGCGCGTGTATACTACACGTAGTCACTTGACTCTTGATTTTATGATTACGGAACCAAGCTTTAATTACTTCTTCGATTGCATGTTCAGTGAATTCCAAGTCTCCATCTTTCATGACTGCCTCTGAAACATGAGAATAAAAATCATTAAGCTTAATGATTAACGAATTCTCCCTTATTGGGACAGTTAAAATTGTTGTATGTACAAAAGCCCAAATAATAACTTCTGCATAATTGCTTACGTTTTACAATTTTTGGAATCAAAGTCGAAGTAATTGCAATTTTCCTTGGTCTATTGGTAAACCTTTTTCCAATCCAGTTATACTCAGTGGCTAAAGAATTAGTCATCAGCATGCTCAGAACTCTCCGTTGAATTTTTTAAGTCGTTTCCACCAATACGTCTACACGAGGTGATCTAAAGTAAACTGAGCTGTATTTACTTTCATTAACTGAACCAGTATATTTAATACCAATTGAAATGTGAAAATGAAACGCGTAATCGGCGTAATTCTATTTTAATTTATATTATACCTAAATGCACAGTAGCGTAAATTTAATTAAATAAAATATAATAAAATTAATATAAAAGTAAATTAAATAAAAAGTAAAAAAGTAAAAAATATGCATCTTTTACCACTTGAAGCAAAATCTCTTCGGATTCTTCACATTTGGAATTAAACATGTTCAACTCCTCGGTAGATTTGAGAGGAAAATGAGGTATTCCAGTAATTCTTAAATCGGAATATGCTACAGCTCCACCACTCTTTAACCCTATACTTCCTAACATTTAATCGCTTACACAGGAACCCAACCTATGGCCGGCTTGGCCACATTTACTGCGCCAAAGCTGGGGCCATTTACATGTTAGCATACATGAACACATAAGTGTTAGGTCATTACCTACCCCAATTTGCAGTCATTAGGATACCGAACCACTAATATGTCACTGTGACTAATTATTGACCGCGGTGATGACCTATGTTGACCGTTGTGAATCCGTTGCTGTTACACTCACACAAATAACATCCAGGGTATGTCGATTGAAAATGCCTTGCAGTATTTGCCCGCCCAGCTGAAATTGCCCAAAATGACTGCCCACATGCCCATTTTTGGGCACGTGGGCAGCTTTTGAAAATGCCCTGATTTTGGGCATTTTGGGCAGGGCAAGTAGGGCATTTTCACAGCCCCAAAATTGGATTACTAGTTTAGATTCAGAATGTCCAAATGTATAGGAGTGTAGCGAAGGACAATTCACAAATGTGAATGCCTGGTTATTAGTAATGATAATTAATGGTTTGTTATTATTAATTGCAGAACCAATTTAATTTCAATACCGTGTGGTGATATAATTTCCATTTCGTATGAAAATCAATTTCATTCATAGCATTATTGATATGCAGAATACAAATATAATCGACCCTAATTCATGGAAAAATGGCTCGAGTAAAATCCAAAGTGCATCCTTTACACAGGCCCCACAAATATTGCTTTTCGGTTTACGTGTGTAGACAAAACAATCCGGTGGGTGAGGCATTTCCCACGGCCTCAGTAACCATCGAATTCATTTCCGTGGTTATATCAGATTTGTTTCATTTGATTGTTTTCCCTGAAATTTCATGAAATTGGAAAAGTGAAGGCGGGTGACAATAGTCCAAGACCCAAAGGTCGGTTGGCGTTAGTCCTGCCGGGTTTTATGTTACCCGGGATGGATCATTCATCCGATTGAAGCTAGATCCATCCAGTATGGTGAGAAATTCCTTTTTTTTTTAATGATTGGAGATTTTGGTTGTATTAGTAAAGGCCCGGGTATCGTGCTACCCGGGCATATCAATAGTAACAGATTTATATAGAAACCGTAATTCGAAATAAAAAAATACATTGAGTTGGTACAAATTTGTTATATGACCACACTGGACCGATGTGCCCACACTCAACCGGTGTGACCAAAATATCGACCCATGCGAGAAACGTATGGACCGATAGCCATCGATTATTATCCACAGGTGCTACTAATTTATCGATTCAAATGACATTATCGATCAACGTGACTATAAGTTCAATCGGTCATATTTTTGGTTACATAAGTCCAACTGTAGTTGGCCTCCGATGTCTTGCTTACATCGGTCCAAATTTAGTTCCCGTTTGCTTTGTTTGTAGTTCCAGTCTAAAATAATTGTTCAAATCGGTCAAATATATGGTTACATCGAACAGGTTAAGGTTCGTATCGGTCAGTCAAAATCATGGGTTCACCGGTCAAAAATGGGTTCACTATATACAAAATAATGGTCACAGCGGTCAACATCAGTGTCACTGAAGTCAACATCAAGGTCACATCGCTCTACAATAGATTTACAATGTTTCTCTTTGCCTTGTATAATTCCGTGCAGCTTGCATAAGACAGTGTAGGTAAAGCGTGATGCCTTAGTCTGCAAGGAAATTTCCATTGAAATATGTGATGGGTCCCTGTTGGAAGTATACGGCCACTTACTCAACATAGGAAATGGAGGAAGCAATCCGAAGTTGACCCAGTCATGATTTATTTTTGGCTGATTGGTTTGACCTACAGATTTCAAAATTGGCATCTACCGAGTGAACATATCTATGTTCCAGCACAAAAAATTTCGTAGCTATAGTCACCCAAAATTCCTGTTAAATTAAATCTTTAACTTCAAAAAAATCGTTTTCTGGCCACGCTGGCCATACGTTGGGATGTATAGGGTTAATTCACGCACCTCCAAGGAAACATCTTTCAATTCATTGGCAATTTGAGCTAACTTTTTGAGAACCAAGTACTCGAAACCTGGAAAATACATTACAAAACAAACTTATTTTATACGCACCGCACTTTAACTTCTTCAAACAGCTGTTTTAATAATACCGCTCCTGTTTTGATTAGCGATTTGATGATTATAACAGGAATCACCGGGTGGAGGTGAATGTATTGGAGGGATTCCCAGACTGGACGATTGATTAATAATCAAATTATCAACACCGATGTTATGCTGTATTGAGCCCATTTGCGATGGAAATGGAGGATCAATTTCCATGTTCTCATGTCGTGACTCGGGTGGTGATGGTGACTCCACATCTTCGGTTATGGGTGCAAATGTAAAATTGGTATGCGATATATCATTTAAACTTCGCTCCCTTGGACGAAGTTTCATGGTATTGTGATATTCTTCGATTTCCTCGTCGGATGTGTCAACATTTGACGTATCCAGATACTTCTGCTGCTTGTGCTAAATTTTCTGACGGTTTTCTTAAATAAAATATTAACAATATAGCAGTTGATTAATAATTAAATAAAGGCTTTACGTATAATCATACTAAATTTTTCACGACTAACAATTAGTGGAAATGAGAATAATTTGTTAAATTTACTGTTAACTTTCAAGTTCAATAAGTTATCCCAAGGAACACGATGCAATTTATATAAAATAAGTCAAGGGGTGATTAGAAACAATACCTGTCCCCTAACCGAACGCTTACTAGGTTTAGAAAATTATTTTAGAAATTATAACGTTCATTGTTATATATTATATCAAGTGCTATAATAAATATGTATTAATTATTGCGAATAGCAACAAGACATACCACAAAAGTAAACCAGCTTTATTTCGCAATCCTTCCAGCCGGGGTGTGGAGCAGCTTGATTATTAATTGCGGCTTTTACGTTTTTCCGGGGATATTTACACTTTGTGGCATCTGGCAAAATCCATTTGAAGGGTATGATCCCACATGGTTTAGATTCTAAATTTTTCCCTTCAGGCCCGAAATCCACCAAAGCATACATCTGTTTACTAAATTCAAAATGTATGCACACAATAATTGTAATGTCTCAGCTGAATACAAACCATATCAGAGTCACATTTAATGCACATACACTTTGCAACTACATCGCCTGGTCTAAATGTGTGAAAATTGCTACTTGGTTTAACTTATATCCAGTATTGTACTAGGAACTGGATACTCGAAATAATTTGATAAAAAAATGATTTGATAAAATATTTCCTTTTAAAACAACTGATTGATCGCCTTCTACTATTATATCCACCAGTTGAACAAAGTTTTGAGTTGTCCGAAAAAAGGAATCTTTAAAATTTGTTCGCAATTTGAAACTATCAAAATGGTAAGTTGTTGCATGTTTCCTTGTACTGGTAGGATTTGGAAAAATACAGGCTTTTCTTGACGGTAAATATTCTTATTCGACCAGACGTGCGCATATTTGTTGTAAACTGTGATGTGGTGCCCTTAGTCTTCGTTGGAGAGTTCCAAGATAACTTTCAAACGGAAAAGCTGAGAAATTATCCACATTTCCATGATTTTTTGCATCTACAACTAGATGAATTAAGGAATGAACGTTATAAGTTACATTTTCTTTTCCATAATATTGTCCAAAGTACTTAACAAATATTTCGAAACATTCATTTGCTAGTTCATATTTATCGGTTTGAGAAGTTGTTATAATTAGCATTCCACAGGAAAGTAGCATGAAATGTTTGAAAATGTGGGAAGGTAAATATTTGGATAAAATGATAGGTCCTAAATACATTACAAACAGTCTGCTTTCAGTGGCTTTCCATCTGTCCGAGTATTTTAGTTCACGGGTTTTCCTATTGAAATCTGAAGGCATAAATTCATGGCAACTTAACAGTTTCTCAGAAATATTGCTAATTATTCTCGTTCCCTGCCGAACGTTTAATGGAACACTCTGCCAAAACTTCACCATTTTTCTGACAATGCCTAAGCAAATCAAATGCATGTAGTCAATTGGAAACTGGTGTATCATATCAATTCCTAGGGTCTCAAGTGGGGTTGGAGTTTCAATATATTTTTGCTGATGGTGCTCATCTTGTCTTCGGATTTGAAATGATTGTTTATTTCTCAGGGGTGAATTAATTGATTCAAAATACGTTTTGCGATTCCACTTTCCTCGTACCTCGCACTTTTCACAACCGTATTTACTGTTGTGTCCTTTAATTCCCTTAACAAATGCCCGGGCAGGCGCGTCACAAATAAAAATACACTTCTGGGCATCTAAAATATACCGTTGAGTATTGATTTGGAAGGGGGTTTCACTCAATGTTCTTAAATCGTCGACAAATTCACACAAAAAATTCTCCAGTGATTCCGGTTTTGTACCGCCAGGATATATTCCGATGGGATATGGTATTTTGTTACCTATGGGTAATTGTGCTAATATTGGCCACATGTTATTGTTAGTACTGTTTTTAAAAAGAGGCATACCGTCAATGCTAAATTTTATCCAAATCGGAATAACTTCTGCAGAACATAGGTTCAATGGCTGTTGAACTCTTTTTTCTAGTAACGATTTTATCCCCATGTGAATGTATTGTCCACTATCAACGTTCCGTGGGATTACTGATTTAGGAGTGTGTAGTAATGTTCTTGCACATTTTGGTAGGGTTTGATAAATAGGTTGTAGAATTTTTAGAAGCGAATCAAGAGCATTGTGTAATATTAAATTGTAGTCCCCATTTTCTTAAATCCTCGCTGATATTACTTGGCATAAATTCTTCAGTATTTGCTAAATGTGTTGATGTTTCCGATTCACTTGAACTACTGTCGAAACAATTCAATATATTTTCGTCGCTGCTTACGCTGCTGCTGTCTTGCAAATTGTTTGGAATATTATTTATTCTGTCGCTGTCATGTTTGAAAGGGCTTGAGTTCGACTTTCTGCTTTTTGAATTTCTGTGGTTCGGCTATAATTTACACCATTTAAATGAATATTTCTACTAAAGTTGGCCGCTTGCTCCAAGTTTATATGAGACGCCTGAAGGTCTGCAATTTCTTTATCCACTGTAGCTTTTATTTTTCGTCGCTTATGCCTTGCACTATAACCTTTCGATCGAATCATTTTAAATTCACCTAATTAACTTATTTTCAATGTAATTCAGAAGCTACTACCTTTTGGTTTATATTAGATCTACCAGAAAACCCAAATATATTTTAACGTATCTTACCTATTCTTTGTAGTCGTTTTTAAAGCTATTGTTCCACAGCGAAATATTTCCTTCAATTGTTACTAATTGTAAGTCATGGAGGACAAAAACTGAGAAACTAAACGAACAACACGGTTTCCCTCCTTTATGTCTTGCGCATGCATGACTGCTGTTATTTATGACTACCGTAGGTGCATTATTGTATATGACAGCAACATTTCGGAATAACGTTAAGTTTTTGCTTTACTTTAGCATTAATGTAATCAATAAAACAACGTTGCGTCAACGTTTTTCCAACGTCATGAGTAAGTGAGTTTTGATTTAATGGAACGTGCTAGTTTAGGCAACGTTGGCTCAACATTAATGATACAATGTTATTTTCTAACGTTAAGTTATGATAAGTGTGTTCATTGGGCAATATCGGGTTAGTCGGTTTCGGGATAGTATCGGTACCGGGCCAAAAAATATATTTTCCCCGTTTCGGGATAATAATTTCCCGAACCGAAATTTCGGGTATCGGAACGTTACCAGTTCCTGATTTGCAAGATTTCATTCGGTTCGGAACGGTACGGTGGCCGGGACGGTTTTTTTGTCTAGATAAGAAACACTACTGCAAAGGTATCATGATGACATCAAATTTTCAGCAGATACATAGTATCAATATGTCTGCAGAAGTTTGGCTTCCAAGTACGTACACCGTTTCGACGATTTTGTAGTCACAGGAGGTGTCTTGTCGAATCTTTTAAAGCACGCGCTCAAATATGACGTGATCCTAAAACTAGTTTCCTGCTGTGGGCTGTCAAAAACAGGAAAGGGAAGGGCTTGAACATATATATGCAGGCGCGTAGCCAGGAATTGGCCAAGGGGGGGCAACATTAATTAGAACGTACATATGTAAACTGACACATTCTATGAGAAATCCAATTCACGAAAGTAAAACTCATCAAATTTTGCAAACTGAATTTCAGATTTTAAAATTCTCCACGTTTTACGATTTCATCAAATTTGAATAATTTTGGACCAGATTTTTAATTGGGCTTGATCCGATTTCGGAGAATTTCGAGACCTGGGTTCTCTTTTATCGTTTCAGCTGGTGCTTAACCTACTGTTCCTGTGACACGTCTTTGCTTCGAAAAGAACCTGCGGATATCAGGCGTGCTTGACCTTTTCATAATGAAGAATTAAATACAATTCACTAATTCAATAATTCTATCCAGCTTAAAAATTCCCTCGAAGCGATGCGTGTAAGTTATAGAAGCTACCCGAGTAGAAATGACAGGTCAGATTTACGTCTAAAAATGGAAATTGACGTTAGTTGACGTTGAACTGACTAAGCTCAAATTTTTGATCACAGATGCGATGTCCCATGAACGTCAATGAGACTATCACACATATTATCACAATTCTCAACAAAAATACAACGTTCTTTTAACATCAAGACCTAACGTTAATCAATAGAACATTCACGACGTTTAGTTAACGCAAACTCCCGGCCAAATAACGACAGCAACTATACCAATGGTTATATTTACGTAAACTTGACGTAAATAATAGTGCCTCCTAGCAATTGCCTTCTATAGACACATTACATACATACGTCAAGCCCGGTCGTTAATGCAACGTTAAATTTTGGTCAAACATAGTAAACTCGGCACATGCGTATTTACAAACTGGTCGAGAGCGCTGTATAGTCCGAACTTTAAATGACTTGGCTTTGATCTGTTACTTTCCTGTAACTTCTAACAGCCAATGATTACTTCTTTTCGTCAATTATTTCAGGTAAACAAAACAAATTATTATTTTATATAAAAGTGTAAGTCGGGTGTATTATTTGAAGCAACGAGTTTTATGATAACAGTTATTATTAGAATGTAAATACTAAATATGTTCCTGTTTATCAAAGGTAAGTAATTTTTAAATGATTATGGTTAAGGAAGTATGTACTTGTAAGGTAACGCTTAATGTTAGCTATTAATAATGTTGAAGCGTAGGAAACCCTAATATTTATTTGGAATAATTATAGGGTTTCAATTTTCAACATTTTTAATATCTGATAGTGTGTCGCCAACACTATCAAGTATATCCCTACCTACAATCAAGATTCTTTCCAGCAAATAGTTTTTAATGCAGAAGGACAAATAAACAATAAGTAATTTAATTGTGATTTCGAAGCAAATAATGTCCTCAAATATTATAATTAGTTGTAAGTTTTCAATAGATGCAGATAATTAATTGTTGTGCCTTTCTTTAAGTTGCAACTAAATCTAAAAGCGAAATACTTCTTATTTTCAGGTTACATTTTGACGATCGGTGGACAGAAATTGAGATTTGGAATCAGGAATAAGGACAGGAGAATGCTGCGGACAACTTTGAATGATGACTTGTAGAGAAATATGAAATGCACTAACTATTTAATTATTTTTTTGGGATGGAATTTAATCAGTAAATTATATTTCAACCCACGTGAACAGGGAGGTTAAATTGCGTTGCATTAATGATAGTATTTGGCGTAAACCAGACGTTATTTCTATAGTTATATTTTCGCAAGGTGGTGACGTTCAGCTGTCGTTGTCAAAGCGGACATATTGTATTCAGCTGGACGCCACAACTGGACTTTGTTCTGACCAATTGACGTTAATTTTTAACGTACTAATAACCGTGCACTGACCAAAATTTCTACTCGGGTAAAAGCTTTTAATATTAAAATATTTAAAACCGCTGTTACCATGCTTTTGTTGCCGTTGAAGGTTGAAGTCAAATCGACGAGACAAAGGTCAAAGTGAAATTGGGATTTCGCAATGCATTCAAATCACCTGTTAAGCAATGATGAACACAATAAAAATATACTCTAGAATCGCCCAAAACGTCTGTTTATTGAATGTTCTATTACCCACGGCTTCTTCCGTCAAACGTTGACCCATTCTTACTCGCGAAAATCGTATCGAAATGCTTTTCCATTTCGATAGAAATTTATTGATCTAGAAATCCTTTGCTCTCGCAATGGACAAACATTGCGATACGATTTTGGCGCGTATGGATGGGTCAGTTAATGACGGGAGGAGCCGTGGGTATTAAATCATTCACACGAAACTTGGAAACTTCATGGGTGATTCTAGAGTTATGCTGTTTATACACAGATATTTACATGGAATACTGCATATGTTGAGTTTCGAAGTGATTTGTTTTACAAATAAAAAAAATTGTCCTGTCAAATCACTAAAAAGGTTTGCATGTCTCGGTATGGACGGATTTATTTTTAACTTTTTGAGTGATTTGAGAGTATTTTATTTCGAATGGGGGGGCAATTGCCCCCTTTGCCTTCCCCCTTGGCTACGCGCGTGTATGTATGTATATGCACTTACGTATGTGTATTTTTTAATCCTCGAGATATGTTTTTTTCGATTCATGAGTGTTAATTAGTTGTCGATGTTTTATACACAGCTCTACTTACAAAAACTAAACATCCTTTTGCACTGCTGGTTCAATATTGATCTAACCATAATTTATAATGCCCGCTTATAATCGTAATCAGAATGAGTGAGCAAGCTTTGAATAAACGGTGACACTTATATTCGAATTACACAAGTATAAATTCACGGGACGCATACCGGTCGATATGACAGGCAACTTAATGTAAGCACCAAATGCAAGTTACAAATGGAACAAGTCTAACGTCCCGGTTTCTATACAGATGTGTTTTTATGCGTGTCCGGTCCACTGCCACCCAAGCAACTGCCACAAGAGCAACTGCCACGCGGAGAACTGCCACAAGGACAACTGCCACATTAAACTGCCAATTTACCATCTGCCACACTTACCTACTGCCACTTTTACCATCTGCCACACTTACCTACAGCCACTGGTGCAGGCTTACTATCATTTCCGGAGCTTACTATCATTTTCGGAGCTTACACTACAGTTTTGAAGCTTACACTGAATTTTCGGAGCTTACACGGCATTTCCGGAGCTTACACTGCATTTTTCCGAAGCTTACACTGCATTTTCGGAGCTTACACTGCATTTCCGTAGCTTACTACCATTTCCGGAGCTTACACTGCATTTCCGGGGCTTACTATCATTTCCGGAGCTTACTATCATTTCCGGAGCTTACTATCATTTTCGGAGCTTACACTTCATTTTTGGAGCTTACACTTCATTTTTGGAGCTTACTATCATTTTCGGAGCTTACACTACAGTTTTGAAGCTTACACTGCATTTTCAGACCTTACTATTATTTTCAGACCTTACTATCATTTCCATAGCTTACAATCGTTTTCGGAGCTTACACTGAATTTTCGGAGCTTACACTGCAGTTTGGGAGCTTACTATCATTTTCGGAGCTTACACTGCATTTCCGGAACTTACTATCATTTCCGGAGCTTACACTGCATTTTCAGACCTTACTATCATTTCCAGAGCTTACTACAGTCCAACCTCTTTATACTCACTACCGCTAGAAGCAACTTCTCTCTATAGTCACAAAATAATTTGACCCCTGCTATTCTCCATTATACTGCATTGTTAACTAATTGAATACTCAGTATTCAACGTTCTCTATAGTCAACTTTTTTATACGGTCTCCTGCGATGTGACTATAAAGAGGTTTGACTGTATCATTTGCGGAGCTTACACTGCATTTTTGGAGCTTAAACTGCATTTTCGGAGCTTACTACCATTTTCGGAGCTTACACTGCATTTTGGGAGCTTACTATCATTTTCGGAGCTTACACTGCATTTTTGGAGCTTACTACCATTTCCGGAGCTTACACTGCAATTCCGGAGCTTACTATCATTTCCGGAGCTTACTATCATTTCCGGAGCTTACACTGCATTTTTCCGAAGCTTACACTGCATTTCCGTAGTGTACTACCATTTCCGGAGCTTCAGTATGCATATGGTTTCAGGTGGCAGATGGTAAAGTGGCAGTAGGTAATGTGGCAGTTGGTACGTTCAGGGTTTTCGAAGCGGGTGGCAATAATTATTGTGGCAGTTCTCCGCGTGGCAGTTGTCCTTGTGGCAGTTGCTTGGGTGGCAGTAGACATGTAACCCTTTTGATGTGTTTATACGTGACTTCCTCTGATTTTATGAAGTCAAATCAAGGACGCAGTGTTTTTCAAAAACAATTTTTAACAAATTTGGTACTACGAACATTTTAATTTCCTGAAATCACTAACCACACGTAATTTGAGGGTAACCAACTCTCAGGTGATTTGTTATTGGATGAAATTGTGGTTAAATAATCGGTAAATTTGAATACCGTCCCTGAAATGGTTGCTCAAATGAAAACGCCTTGGGTTTTATGTCAGCCCTCTTGAAAATTCCCCTGAAAATGCCACAAACGCCGAAAATGCCCTGAAAATGCCTTACTTTGAAAATGCCCGGCATTTTGGGCAGGCATATTCGGCATATTCATCAGTTTATCAAAACATATACACCATGACCATTATTGATCCTCCAGCGTAGACATGGGAATATTTTATTGATATATTCAAGCCCATCAAATCTGAAGAAAGTTGTAATGTTGATTTTCCAAAAAATTGAATTAACCTAATTTACCAAAATTTCTATCAAAAATGAAGTCTCATTAATAATGAATTTTGGATTTTATAGCTTTATTAGTTACGATCTTGCGGTTATAAAACGTTTCAAACTACTTAGAGCTTGTACAGTGAATTTTTGTTCGCCCAAGTAAAACACTAATTCTTGAATGTAGTTCAAAATTTTACAAGGCAAAAATTTACAACTTACAATGTTTACTGATGAGATTTGAAACTCATTAGCTATGGATTTCTTGTCAGTTTTAAATAGTTTTGTGTGAATTTTTACAATAATGTTTGCTCTCGAAATCTTATCAAAATTATTCACAGGGCTGCAAAAATGAAAATGCCCTGGGGTTTATGCCTGCCCACCTCAAAATGCCCAGAAAATGCCAAAAACGCCGAAAATGCCCGGCATTTTTGGAATTTTGGCATTGTATATTTGGCATATTCAACCGTTTGACAGAAGCATCTAGATTATTACCATTATTGATAATGTAGCTTAAACATGGGAGATTTTTTAACGATATATTCAAGCCCGTCTAGTCTGAAGAAAGTTTTAATGTGGACTTTCTGTAAAATTGATTTATTCTAATTTAGTATGATCAGTGGTTTAAAAAATGAATGAAGAAAGGATTTAAAAACCTTAAAAGTTTTGCAACATTCAATTGCTTTTAAAAGTTGCAATCACAAATCTATTACAAAGAACGATTTCTATAGCCTGAATGTCTTTTGCACCGGCAATTCCTCATGTATACTGGGTATGGTACACGAGCCAATGTTTAGTGTTAGCATTGTGGCCGCAGAGCAAGTGGGACATATAACCATTGTCTATTACTCGCTAACGAGTATCTCACATGCCCTGAGCCCAGCCCCTTAAATATAGGTTAGAGGGAAACTGTGTGTAGGAAAGTCGCAGCGAAGGGCAGATGCCACGGACGCTCTTTTACCAGATTAGGATATGCAGATGCGATAGGTCAGTAGCATGCTAAAGAGCTCTTTATTCAGTCATTGCTCAGCAGACTCCAGCACTACCGAATCAGCACACCCAACCGGATCTAGAGTGCAACACTCTTCTACACAGAAAGCTAAAGAAGGAGATAGAGGAGCGGTGGAAATTATTTTGAAAGTGTCTGAGCTTTACTGGACTCGAAACCGAGACCAGCCGCAACTTTACGGGAGGCTCTGACCACACACCCACCACCGCCAGGTTGCAAGACGGGTCAAATACTTATGAGTTCTTTATCTTGCGCTTGCCGTCGATAACCGTGTTGTAATCTGAGGTCAATGTAGCGCTAAATTATTTCTGCTGGGCGTCAAGTACGTTCTCTAATGAAAATATATACAGAAAATAATAAGCAGTGAATACAATCCATGTTACATATCACGTACTCCGGAACGTTCGGCAAAGTGTGAAGTCAACATTTTTAATTAGTTTGTTTCTTTGCCAGTGACCATATACCATATATATAAAACCACAAACGACATCTCTGTTAAAAGCCTTTTCTTACATACAAAATTTTATGGACAAATAGAGGTATCGTGGATTCATTGCACCACAGTTGTTCATACTCATGAGGGTGGAGGGTATCCCGTGCCCTCCTTCTCATCCTCAACCTCCAAAACAATAGGGTCGAGGATGAGGGCCTCCATTCACTCTCATCCGCTCACGAGAGGAGTGCGCGAAATACTTAGTTTACACATCTTAAATGAGGGCGAGAGCTGCAGTTAGATCTCATGGATATTTTATTTTAACACAACTCCACCACATTTCATATTATGGTATTAATACTAGAGATTCTACATACACTGGCAGTGTGGTAGCGCTTGCGGATTATCGATGTTACTCTTCCTCTTGCTCGTGCATTTTTCATTATAAGTTTGTTTGAATTGGGCTTACGTATTGTTAGTACAGCTATCCGCATGTACGTATAATTAGAAAGCAATATTGCTGTTTTTGTGACCAACTGTTCGTGATAGTAAGACAGATATAAATTTGAAGCAAGTTATGAAGTTAAAATCAGTACGTATTCACAACTAAATAAGCAGTGGAGTCTGTCCAGTTGTGGTGCTTCCCAAAAAAGATTCAACAATCGTCAAAGCAACATGAAGATCAACCGAATCAAGCAGGTTTTAGCCAATTATTAATGGATAATTTTTTGGGCACAGGTGAAGATGCTCCACATAAAAAATATATATATATACAGAAACTAGAATTGCTCAAATTTGATGACTTGCTTGCTATGTACGGCAACAAACGCTAATATATAAATAATAAATAAGTCAAAAACATGAGATATTGATAGTTTCCCGTTTTGAAATTTCAAGCAACTTTTGAAGGTAAATAATAGGTATGATATTGATTGTTTATATTAGCCTGGATCTGTGGAATACGTCTCCGTTCAACCAAATTTTGTTTCGGAAAAATCATTCGCAAGAATTTGACGGTTTGTGCATCCAAAACGTGTTGCACACAGTCATCAAATGTTGGATCAGAACAAATTTGAGCAATTCCAACAACCTGGATAAAACAAACCAACAAGAATCAATATACGAAATCACATCCAGCCCAGTGCCAATTCGAGAAAGTCCTTTTTGGCTGCATTTGTTTTTATCACCAACGTACCTTTTTGAACGTCCAATGAATTGACGTTCAATGGCATAACAACTTTGTTTGTAGTTTCAATAAAAAATTAAGACTCGTCTTCATCACCTGGATCCGAAATCATTGCATGGAGTCTTACAAGCAAAGTCTTCTGATGTGACCTTCAGAATTAAATAAAAATTGGTGGAATTGTAGGTACTACTAACAGTGTTCACACAAACCGCAAACTTGATGCCATCTCCTCTGGGTTCGGGCAGTACGATATTTGAAAGTTAGATTTTTTTGAAAGTTTGACAGGCGGGACCCTTCCTCGCTTGAATTTTTTCATGTTAAATCCCAAGAAAAATCCATTTTCGCAACTCGAACAAAATCCAAACCAATGTTCACACATGCTCGAAACATGATGAATTAATGAAATTCAAATATAATTTTACATTGAAAAGGTTTACGTATGTACGTATTGATACATTTTCATTGTTTTTCGGTTGTGAAAGCGAAAATAATAATATTTATGTGAAACAAATTATAGACGAATTGAATAAAATAATTCCTATAATGTTGAGAATTGGCTTATTTCTGCTCGAATTGTGTACCCTTGAAAACGGGACTAGTGTTTTTATGTATGAACATCTTTCGAGCATGTGTGAACATTGGTTTGGATTTTGTTCGAGTTGCGAAAATGGATTTTGCTTGGGATTTAACATGAAAAAATTCAAGCGAGGAAGGGTCCCCCTGTCAAACTTTCAAAAAAATCAAACTTTCAAATATCCTACTGCCCGAACCCAGAGGAAATGGAATCAAGTTTGTGTGAACACTGTTAGTAGTGCCTACAATTCCACCAATTTTCATTTAATTCTGAAAGCCACATCGGAAGACTTTGCTTGTTAGATATGTGGACAAGCCGTCAAAAATCTTTTTTAAATTTTAATGGTATTTCGTCATTTTCCATATAATCATACTTTCATATAGCAATTCTAAAGTGTTTGCCTGACCTGCTTGTAATATAATAATAATGTTTATTCGGGTCGATCATTTGAGATGGGGCCTTAAAACCTTAATAGCAATTCGTATTAAGTGTTATGTGACGTGCTTGTAAAGATCTGCTAAATTAAGTGATCGGCTGAGAGTGATTGGAAAGAGTTTGAGGCCACTGCTGAAAATACGGACAAAAAATCCCGAGGTAATTGATGAAGAAGGGATGCACGGATCGGTACAAACCGAGCTGGATAATTGGGAAAATGTGACAGTTCCTAAGCTACCTTGTTACAGCCATTCACTTAAACTTGTTGTAAACAACGCCATTTAATCGGTCCCTGAAATCGCGACCCTAGCAAAGGGTGTTAAAACAATTAAATGATTTTTCTAACTGTCAAACTATTGATAGAGTACGTTGAAAAATGCAGCCGGAAAGAGTTTAGGCCGACACCAGAGGGAATATTAAAGACTTCGTATTTACTCAGGTAAAGAAACAAGAAAAACAGGTAAACCATGCAAAGTACCCTTGTCGATGGATGATTACAGTACTATGAAAACAACGTCTCAGCTGTTATCCCTAATCACTGTTGCAGCAAATTGTCTACAAGCAAGCACTGTTACCTTATCACAAGTTATTTCAGTAATTCGTTGTGCATAAAAAGGTACAAACGTTTGCATTTCCAGAAAATCGAAACCAGGCTGTATGAATTTTCGTTTGACGAATCTTAAATTATTGTGGCAACAATGCAGAATTTAAAAATGTTTTCGTTTTATGCTCTTAAGCAACCGAAAATGTATACACTGGTAAAATGGAGCATCTGAAATATTTCCAGAAGACACTGCTTTGCTGTATACGAGGACGGTTTGGGTCGGACGTATTAGGAATAAACAATACGGCCTGGATAACCCAAAGGTTGAAAAGCAGTAGCAGTGACAAAATTTTTGAGAACAAAAATTTGATTCAGACAACCATGCTTGATCCTCAATTTAAATGTCGTTCATTTGATGGTACTTCAGACCAGTTAATTTTATTTGACAATTATAATCTATAATAAATTGAAGCAGTAAGAAGAAATTCATAATCTAATTAATAATAATAATTCATTCATCTAATATTTAAAATGCGAAAATAAATCAATATAAACAACTCTAAAACATTCAACAAGGTAGTCATTACAAAGGTTCGTTATTATTATGACGTAAATTGAAGATGCTAACTAAATTCTGTATATGAGCCATACAAGCACCTGTGCAGCTATAAAATTTTTGGAACAAAAATACAAAAGGTGCCAACACGTACAATACATGCCGTACGAGGATGAATTATCCTCTCGAATAAATGGTGAATTTAAGCTTCAAGTTTTAGCAATGCTAGAAAAAATGTTTTTGTGCTTTCTGGCTTCGTTGGGGTCTGTTGAGAGATTATTTAGTGTTGCTGGAGCACTTCTGAGATCCCGATACAAATTGAAGAATGAAAGCATAAATATTGTTTAGAGTAGTAACTTTTAAAAGTTTCCTTAATATAACCGGAGAATAGTACATGGAAACGTTTTTGTATTCGCACGTACACCTAGATAATTCTTATAAGTTTATTGGCTTTATATTTCTTTAGTTGACACATAAACCTAGAAATGTCCATAAATTGACGGCTCCCAATTCTGGGTTTTAAATATTTTCCAATGTGCAGTATTAATTTTGATTCCTGCCTGGAGGAGTTTTTTAAATATATTTACGACCGGACCCATAAATTAAGTAGGACAGACGTATTTTGATTTGCCGTAGAACGAACGTACGAGAAAAGTTTGAGATGAGGTTTCAGCAAATAGTTGCATTGAATTAGCCAAAATTTTCTGGAAAAAAACTTGGTTAGAACTGACAAAGGGATACATCTATATTAAAATCTGAAAAGAAGACGGTATATGATTTTGATTCACATAATTTTATTAATGAATCTTCTAATCCAGAATGAACATCGACTGTCAACTCCAGAAATTCGGTTTATGTAAGCATTTATAGGTGTTCGTAGTAATGTTCTTGCATCTGATGGACGTTCCTGGGGATTTCCTACATATCTGAATATTTGTAATAATTTCGTCAACAATTCTAAGGGTCTATTTTAATCCTCACTCCAGTTGATCAAAGCATAACCTAAATGTTGATACGTTGTTGAACTCTTTGGTGCTGATGGACTCAGTCCGCATTGTGGGCCGTGAATTATAGTTTATAAGAAACCTGGCAATGAATAAGTTTGGCACCAAATGAGACTAAGGATGATCAGATGTTTAACGTTACAATAATAATAACTACCAGTTTAATTTTGAATAAGAGTTTAACCAGATGTACAGTAGGAAACCATGTAACTTATACACAACCATGGTATCTGGTGGAACAGACAAAGGAGGCTGATTTTCACCTGTAAAATCTAACATTGCGTAACCCTAGCGCTACTGCTATTGCGTACTGAGATTCTCTCAGATGTGGCCACCTAATCCCGCTCTAATGCGCTGGTGTTTGCTTTATGACTACATATTCATGGTAAAGTTAGTGGGCATTAACACATGGATTTTCCAGATTTTTTGTTGCTTGAACGTTTACATTACCTCTTAAATTTATTTCAACTTGTTCTCTACCACTTGCCTTGATCATGAATAAAAAATTGTCACTGAGCTTCCTGAGCAGCGATTCGATTAATATGTAGATTAGCTGGCCGATGCATCACTAATGGTGTTATAGTTGATAATAACTAATAGAATCGTTAAATTAATTATAATAAATTAAATTAATGATAAATAAGACAACTACCAGAATAAATTATAATGAAAATATAGATACTAACTTTAAAACGTACAATTTTGTTCTCCTGTTAATGATTATGTTTCTCTTTATACGTTACAGTAAACCGTTGCCACATTTTCAGTTCTGCATTCTCTCAAGTGTTGGTTATATTTTTGAAAAATGCGCGAAAAAAGGTTTGCATATTTTATAATGAATTTTACAATAATTTATAACTTCGACTGCCATGAATGATTTTATTATAAAAGCATACCTTTAACTATGCATGATCATATTCATAATTAAGGACATTAAGTGTTTGCAAATAAAGAATGCACAAATTATAATATTGATTCTTTAGTTATATATTAATTTTGTTAACACTTTTTCCAAATTTCTACCAACGGTTTTCAACGTGAGTATGCCGTGTATGAATGACACATACGAAAATTACACCATGTGCACACATATTACTTGCCTGGGGCTGCGGTGCTACATAGTAAGTCGCTGCCAGCAATTTCTTGCTTGAGTTCTTCCAATTGGTCTTCATTGAGTCTCACGTCACCCCCAAAGTAAGGACCTCTTTCGTCCATGTTGTCTCCACGGACTGCTAGGAATGAAAAATAAAATACACTTTAAAATAGCTATCATGTTCGTGTATAATATGATTTTAGCACTCTATTTTTCGATTTCTAATAAAAACTTACTCTCGTATGCAGTTTTAGGTTCATCAAGCGCAGCAATGATTGGTCTGTATTTGCAAGTCACTGCTGCCACCAAAAATAATAGGATACAAATGTTACCAGTGTTCATTTTTGCGTAAAATTGGTTTTGTATTTTGCGGAAACGCTTGCTGAGCTAATTCTTGTTGGATAAGCCTATACGCAGAGGAACTGAGGATGAGAAGTGTGAATTTGATCGATGCTTTTATACGTAAATTTCTTTATGGGTAATTGCTCGTATGCCGGAACTGTGTTTCCTAAAATGGATTTATTGCCACTCTCTGTATGTGTTTATCGATTTTACGAATACTCATGCATGCGGTCGACATGAAGAATATGGACAATAATTCTACATGTCAGGTTTGCGGGAATGCATGCACATACAGAATGGACACATGGATAATCGCTGCGTATAAGCCTAAGCGGATGAGCAAGACATGATTACTATTTCTACCAATCATCTCAAGCACATCTCAGACACAGACGCGTTACGTCGTTTACGCGTAGGTGCTTGTGTGCCGGAACTGTGAGTGAAACTAGGTTCCTTAAAACAGTTGGTTGTCAAAACTGTTTCCTAAAATGGATTTTTTGCCATTTTCCGTGTGTTTATTTTATTCACAAATAGTCTTGCGGTGGACATGAATAATGTACAAAATTATTTTAAATGTCAGGTTTGTGGGAATTTACGGACGTACATACATATACAGGAAGGACATGTGCATAATTGATGTGCATAATCTGTAATATGTAGCAATATGCTTGACACTATATTGTTGCGTTACTATTAGCAACGAAGATATATTTAAGAAAACAACTCATTTAGGAAAACAACTCATTCAATTTTAGAAATATTAGAATTAAATAATGCGTTCATGACTTTGTATTGAGAATGTATTGAAGGCTAGTTTTAAGGATGGACTGTAATGGTGCAGTTAACTACTCTAAAATAAAGTTGGACACTCTCGTTTTGGCATCTGACCTGACCGGAAGTACCTTTTATTACTCTTTGGCCACAGTGCCCTTTTCTGAGCTACACTCACCATCCCTAAACTGTTTTCCCTCCTCTTACAAGGTGCGGTGTTCTTTCTCCATCCTGCTCCGGGAAGAAAAAGTGTTTTCGCTAACTGACGACGTAATTTTTTTTATTTATTATTCAATACCTTCTACCAAATTACTTCTTTCACGCAATTGGTCTCAATTTTCTCATTGGTTTGGTCATTGGTTAATTGTACTTATATACCAGACTCGTACCAAAATTATTATTTCTAATGGTTAGAGTTAGTGGTTAGCTATTACAGCGTACCAGACTCGTACCAATTGATTAATATTTTACTGGTTAGAGTTAATGGTTATATTTTATTATTTACCAGACCAGTACCAGAGAAAATAATACTTTCACCCCCCCCACCTCTACTATAATAATAATTAATTTTTTTTTTCTCTGTGGTTTGGATTCTTGGTTTGGCCATACAGCCGTACCAGATCCGTACCAGAGACAGTACAGCGTACCCCAAAAACATTTTAATACTTTTCCTCCCTTTCCCCTCTACAATAATTTATTCATTCTCCGTGGTTTGGATTCTTGGTTTGGCCTTACAGCCGTACCAGATCCGTACCAAAAATATTACAGCGTACCCCAAAATATTTTGTGGTTGTGACTAATGGTTTGACTGCATAGTCGTACCAAGTCCGTACCATATTACCCAAACAAAAGTGTACAATTAAGGGGGAATCCCTGCCAAAAATTTTCTTAAATTTAAAATACTTTAAAATAAAATTACAAAAGTGCTAAAATAGAACAGACCCCTGCTCAAATTTTTCTTAAAAGTGAAAAACTTAAAATAATTAAAAAAAAAGTGTTAAAATTGAACAAACCCCTGCTCAAATTTTTCTTAAATTACATAAACTTAGAATTATTTTTTGAGTGGAAGTTACGGAAGACTCCGACCCTCACTGCCAAGTGTCATTAATGGTGTTTATTAATATTATTACTTTTGTTTATCCTGACGAGTACCACTACCAAGACTACGTAATAATTAAACATTTTGAATTTCCTACTGACCCCTCTCTTGAAATTAATATTTATATACCTATCGTCGACACCATCTTTTATACTGATTATCAAAATAATACAGTTACGATTAAACTTCACTGCACTACCTTCAACGATCTCCAAGTACTACAAAATACTACTATAACTTTCACATACCATACTTTGGAAGAATTTACCAACAACCCAATACTACCAAATATTGACGTTTGTGATCCAGACGGACTCGAGTGGATGCACCGATATTGACATCAAAATGACAGCATTTCTACCAAATCAAATCTTTTCGAACATCCCAACGTACAACGGAGAGACCTCCTGTTCAACATGGCTAGAAACCCTTAATGCAAGGTGTACTCACTTCAAATTGGCAGACAAGTGGAAATTAGAAAATATGAAATTCCTACTAACAGAAGAAGCACTACACTGGTGGATTTTCTCTAACCGAGAATTACTTGACAACCTAACAGCTGCTAATGGTCAAATTAAATTTAAAGAGTTTGAAGAAAAACTACAAGCCGCCTTCCCAGAAGTAGATGATCAGGCCCTGGCAGAAACTGAAAACCTCTCAACAACTTTAGCAACAACAACCTCCGGCAGACAATACGTGTACAAGAAATTAAGCATTTTCATGCGTATGAACCCCAATATGTCTGAAGCACAAAAACTGAAATACTTATACCTAGGACTACCCTCTGATCTCCGCTGGAATATCAAAATGAAACTCGGATCCCGTGGTACAATACCAGAATTTCAAGAACAACTAGAATTCTACACAACAGAATTGAAGAATGAAAACATCCAATTACAACCAGGTCCTTCTACACATCCATCCAACTTGACAAAGCTCTACCAAATTCCGAGCATACCATCTCTAACGTCACAACCAGTTAATATACAACCAACCAATGACAATCCCTGCTTACCAACGCCTCAACAAAAACCACTTCCAACTTGCGGATTCTGTAACACCAACACCCACACCCTACGACAATGTTTCTCATTTGATAATTGGTTAAAAGAAAAACAACACTTTTCTCATCAACAAGAACCAAATCACCTATCAACCAACCAACATCAACCTGGACCGAAACGAAACTACACCAACAGTAATTACACAAAACAACAGTATCACAATCATAACAATCAACCCCAACTGAACCATTTGAATACCACCAAAAACCCAAACGGACCTACAAGTTTTAACCAAAACTGGAGATCGGGAAACTAACTAACCTGATGAATAAGGGAGATCATCAGGTAACGTTACATCCAACAACGGAAACCTCCTACCGTACCACAACACAAGACACTCAAACTACCTCAATCCATAACAATAAAACCGTACAAACGATAAAACCTAAAACTAAGGATTCCTTTACACAAACCGAAATTCAAGAACTTCATACACAACCCGAACCAATCCCTCAACAACAACTCATCACAAATCCGTTTTCACCTACAATCAAGACTCAAGACACCAAACTCCAAACCAATGAAACAATAAAATTAATACAATTACCCATTGAAATCAACAATACTTCATATCAAGCCTTAGTAGACACAGGAGCTACAATATCTGCTATCAATGAAACTACCCTCAACATTCTCCATCCGAAAATAAACATCAAGATAGAAAAATTAAAGAAGATAATGGACCTATCTCTAGCTACCACCATAACGAAATTACAAATTAAAAACAAAATAACACTACCTATTAAAATACAAAATCACCAAATCAATTGGGAATTCTTCATTATACCAGATTGTAGTCATGATTTCATCCTCGGCAAGGAATTTTGTAAAACTTACAAAGTACAATTCAACTGGGATAACGATACAGCACAACTAAATCATAATTTTCTACATGGACTTTCAAACAATGTCAATACATCTCCAAAACGAAAACCGGAAATTAATACTGTCAAGATCTCATCATCAACAACAATATCACCCCAAACTACCCAACGAATAGAAATAAAATCACCTAACAACTCTGGAAGTTTTCTGTTTGAATCATCTTCAAAATTTCAAGCAAGAAATCTAATTATGATCCCTGCTGCCCTTGTAGACATAGTAGACTACAGAAGTTCAACTTTTATTACTAATCCTACAAGCCACAACATCACAATTCCGTCAAATACTACCATTGGTAAAATTCAAATTATTCCTGAGCAAAATATTCTATTAAACATTGACAACACATCTCAACATGACGAAGAAATTAATGAAATTCAAACTACATACGAAAACTTTACCACAATAGACCCAGACATTGAAAAACTCAACTTCTCTAATCATCTTACAGAAGACGAAACTTTAATACTGAAACGTTTACTTTCAAAGTACAGACATGTGTTTGCCTTCGATACAACTGAGTTAGGTAATCTAGTCAGACACAGAATCGAAACTACTGATGAAATCCCTATACGATGCAGACCCTACCGAGTTTCACAAATAGAAAGAGAAGAAATTAACAAACAAGTAAATCAAATGCTCAAACAAGGAATAATCGAACCAACTGACTCACCATACGCAGCACCTGTAATATTATGTAAGAAAACCTCTGAAGACGGCACCAAAACAGCATTTAGATTTTACTGTGATTTCCGATTGTTAAACAAAAAGACAAAGAAATCAAGTTATCCACTTCCTAGAATAGACGATGCTCTCGATAGACTACATGGATTTACAATTTGTTCAACCCTAGATTTATTCTCTGCCTTCCACCAAATCACCATGGATCCCGAAACAAAACACAAAACAGCATTTACAACTCCTGATGGCAACTACGTATGGAACAGAATGCCATTTGGATTAGTAGACAGCCCTTACTCATGGCAACGATTAATTGACTACGTCTTAGGGAACCTCAAATGGAACATATGTTTAGTATTTCTTGATGACATCTTAATCTTTGCAAAATCCTTCGAAGAACACAACCGAAGATTAGAACTTGTTTTACAAGCTTTACAAAATGCCAACTTGACACTAAAACCTAGTAAATGCCAATTCGGAATGGAAGAAGTTAAATACTTAGGCCACATCATATCATCAGACGGAATTTTACCTAACCCTGAAAAACTAACAGCTGTCCGAGAATTTCCAACCCCAACTAAAGTTAAAGATGTACGATCGTTCCTATCTTTATGTTCCTACTACCGAAAATTCATACAGAACTTCGCAAAAATTGCCTATCCGCTCAATCAACTCCTACAGAAAGACAAACAATTTCTATGGAATGAACAATGCTCAGAAGCCTTCAACATCATGAAAGAAAAACTCTCTACAGCTCCCATTTTAACACACTACGACCCTACAGCTGAAATTGAAATACACACGGATGGTAGTTCATTATATGGCATTGGATGCATAATTATGCAAATTAAGGATGGAGAATCTCACCCTCTAGCCTACCTTTCTAGAAGTCTAAACAAAGCCGAAAAAAATTGGGGCGTTACACACATTGAATGTTTAGCTGTCATTTATGGAATTGAAAAGGCAAGACCATACATATTTGGTAAACACTTCAAAGTCGTCACAGATCACTGTTCTCTATGTCACCTTATGAAAACCAAGGAATTGAAATCAGTAAAACTCTCAAGATGGGCACTTCGTTTACAAGAATATGACTTCGAAATTATTTACAATTCTGGAAAGAAACACACACACGTTGACGCTCTATCCAGATACCCCACATCAGATCCTACACCTGTAGAAGAAGACTTCCCAGAATCCTTCTTATTAACTATAAACCCAACGACCACAAGTTATGATACTAATAGAATAATCCAGTTACAACAAGAAGACCCACAATTATCAAAAATCATCAACTATATAACCAACAACAACTTGAACTCTTTCAAACAATTTTTTATCATCAATCACGTACTTTACAAATCAAGGCCTAAATTCAGCAACAACATTTTCAAAATCTGTATCCCTGAAAGTTTAAAAATTGAAATTATACGTACAGTACATGACAATCCAACTGGAGGACACCTCGGATTTATCAAAACATATCACACCATTCAACACAGATTTTATTGGAGAAAAATGAAACAAGACGTCACAAACTACATAAAAACCTGCGAAATTTGCCAAAAATATAATCGTCGGAACTACCCGGAATCTGGGCCTATGTGTCCCTTAGAAGTACCTGATACCCCATTCCACACTCTAGGTGTAGACTTCCAAGGCGTTTACCCTGTATCAGAAAATGGAAACAAATACGCGTTTTTAATCAATGATCATCTCACTCGCTACATTGAAGCTGCCCCCGTTCCTTCACAAGACACTTATAATGCTATCAAATGCTTAACTTCTTTAATAATCCAAAGACATGGAATCCCGTCAAAAATAATTGCTGACCCCGGTACTGCATTCACTTCATACGATTTTGGACTCTTCTGCAATTATTTCAAGATTGAATTACATATTAATTCTCCAAACAACCATACCACAAATGGATTAGCTGAGAAGAATAATGGTACGATCAAAAGAATAATGGCAAAATTTCTAAATCAAAATCACAACGAATGTGAACGCCTACTTCCCTGGGCAGTTTATGCTCACAATGTTACAATCCATTCTGTGACTAAATTCTCGCCATTTTATTTAATTTATAGACACGAACCAACTTTACCATGTGACAAAAAGTTTCCCCAATTACAACTTAAAGAAAAATTTAATCCCCAACGTAAAGTACAAAAAGTGACATTTTCGAGAGATATAGCTAAGCAAGTTACCGAAAAATTTCGAAAACGTGAAAAACAAAAATTTGATTTACTACACCCTGTAATTCCCCATCAAATTGGAGATTTAGTATTAATAGCCGATTTCACAAGAAAAACCGGCTTTGTACAAAAATTCATGCCCAGGTGGAAAGGCCCCTTTGAAATTATTGAACAAGAAAACCCTCGCCGTTTTAAACTAATTGATAAAAGAGAAAACAAAAACTCCAAAATTATTACTGCCAATTCTCAACACATCAAACGTTACTACCCACCTGAAATACATTAATCAAAAATACAGTCTGCCAAACCATTACGTTCAATAATCTAATTACTTTCATCACCTACTTCTAGATGGACATCCTTGATGTAGAACCATCGTTTGATGACATTCAAATCATTGAATGTACACCTGGAGACTCGTTACCTCAATCAACCTACGTTACGCCTACAAAAGCTCTAAACTGTCACGACCCGGTATTTAAATCGCCATATCCACCAACTCCTAGATTCATCCTCTCTGACCGATCACCTCCTACATCAACTTCCACATTCCCCGGCTTTATAGACGACATGACCAATGCACTTGACTATGGCGAACTTCCTTTGACTCTTCCCATGACTCCAGGACACTCACAATGCGAAACTATAGAAATCGACGAAGACCTTGAAATTATTTATTTATCATCCGGACAAACAACACCAACATCATCACCACCAACTTCACTATCGACAACTCCCCATTTTAATTTCGAATGGTTTAATGGCATCCCCTTTCCCACAGATCTTATCTCTGCCACTACAATGACTTCACCAAAGAGTACTGGTCACCCTGTACCTTCCAAATCCATCACGACGACTGACGAAGGAGTAATGTTCGGAGACGTATGGATGCCGCACCCTAAAATTATGTTGGAACGAATGGCTACTTCAACAATAGCACCAACACTCTCATCTATACCAACAGAATCCCCAAGAACCAAAACCTTTAATTGGGTCAAAGACCATACCTCTCAGGTCTACCAATGGATAGAACAAGAAAAAAAGAAACTGCCTCAAAAACCACCTCATGTAAAATCCCTGCTTTCGGCCTTCTCAAATCATTCCAACATACTCGAACAAAAGTCCAAGCCAAAAAAGCGTCTGGGAAAACAACAGCGTCTCCGTTTCTTTAAACAAAACCCCCACCCCTAGGAAGAGATGGTGTTGCGTTACTATTAGCAACGAAGATATATTTAAGAAAACAACTCATTTAGGAAAACAACCCATTCAATTTTAGAAATATTAGAATTAAATAATGCGTTCATGACTTTGTATTGAGAATGTATTGAAGGCTAGTTTTAAGGAAGGACTGTAATGGTGCAGTTAACTACTCTAAAATAAAGTTGGACACTCTCGTTTTGGCATCTGACCTGACCGGAAGTACCTTTTATTACTCTTTGGCCACAGTGCCCTTTTCTGAGCTACACTCACCATCCCTAAACTGTTTTCCCTCCTCTTACAATATGCATGTTTGTTTGAAATGTTGCTCGTTTTCCGATTTTCAAATAAATTTTTACATTTGCAGGGAAAACAAATTTAGTCTGGCAAATTCATTAGAGTGACAGTTTGAACGCAATTCCTTTTTTGGTAAGTTATATAAGCTATAAAAAGGCGTTGGGCTATTGTGAAGGCTAGATTTGTTTTTATTTGTTGACAATTTGATTGGACTTCAGCAGTAATTTGGACATCTTCCGTTTGGTTCATTCACAAATAATCGCCCATATTCTGGTGATATGCAACTGTAGTTTCCAGTTGGTATTGCATGCCAAAACCCGAGATACGCAAAAAGTGCATACAGCGATGTGTGTATTTACTACTGAATTGAGAGATTTAAGAAGTTGTCATCGTCAATTCTACATTATTTGAGAATATAATAAATTTATCAAAAGAAACGAAAGAATTACTTATTTCTAATTCACAGTCAGACAGAACAATTCATGCCAAATTATTTTCGGGGACACCACTTTGCATGCCTAAATTGATGACTTCGTTACATTGGTTTTTACTGAACTGAATTAAAAGTTTTGAAATAAACTGAATTAAGTTTTTGAATTGAACCGAATTAAAAATTTGAATTGAACCGAATTAAAAGTTTTGAATTGAACCGAATTAAAAGTTTTGAGTTGAACTGAATTGAAAATTTTGAAATGAACTGAATTGAAAACTAATATTTTCAGTAAGTATATTTAAATTGTGCACCTACATACTCGATACCAAAACAAAATTTCCCGAAACCAAAACCACATAACTGTAACTTGTAGGCTACATTTTTGTTTCATAAATGTAGTTGAAATTATCAATTTCAAACTCGAAAATATAATAAATTATCTATGTATGCCAAAGTGTTTACGAATTTGGATTCGAAACTACTAAAGTAATATTGTAAAAGTCCTTAATACTTTGACAAGCAGATCTATTTTGGGCCCGTCTTACAAATTGAAATTGTTACAAGTACACATATGTATATGCAATTTATTGTTTCCCTATTTAATTGCGTTGGTCCAATCCGATGTTGAAAGTCCGGATTTGTTTTTATCCATTTATCAAGGCTACTTTAATACAGAAGGTTGTCTCGATGAGTGCTGGGATCGGCTGCTCATAGCTGTGACGTCACTCAAGTAATATACAAGAGAACCCCCAAGTATGCTTACTATGTAAACAATGCAAATGCAAGATATTTCATTCATTTCAATCACGTTATTGTAACTAAATATCAATTTTATGAACCGAATTTTTTATAAAATCTGACTTAAAATCTCTCGTATTAGTCCTAATGAAATAATTAATGAAGTAGTTGGAAGTAGTTTCACTCTCATTCTTTCAGCTCCACTGAGCTCCAATATAGTACATGTTAGTTGGGAACAACAATTACGTGCCGCTGAAGTTTATTATCTTGTATAACATTGTCCTATCTATAATTGTCCCATCTTCTAAAATTACGTAATTATCAATGACGTTCACGTGATAATTTGTTGGTTGTAAACCCCCGGTCGGTTTGGTGTCGAAATTGTAATTCCTAGATGAGCAAAGTCCGCGTATCTTTGTCACAAGAACCTACGAGTGTGAGGTAATTTTTAAGTACGTTGGGTCAAGCACACTTGTTGAGTCCAACGACATCTTATTAAACGTAATATAATTGAGTTTTTTACGGGATTTAGAATGTCAGAGGTAAACTTTATTTTTTATTTTGATAACTTGCAAGTCGTCTTGAAGTATCCCACTCTCGCATATAAATTTGTTTGTCCATGCTGACATGGTTTTAATTTTCGTCTTGGAGTAAGTCCGAGCATTTCAAATTTTAAGTCCTTTTCATAAACTGATGCGGAAAAATTATCTGAAAAAATAGCTGCAGTGTTTAGATTTGATTTATCGCTTCGTTTACACTTGCCAACGCATGTGTTCCTAACATTGGGATCTCTGGTAAATGTGCGAAATAGTCTTTAACGCGTAATTGTAACACTTCTATTGTTTTTGCACTCGGCAACAGCACACACAGACCACGGTCACTGTCTTAATTACAATTTATTTATTATTAAGAAATTATTTAATTTTAATACTTCTGAAACTAAAAATAACAAACCCCTGATACATTGACACATACAGTAAACGCCTGTTTCGCGCTGTTTCTTGTACTTGGATTACGTCACTATCCTTACTGTGCGCACCTCTCCACCCTCTGATGCTTCAGCATTAGAGTCGAGACAACCTTCTGTATTAAAGTAGCCTTGCCATTTATTAGGAACTGTTTCTTCGGAATATTGAATGACGCATTGTCGTTTAGTAGGAAGTTTACACCACTTTTCATATTCGAAAAGTTGTTGTTTATTCCTCATTAGTTTACATGACTTAATTTGTTTAGCGACAGTTGTTTGAGGTTCTGCGTAGATGGTTGTGGGAGTGATGAAACATCGAATATATTTGCAATAGATAATTGATTGGGTTCTAAATGTTCAGGGGAGTCTTGAAGTGTTCGGAAATAATTAGCATCGACCAATAAAGTTTTTGTGTACTTAGAGATCTTGACTATGTAAAACAACATGTACATAACATGTGTAGATAGTTGCTTGCATTACACGCCTGCAAAATTTTTTCCCAAGATTCTTTTACAATTCATAAGCCTTTAGTATTAGCATAAGTCAGTGAATTCGGTATTTGGATTCGTCCTTGACTCCTTTATGAAGTACTTATTGAGTAACGTTTAATACATTAATGCATGAAACTTCATTCATTTTCTACAATAACAATTTTTGTAATAAGTAGAATTTGTCAATCAACTCACATCTTTTTAGAAACCTCGAGCAAATAAATTTTGTCATATGTAATTTTATTAAAATCCAGCTTCGGGATGTCATAATCAATCATATCAGATTGACAAAGACATCCATTAAATAATCAGGGATACAATTCTAGAAACTTATCTGCAACTATTGTAAATAATAGAACTTGGAAAAACAAGCAAGTCGCTACAAATGAGAATTGAGGAAGGATTGCAAAGAGTCTTTTATGCAAGGGAATTCCACTGCTTCTTATTTGTTGACTAACAAATCCCGCTGTACATGGCGTTGATCATCTGGGCATCTAAGGCTGACAAGGCGTTCCTTTGCCCTAAACGACTTATGGCCACGCTGCTGCTTTTCGGAGTAATGGTCTGAATAGCAGTGTTAGCGGCAAAAGCGTATGCTGAGTAGTGCATGATGCTGTCGAAGTCATATGGCATGTTGTATAGAGCAGCTACGGCAGTGGTGTAAGTAACAAAGTTGTACTGGTACTCTAGAATGGGCACAAACAACGATCAAAATTCCAGAATATTCATATTTCGCACTAACATAGAGTGCTCTGACTGTAACATGCCCCCTTAAACACGTCGCACTTCATCATACAAAAATGTTTACATAAATTTATATTTTACACAATACTTATTTTTAAGCGCAAAAGAATACACCACTGGTATTGCTGAAGATGAGCTATGTACGTATTTCCTCAAAATGTGGAAGCAAATTGAACAAGTTTAAATTAATATTTGTCAACTTACGGCTTGGAATATTATTGAAATTTATTGTCACGTAGTTATCTCTGTCGGACCGGGATTGGGTGTGGTAAAATCCAATGGTATGTATCAATTCATGAGCAACGAGCCCACTTATAGCACAAGTTCCGGAGGGGTAGTTACCCTGAATGTTGACAGTATTCGCTTTCCCAGACTGCACCCCAACATCAGCCCAACAACCAGTTCCGTCCACACCCCTCACAATATTGACGTAGCTTGCTTCCGATACACGTTGCGTGAATTTGATACAAGTGTAGTTTGAGATCTTAGTCAATGCCAGTTTCACTTCCGCCAGTTCCGTGGAAGCTGAAGATTAAGTAATTAATTAACACTAAAGCGTATTCTTGTACACAAAATTCCAATAAATCAAACAGGTTAAAATTTTAGAGCTGTGCGATTCTTCTGCCTCAAATAAAATGCTCTAAAATTGATTTACTAAAAGGGATTAAAATATTTCTACGACAAAAAGTTTTAAGAAAATTTTAAAGAATTTACTGAAGCTTGAATCAATGACATAAGGAATTTTTCCTCCAGGCCATCTGTAGTTGCTGCCAACAATCCCTTGCTTGAGTTCTTCCAATTGGTCTTCATTCAGTCTCATGTCACCCCCAGGGTAGGGACCTCTTTCGTCCATGTTGTCTCTGCGGATTGCTGGGAATAAAAAATTAAACACGTTTTAAAGTAGCCATCCTGTTCATGTAAAATATAATTTTAGCACTGGCGATTTTAAATAAAAACTTACTCTCGTTTAAACTTTTAGGTTCATCGAGCCCAGCAATGAGTGGCCTGTATTTGCAAGACACTGCTGCCACCAAAAGTAATAGGATACAAATGTTGCCAGTGTTCATTTTTGCGAAATATTGTTTTTGTAATTTGCCGAAACTTTTGCTGAGCTTATTTTTATCGGATAAGTCTAGCCTGGGGAACTGAGGATGAAATGTATGAATTTATTCGATGCTTTTATATGCAAATTCTTTTATGGGTAAATTTTCGTATGCCGGAACTCTGAGTGAAACTAGGTTACTTAAAACAGTTGGCTGTCAAAAATGTTTCCTAAAATGGATTTATTGCCACTTCCCGTGTCTGTTCATAGATTTTGCAAATAGTCATGCAATTGACATTAAAAATATGCAAAGTTTTTTTACATGTCCGGTATGAGAATGTGAACCTTACCTTAAAATTGTGGATTAAATATTTCAATCTGGTATCGGTACTGATTCGGAATGGTACGGGAAAAAATTGGTTCGGGATAAACCAATATCGGGTTAGTCGGTTTCGGGATAGTATCGGTACCGGGACAAACAAAATATTTTCCCCGTTTCGGGATAATAATTTCCCGAACCGAAATTTCGGGTATCGGAACGTTACCAGTTCCTGATTTGCAAGATTTCATTCGGTTCGGAATGGTACGGTGGCCGGGACGGTTTTTATGTCTAGATAAGAAACACCATTGCAAAGGTATCATGATGACATCAAATTGTCTGCAGATACATAGTATCAATATGTCTGCAGAAGTTTGGCTTCGAAGTACGTACATCGTTTCGACGATTTTGTAGTCACAGGAGGTGTCTTGTCGAATCTTTTAAAGCACGCGCTCGAATATGACGTGATCCTAAAACTAGTTTCCTGCTGTGGGCTGTCAAAAACAGGAAAGGGAAGGGCTTGAACATATATATGCAGGCGCGTAGCCAGGAATTGGCCAAGGGGGGGCAACATTAATTAGAACGTACATATGTAAACTGACACATTCTATGAGAAATCCTGCTGTGGGCTGTCAATGTTTAATTCTTGAAATATGTTTTTTGCGATTCATGAGTGTTAATTAGTTGTCGATGTTTTATTCACAGCTCTACTTACAAAACTAAACATCCTTTTGCACTGGTGGTTCAATATTGATCTAACCATAATTTATAATGCCCGCTTATAATCGTATTCAGAATGAGTGAGCAAGCTTTGAATAAACGGTGACACTTATATTCGAATTACACAAGTATAAATTCACGGGACGTATACCGGTCGATATGACAGGCAACTTAATGTAAGCACTAAATGCAAGTTACAAATGGAACAAGTCTAACGTCCCGGTTTCTATACAGAGGTGTTTTAATGTGTTTATACGTGACTTCCTCTGATTTTATGAAGTCAAACGGATGACGCAGTGTTTTTCAAAAACAATTTTTAACAAATTTGGTACTACGAACATTTTAATTTCCTGAAATCACTAACCACACGTAATCTGAGGGTAACCAACTCTCAGGTGATTTGTTATCAGATGAAATTTTCGTTAAATAATCGGTAAATTTAAACACCGTCCCGGAAAGTGGATTTGTATCAGGCAATTGTTTCCGAAATGCTGTTGTTTTAAAGCAATTAGTATTCCTTTTAATGAAATATTATAATCCGAAGTGTAGTGTTGCTCAAATGAAAACGGCTTGGGTTTCATGCCAGCCCTCCTGAAAATTCCCTGAAAATGCCACAAACGCCGAAAATGCCCTGAAATAGCCTTACTTTGAAAATGCCCGGCATTTTGGGCAGGCATATTCGGCATATTCATCAGTTTATCAAAACATATACACCATGACCATTATTGATTCTCCAGCGTAATCATGGGAATATTTTAATGATATATTCAAGCCCATCCAATCTGAAGAAAGTTGTAATGCTGATTTTCCAAAAAAATCGAATTAACCTAATTCACCAAAATTTCTATCAAAAATAAAGTCTCATTAATAATGAATTTTGGATTTAATAGCTTTATTAGTTACGATCTTGCGGTTATAAAATGTTTCAAAACTACTTAGAGCTTGTACAGTAAATTTTTGTTCGCCCAAGTAAAACACTAATTCTTGAATGTAGTTCAAAATTTTACAAGGCAAAAATTTACAACTTACAATGTTTACTGATGAGATTTGCTCATTAGCTATGGATTTCTTGTCAGTTTTAAATAGTTTTGTGTTGAATTTTTACAATAATGTTTGCTCTCGAAATCTTATCAAAATTATTCACAGGGCTGCAAAAATGAAAATGCCCTGGGGTTTATGCCTGCCCACCTCAAAATGCCCAGAAAATGCCAAAAACGCCGAAAATGCCCGGCATTTTTGGAATTTTGGCATTGTATATTTGGCATATTCAACCGTTTGACAGAAGCATCTAGATTATTACCATTATTGATAATGTAGCTTAAACATGGGAGATTTTTTAACGATATATTCAAGCCCGTCTAGTCTGAAGAAAGTTTTAATGTGGACTTTCTGTAAAATTGATTTATTCTAATTTAGTATGATCAGTGGTTTAAAAAATGAATGAAGAAAGGATTTAAAAACCTTAAAAGTTTTGCAACATTCAATTGCTTTTAAAAGTTGCAATCACAAATCTATTACAAAAGACTTTACGGGGTTTAAAAAGAACGATTTCTATAGCCTGAATGTCTTTTGCACCGGCAATTCCTCATGTATACTGGGTATGGTACACGAGCCGGCGTCTCGTGTTAGCATTGTGGCCGCAGAGCAAGTGGGACATATAACCATTGTCCATTACTCGCTAACGAGTATCTCACAAGCCCTGAACACAGCCACTTAAATATAGGTTAGAGGGAAACTGTGTGTAGGAAAGTGGCAGCGAAGGGCAGATGCCACGGACGCTCTTTCAACAGATTAGGATATGCAGATGCGATAGGTTAGTAGTATGCTAAAGAATTCTTTATTCAGTCATTGCTCAGCACACTCCAGCCCTACCGAATCAGCACACCCAACCGGATCTAGAGTGCAACACTCTTCCACACAGAAAGCTAAAGTAGGAGATAGAGGAGTGGCGGAAATTATTTTGAAAGTGTCTTTACTGGACTCGAAACCGAGACCAGCCGGAACTTTACGGGACGCTCTGACCACACACCCACCGCTGCCGGGTTGCAAGACGGGTCAAATACTTGTGAATTCTTTATCTGGCGCTTGCCGTCGATATAACCGTGTTGCAATCTGAGGTCAATGTAGCGCTAATTAATTTCTGCTGGGCGTCAAGTACGTTCTTTAATGAAAATATATACAGAAAATAATAAGCAGTGAACACAATCCGTGTTACATATCACGTACTCCGGAACGTTCGGCAAAGTGTGGGGTCAACATTTTTAATTAGTTTGTTTCTTTGCCAGTGACCATATACCATATATATATATATATATATATATATATATATATATATATAAAACCACAAAAGACATCTCTGTTAAAAGCCTTTTCTTACATACAAAATTTTATGAACAAATAGACGTATCGTGGATTCATTGCACCCTGGGTTGTTCATTATCATGAGGGTGGAGGGTATCCCGTGCCCTCTTTCTCATCCTCAACCTCCAAAAAAATAGGGGCGAGGATGAGGGCCTCCATTCGCTCTCATCCGCTTACGAGAGGGGTGTGATGATATTCACTGATTTAAAATATGTAAAATAAGTGGATCTACTACCAGCGATTAAGCTGAAAGTTTACTAAGGTTTTAATGAGAAACAGGACTAAAAACAAATGAACAGAGTGACAGCCTTATTGCCAACGACTACTTGTAGAAAGGACAAGCCGTACTATTTAAGAGAATGCACGGGAGGGTGCGGACCTAATAGTGGTGGAGAATAAGAAAGGCTCCTTATGTGACTAAGTGCTTATTCAAATCTTACATGTGAATCACACTTCCAAATAGAAGTGAAAGGGCAGACTATGAGATTGCTATCAAGTCAGACATACAGTCATCTTAGATTCTTAGAACAGTGTGAATCATGAACTTAACAATATAGGATACAAGGTTATTCAATGTGAGTAGATGTATGTATCACAACAAGGAGTGCGAGAGATACTTAGTTTACACTTCTTAAATGAGGGCGAGAGCTGCAGTTAGATCTCATGGATATTTTATTTTAACACAACGCCACCACATTTTCTATTATGGTATTAATACTAGAGATTCTATATACACTGACAGTGTGGTAGCGCTTGCGGATTATCGACGTCACTCTTCCTCTTGCTCGTGCATTTTTCATTATAAGTTTGTGTGAATTGGCCTTACTTATTGTTAGTACAGCTATCCGCATGTATGTTTAATTAGAAATCAATATTGCTGTTTTTGTGACCAACTGTTCGTGATGGTAAGACAGATTTAAATTTGAAGCAAGCTATGAAGTTAAAATCAGTACTTATTCACAACTAAATAAGCAGTGGAGTATGTCCAGTTGTGGTGCTGCCCGAAAAAAGATTCAACAATCGTCAAAGCAACATGAAGATCAACCGAATCAAGCACGTTCTAGCCAATTATTAAAGGATAATTTTTTTGGCACAGGTGAAGATGCTCAACATAAACAATTCCGAATATTAAAGCTTATCTGGCTTGGAAGACAACCCACAATAAACAAAAGCAGAAACAATTACAAGCCCCTGAATTTACAAGTTCGTGTATAGTTACAAAAATTCGATAGTTATGCAGATCCCCTATACAGAAACTAGAATTGCTCAAATTTGATGACTTGCTTGCTATAAACGGCTACAAACGCTGATCAATCAGTCAAAAACGTGAGATATTGATGGATGACCGTTTTGCAATTTCAAGCGACTATTGAAGGTAAATAATAGGTATGATATTGGTCGTTTATATTAGCCTGGATCTGTGGAATACGTTTCCGTTCAACCAAATTTTGTTTTGGAAAATTCATTTGCAAGAATTTGACGGTTTGTGCATCAAAAAAGGGTTGCACACAGTCATCAAATGTCGGATCCGAACAAATTTGAGCAATTCCAACAACCTGGATAAAACAAACAAACAAGAATGAATATACGAAATCACATCCAGCCCAGTGCCAATTCAAAAAAGACTTGCTTGACTACATTTGGTTTTATTACCGTCCAATGAATTGACGTTCAATGGTATAACAACTGTGTAGTTTCAATAAAAAATTAAGACGCGTCTTCATAACCTGGACCCGAAATCATTCCATGTAATCTTAAATATGTGGACAAGCCGTCAAAAATATGATTAAAAACGTAATTGTATTTCGTCATTTTCCATATAATCATGCTTTCATATAGCAATACTAAAGTGTTTGCATGACCTGCTTGTAATATAATAATAACGTTTATTCGGGTCGATCATTTGAGATAGGGCCTCAAAATCTTATTAGCAATTCGTATTAAGTGTTATGTGACCTGCTTGTAAAGATCTGCTAAAATAAGTGATCGGATGAGAGTGATTGGGAAGATTTTGAGGCCACTGCTGAAAATACGGACACAAAACCCCTGAGGTTACTGATGAGGAAGGGCTGCACGGATCGGTTCAATTCGAGCTGGATAATTGGGAAAATGTGACAGTTCCTAAGCTACCTTGTTACAACCATTCACTTATACTTGTTGCAAACAACGCCATTCAATCGGTCCCTGAAATCGCGACCCCAGCAAAGGGTGTTAAAACAATTAAATGATTTTTCTAACTGTCAAAGTATTGATAGAGTACGTTGAAAAATGCAGCCGGAAAGAGTTTAGGCCGACACCAGAGGGAATATTAAAGACTTCGTATTTACTCAGGTAAAGAAACAAGAAAAACAGGTAAACCATGCAAAGTACCCTTGCCGATGGATGATTACAGTACTATGAAAACAACGTCTCAGCTGTTGTCCCTAATCACTGGTACAGCAAATTGTCTACAAGCAAACACTGTTACCTTATCACAAGTTATTTGAGTAAGTTGTTGTGCATAAAAATGTACAAACACGTTTACATTTCCAGAAAATCGAAACCAGGATGTACGAATTTTCGTTTGGCGAATCTTAAATTATTGTAGCAACAATGCAGAATTTAAAAATGTTTTCGTTTTATGCTATTTTAGCAACCGAAAATGTAGACGCTGGTAAAATGGAGCATCTGAAATATTTCCAGAAGACACTGCTTTGCTGTATACGAGGACGGTTTGGGTCGGACGTATTAAGAATAAACAATACGGCCTGGACAACCCAAAGGTTGAAAAGCAGTACCAGTAACAAAATTTTTGAGAACAAAAATTTGATTCAGACAACCATGCTTGATCCTCAATTTAAATGTCGTTCATTTGATGGTACTTTATACCAGTTAATCTTATTTGACAATTATAATCTATAATAAATTGAAGCAGTAAGAAGAAATTTATAAATCTAATATATAAAATGCGAAAATAAATCAACATAAACAACTATAAAACATTCAACAAGGTAGTCAGTACAAAGGTTCGTTTTTATTCTGACGTAATTTGAAGATGCTAACTAAATTCTACATATGAGCCATATAAGCGCTTGTGCAGCTATAAAAATTTTGGAGCAAAAATACAAAAGGTGCAAACACGTACAATACATGCCCTACGAGGATGAATGATCCTCTTGAAAAAATGGTGAATTTAAGCTTCCAGTTTTCGCAATGCTAGAAAAAATGTTTTTGTGCTTTCCGGCTTCGTTGAGTCTGTTGATAGATTATTTAGTGTTGCTGGGACACTTCAGAGATCCCGATACAAATTGAAGAATGAAAGCATAAATACTGTTTAAAGTAGTCACTTTTTAAAAATTGCCTTACGATAACCGGAGAATAGTACATTGAAACGTTTCTGTATTCGCACGTACATCTGGATAATTCTTGTAAGTTTATGGGCTTTCTATTTCTTTAGTTGACACATAAATCTGGAAATGTCCATAATTTGACGGCTTTCAATTCAGGTTTTTAAATATTTTCCAATTTGCATTATTAATTTTGATTCATGCCTGGAGGAGTTTTTTAAATTCATTTGCAAGAGCCATAAATTAAGTAGTGCAGACGGATTTTGATTTGATGTCGAACAAACGCACGAGAAAATTTGGAGATGTTTCACCAAATAGTTATTATTGAATTAGCTAAAATTTTCTGGACCTAAATGTGGTTAGAACTGACAAAGGAACACATCGATATTAAAATCTGAAAAGAAGACGGTATATGATTTTGATCCACATAATTTTATTAATGAATCTTCTTATCCAGAATGAACATAGTCAACTCCAGAAATTCGGTTTATGTAAGCATTTCTAGGTGTTCGTAGTAATGTTCTTGCATCTGATGGACGTTCCTGGGAATTTCCTATATATCTGAATATTTGTAATAATTTCGTCAACAATTTTAAGGGTCTAATTTCATCCTCACTCCAGTTGATCAAAGCATAATCTAAATTTTGTTACGTTGTTGAACTTGTTGATGCTGATGGGCTCAGTCCGCAATGAATTATAGTTTTTAATTAATTAACGTTTGTTGCTTGAACGTTTACATTACCGCTTAAATTTATTTCAACTTGTTCTCTACCACTTGCCTTGATCATGAATAAAAAATTGTCACTGAGCTTTTAGAGCAGCGAGTCGATTAATATGTAGATTAAATGGCCGATGCATCACGAATGGTGTTATAGTTGAAAATAACTAATAGAATCGTTAAATTAATTATAATAAATTAAATTAATAATAAATAAGACAACTACCAGAATAAATTATAATGAAAATATAGATACTAACTTTAAAACGTACAATTTTGTTCTCCTCTTAATGATTATGTTTCTCTCTGTTACGTTACAGTAAACCGTTGCCACATTTTAAGTTCTGCGTTCTCTCAAGTGTTGGTTACATTTTTGAAAAATGCGCGAAAAAAAGGTTTGCATATTTTATAATGAATTTTACAATAATTTATAACTTCGACTGCCATGAATGATTTTATTATAAAAGCATACCTATAACTAGGGTATGTCGATTGAAAATGCCCTGGCATTTTGGGCATGCTGCCCGCCCAAAATGCCCTGGCATTCTGGGCATTTTCATTCGTGGGCAAATTGGGCATTTTTAGGCATGCTGGACATATTGGGCACGGGCATATTCGTTAAGGGCAAATTGGGCAAATAAGAATCATGACTTTATACACACATTATGAAAAATCGAAATTATCATGAACTTGGCAATATCAATCCATGCTATCTTGGTTTACTGAAAGCTCGGACGATTGTTGATCGTTTTGCTTGCGTTTATTGTAAAGTATATGTGCTGCAGTTTATTGTCTACATAAATTGTGCTACTATTTAATGTCTACAGAGTCATCGCCAGGTATCTTCAGAATTAGTCAAGTCATCAATTTAAACTCATTAGAAAACGTTTATAAATGTCTCGTGGGAATCAAAAAATATGGTTTGGCATTCCGAATACGTTAAACAAAGTAAAACGTAATTATTACTGTGCAAATACACAGCATAGGCACACAGTCAAATGTAAAAAGCATATTTCGAAGTGCACTAAGGCGAGTTTAAGCGTTCAACGGGTATTTGCTTCTTCTAACAAACAGTTAGCAGTACTGAATTAACTGTAACAGTAACTGAATTATTGTTGAGCTTTTGTAGAGAGTAGACGTGCAAGTCAAACTCTCCACTATCTCCCTACTTGTGATTAGATACTGTGAAGTTTGTACTGATAAGGTGTTTAACTTCACTGGTGTACGTGAAGGAGATCCCTGCGGGGATTATAGCTGGTACCCATGGAAGGGGTAGTGGCAAAGGACCATGGTTTCGTGATCAAAAATGTAGCGGAAGCTACAATGATTGACTATTTGGACTCAATTAAAGTAATAGTAGGAGCAGAGAACATTATTAACATAGGAAAAGTGTCTAGTAACTATGGAGTGTGGGTAAAGAACGATGAGGCTGCAAAAAAAGTTAAAAATACTAGAGTTTGTGACTGTCAAAGAGCAGAGTGTAAGTATATGGCCTTATGCACAGCCTATTAAGAAGGTTAAACTGATAGGAGTGCCAGCTTTCCTTAACAACAACCTAATTATTCAAGAGCTGAACCAATACGGAAAAGTTAAATCTGATATTGATACTGAACCACTGTATGGGGCACCTGATGAATATAAACACATTGGAAGTTTCACAAGGTCACTACTCATGAGTTTCTCGAAAGACACTCAACTTCCAGAGTCAATAATAGTTAAATACGACGACACTAACCACGAGATTAGAACCCAGGTTGGTAGGCGTAAATGCTTTTATTGTGCGAGCTGTACTCATGTTGGTGCAAATTGTACTACAAAAAAGGTAGCCAGCTATGCTATTGCCGTTAAGAAGCAAGGAGCAAGTTTTGAGCTGGACAACAATACGTCACAATCCGCAGATTTCAACGCTAGTTCATCAGGAGTTACAGAAAACTCAGCTAACCTTGTTCTACCTAATGAGCTAGTCATGACACCCTTTTTTCGAAAGAAGCTTAAATCCCAAAATACTATAAGTACTGATGATAGTGAGAGTGCAACCGATTCAAAGACAAAACGAAAACGGGTCAAAAGCCCACAAATGATTAGAAACATCAAGACACGCAATTTGCATGATTGGAGATATGGCGAGTGGAAGCATTTGATTCTCAATCTAGGCAAACCATGCAAAAATAGTCAGATATTGGATTTCTTGCAAAGCATATTATATACTAACAATGAGCCCCAATATGTGAGCACAGTCACAAAAACAATGGGAATTGAAGCATGTGGACTCAAATATCACCTCTATGAGCTAAAACAAGCTTTATCAGCGACACACACATTTGAAAGAGGGCAACTACAGAAAATAGTAGACCAACTTGACGCAATATCTCAATCAGTTAAATCCCATGAGACTTAAAATTATAACCTTCAATATACAAGGACTCCGGAATGCAAAGAAAATGAAAAATTTAAAAGACTTGATAGAATTACTCAGACCCGATGTAATTTGTCTGCAGGAAACGAACATTAATCCAAATATACACAACATAAGTAATACTCTGGACTACATCGAATATTACAACAAACCGGTGTCTAGCTTTAGTGGCACATCAATTTTTTTGTGCATAAACAGTTCCAATCAAATCACACTATTCTAGTCGAAGGGAGAGCGCAACAAGTAGCTGTTCAATGTGAAAATGAAACTATACATAATTAATGTACATATGCCACACCGAGACTCTGATGCTTACAAATTACACAATATTTTAGAAAACGTTTTGTCCAACCATAGTATTGATAAAATTATATTATGTGGTGACTGGAATTACGTCGACAATCCTTCCCTAGATAGGATGAACTCAAAAGAAGTGAGAGTCAAGCTACAAAAAATGATGTGTGCTCTGCAAAACAAGCATAACTTATTTGACTCTTTTAGATTTCTTTTCCCAAATAAAATAATAATGACACACACGGGTACACATACACACAACCCAAAAGCCAGGCTTGACCGTATTTATGTTAACAGTCTTCTAACTGAAACCATTGTTTCCAATCGTGTCTACCCGTCTTTTAGCGACCACTCTATTGTTGAAGTTGAGTTACATTTATCTAAAAAAAAATCAAAATGCATTATGGAAATTTCACAATGACCTACTAAAAAATAAAATCTTTTTATATCAAATGGAACAATTACTACAAGAATTTTTAGATAATAAATCTAAAGATACAAGTGATTATGAAATTTTGAAACGAGATATTAAAATCAGTGCAATGTCTGTGAGTCATCTTTCTTGCAAGGAGGCTAAGGAAGAATTGCGAAATTTTCAACGCAAGGCAGAAACTCAGAACTTTAGAAATATTCCTCAAAGTGAAGTGTTTGATGAAATGATAAATACAATGAGAACAAAAGCATCAGATGATGATAAGATTAAAAAAATTAAAAATATCCAAAGATCTATTACAATTGATGCGGCTCTAGCAGATAAATCTGACTCAAACAAAATAAAATATGCTAAAGACGTTTTCTCAGAAAAATTTAAGAAACATGCACAAATACGCGAGGACAATATAAATTACCTACGGGAACTCCCAAAAATTAGTGAACAGCAGAAAGTACACATGGGAAGTAATATATCCAGTCGTGATGTTGTGGACGCTATATGTAAATTAAAAATGAATAAAACTCCCGGTTCTGATGGACTAAATGCAGAGTTTTACAAACACTTTATCAAATATTTTCAGGACATTTTCCTCTGGCTATTTTCCAAATGTTTTGAACAAGGGAAATTACCTGCGTCAATGCGGACTGGTATAATTGCTTTAATATATAAAAAGGGTGACCCTGCCAACTTTAAAAACTATCGGCCAATTAGTTTAAGTAATACTGATTACAAAGTATTTGCAATAATTGTGAAAGACAGACTGAGCCCTGTACTAAAAGATATAATAGGCAGCTACCAAACGTGTAACATTCCTAGAAGGTCTATTTTTGACAATCTAAATTTCATTAGAGACGCTACTGAAGAAATAAGTGAAGGTGCAATTGTGTCTTTGGATCAAGAAAGCGCTTTTGATAATGTGAACCGTGATTTCCTGTACGCATGTTTAAAGGCATTCGATATAAATGACTTCATAATTAATTTTATTAAATTGCTATATAATGAAAATAATATAATAGTAAAGATAGGAGAGTTGTTAACATCACCTATATCTGTTCAAAGAGGAATAAAGCAGGGCGATCCAGTTGCAAGTCTCCTCTTCATACTTTCCAGCGAAGTGCTTCTAAGGAAGATTTCCAAGAAACTAGCTTTGATAGCTCCAGCACCTTACCTCTTGATGCCTTCTGCCTATTTATCGGCCTACGCAGATGATACTCACATTTTTATTAGCAGTGAAGATCAAATCATTGTTCTTGAAACAGAGCTGGCTACCTATTTTGATTTTTCGGGAGGTAAATTAAACAGAGGAAAATGCAGCTGCCTTTTATTGGGGAGCTGGATGAACAGAAAAGTGTCTTGTAACTTTCCAATAATTTTAGATGGAACTAAAATCTTGGGAATTTATTTTGGAAACGGAAATTACGGAAACCACAATTGGGATGAACTGTGGACAAAATTCTGTTCAAAACTAACATTCTACAATAACAAATTTCCACGTGCAAATACCATTTTGAAGGCCAGGTTACTCAATATGTTTGTTTTACCAGTGCTGTGGTTTCACCTAAAAGTTTTGGACCCTCCTGAAGTTTTTCTTAACAAAATAAGCCAAAAGGTTGAAAACTACCTTTGGAATGGAAAACAAATCTGGGTTAAAATTTTTTTTGTGTATAACAGGCGGGAACATGGTGGTTTAAACATAAAATACCCATGGGCGCAATTAATGTCCTTCAGAATAAGACAGGCAATCGCTTATCACCGAGGTAATTTCAACCCTTATTTTAGTAAAGAAGCAGTAAATCGTATTTTGCTTTACTTTCGTAACGGTAAATATGACGGGACAGGAAATTATTACAACAAATTGACAACATATCTTCATTCTTCCAAAATTATTCTAACCGGTATTAAAACCGAAATAATGTCGGCAACCAGTGCATCCCTATATGTGTCCACGGAAGAGTTCAAATTCCTGAAAAGTTTTGATTTTGTTACGATTGCCAATCTTTTAAAAGATTACGATGAAAATTAAATACCTGCTTTCAAACGCAGGAGATTAGCTACTCCACAGTACAAATACAGGGCAATTTACCAAGGTGTAGAGTCCACTGAAGATGGGAAAATGTCATACGAAATTTATAATGAACTGCAACAAAAATATATAACCATAAGTGCTAATTGTTTATATTCATCATGTCTTTGGAAAATATCTGCGTTTAAGCCTAATCAAGAATTAACATCGAAAATTAAGGCCTTTCAATGGAGCAGCATAAATCTATGCAAGAGCCTTAAGGAAGAAGAAATAGTTTGGAAAACCTGGCATAATGCCTTGTGCACACCATTAATGGCCTATTCAATGGGCCTAAAGAAAAATGCTAACTGTCCTTTCTGTAAAAAACCAAACCCACAAGCTACACACTATATAGTATGCACATACTATGATGAAATGTGGAATTACTCATCAAAACTTCTGACTAAAGCTGGCTATACCTGGAAAGATGAATGCAAGTTTAAAGGTCTAAGTGAATTAAATGCACTAAATAAGTGTCTAGTACATGTGATCAATATGTGCTACGCCGTTTTGTATGAAAACATTTACTTAATCATTAACAGTATGGTAATATCGACTACCCCCAAAATACGTCTACGACAAAAGTTGTTTGAGTTAATATACATTGATTATTTCAAATGTAAAACTAACAAAAGTCTGTGCATTTTCGAGCTATATTGGAATGGTCTGAGATTTGCTTTCAAAGCGAATAATGACTCCATTGATATAAGATTTCCAAATTAAAACAACCAGACCAATCGCAAAGCTGGGAGTTTAAGCGCCTCCTGTAATCCATAAGCTGGAAGCATACGATTGTGGATGGTTTAGGCAAGAAATGCGTTTTTGTCAAATTCGCTAAAAAGAAACTTTTGTTATGCAACCCTTTCCTTTTGAATTGAATACCTACTGAATAAGACGATCGAAAATATAAATGGATTTTGTAAAATGAAAGAAATTGGGACCCAATAAAACCATGACCTAGTATGAAAAAAAAAGTTAGCAGTACAGTAATAGTTGATGTGGAAGAATTTGATAGTAGTGATCGTAGCAACGAAACTCCAATGGATTCGTCAACATCCTCCGCAACCTCGTCGAAAATCGAACAACCCTCGCAGCGACCAAATGTAAAATAATTAAAATTGGATATTTGAGAAAGACCCCATTTCTTACTGGAGAAACATGTCTACATTCAGTCAAGCAGACCTGATTTCAAAATTTACCCTGAGGCTGTTTTCTATCCCGATAAGTTCCGCGGCTGTGGAAAGAAGCTTTCCATACAGTTCGCCCTTCTTGCAAAAAATCGAAATGGAATTGCTGCTGTAAAGGTAAACAAATTTTCTAAGATCAAGTGTGCGCTTAAAAAGTCAGAATCGTTAGCAAAAAAGAATCAAGGTCTGGAAATCATAAACTTCCGCTCATACATTTTTGAAGATATTGACAGGTTTGAAAATAAAGTTTCTGAAATCGTGTCTGACGATGAAGACCTTGAAGAAAACGCCATTTTATCTATGCAGGGGAACTTGAAATATTAGAAGTCTATTTTATTGCATTCAATTAAGCTGAGCGTCTCTCGTTATTTACGATTGATTAAAACTTTCATTAACTGAATGCTATAACTACGTGTTTGATGAATAAAATGTTGTCCAAAAATTATACGCGAAAAAATAGTTAAAATAATAATATATAATAACTCCGACTGCGATGAATGATTTTATTATAAAAGCGTACATATAGCTATGCATGATCATATTCACAATTAAGTACATTAAGAATGTTTGCAAATAAAGAATGTATACATTGTAATATTGATTCTTTAGTTGCGGTTTCAACGTGAGTATACCGTGTATGAATGACACATATGAAAATTACACCATGTGCCGCACACCGTATTACTTGCCTGGGGCTGGGGTTGTACATGGTAAGTCGCTGCCAGCAATCTCTTGCTTGAGTTCTTGCAATTGGTCTTCGTTGAGTCTCATGTCACCCCCAAAGTAAGGACCTCTTTCGTCCATGTTGTCTCCACGGACTGCTAGGAATGAAAAATAAAATACACTTTAAAATAGCTATCATGTTCGTGTATAATATGATTTTAGCACTCTATTTTTCGATTTCTAATAAAAACTTACTCTCGTATGCAGTTTTAGGTTCATCAAGCGCAGCAATGATTGGTCTGTATTTGCAAGTCACTGCTGCCACCAAAAATAATAGGATACAAATGTTACCAGTGTTCATTTTTGCGTAAAATTGGTTTTGTATTTTGCGGAAACGCTTGCTGAGCTAATTCTTGTTGGATAAGCCTATACGCAGAGGAACTGAGGATGAGAAGTGTGAATTTGATCGATGCTTTTATACGTAAATTTCTTTATGGGTAATTGCTCGTATGCCGGAACTGTGTTTCCTAAAATGGATTTATTGCCACTCTCTGTATGTGTTTATCGATTTTACGAATACTCATGCATGCGGTCGACATGAAGAATATGGACAATAATTCTACATGTCAGGTTTGCGGGAATGCATGCACATACAGAATGGACACATGGATAATCGCTGCGTATAAGCCTAAGCGGATGAGCAAGACATGATTACTATTTCTACCAATCATCTCAAGCACATCTCAGACACAGACGCGTTACGTCGTTTACGCGTAGGTGCTTGTGTGCCGGAACCAGTGCTCGGCACGGGTATGGGTAATACTCGGGTAAACGGGTATGGGTACGGGTATGGGTACTACCCGGGTACGGATTTTGTGTACCCGAACAATTCCGGGTAATACCCGGGTACACTTTGGTCGGCTCAAAATCTCGGGTACGGATACGGGTATGGGTACGGGTACAAGGATTTCAAAATGGGTATATACCCACCGGGTACGGGTATAATGGTGTCATTTACCCGTACCCGCGACCATTGTACCCGAGTATTTGGATATGTTGAGATTTGAGACATTTTGATGAATTTTATGAAAATAATGGAACTTCCGTTGGAAAATTCTGTCGGTATTTTTAGTAATTCTGAATACATATAGCTTATTGTTAATACCCTTTTAACCTTACAACATGCAGTAACTGTATTTCAGACTGTGTTGCTAAAATATATATTTATATCTATAATATATATTTTTATGGAAACATGTTTTAGGAAGAATAATTAATAAACAGACGAGGAATAATATCAAAATAGAAGTGGAGAATAGGATTCAACGAAATTTTATACAAAACGTCTTCATAATGTAGTATTTTGTCACTAATTGCATAAATAGTCTGATTGACACGTATGTACATGATACTTCATTAGCCACAATGAATACAATTTAAAAATTAGAGTTCCGATGAGTTGGATGGCAAGGTATTTTTTGTAATTGGTAGTTGAATAGGAAAAGGCGGATATTTGTAACAAGATATTAATGAGTTACATGTACACAGAACTACTGAGATGAGAAAATTAATGTAAAAGGCCGAATAAATCAAAAAGTGAAAAATCGAGTAGCCAAGTCCCAAGCCAAAAATGCATGCACATATGGACTGGGTGCTATAAAATACTTCGCCCATCAGCCCATAAACAATCAAATGGGGATAATTTTACTTCTAATCAAAAACGCTTATAGTTTTCTACTCTTCAATAAAAATATACAATGTCAAATACCTCTCTAGCTAGTCAAAATTACCCACTCAGTTGTCATACATTATTACATATAACGTACTATGTATTACATTAAAACAAATCTGGATAAAATACCGAGTACGGGTACGACACTGAGATACCCGAGTATGGGTACAATTTTCGCGTATTTTCGGGTACGGGTACAATACGGGTACAGGTACATGGATTGAGATTACATTGCGGGTACGGGTACGAAAAATGTGTACCCGGATACTCGGGTATGGGTACGGGTATAGATACCAGTTATTGAAATACCCGCACTTCAGGTACAGATACGGGTACGGGTACCGATTTTTCGTACCCGTGCCGAGCACTGGCCGGAACTGTGAGTGAAACTAGGTTCCTTAAAACAGTTGGTTGTCAAAACTGTTTCCTAAAATGGATTTTTTGCCATTTTCCGTGTGTTTATTTTATTCACAAATAGTCTTGCGGTCGACATGAATAATGTACAAAATTATTTTAAATGTCAGGTTTGTGGGAATTTACGGACGTACATACATATACAGGAAGGACATGTGCATAATTGATGTGCATAATCTGTAATATGTAGCAATATGCTTGACACTATATGCATGTTTGTTTGAAATGTTGCTCGTTTTCCGATTTTCAAATAAATTTTTACATTTGCAGGGAAAACAAATTTAGTCTGGCAAATTCATTAGAGTGACAGTTTGAACGCAATTCCTTTCTTGGTAAGTTATATAAGCTATAAAAAGGCGTTGGGCTATTGTGAAGGCTAGATTTGTTTTTATTTGTTGACAATTTGATTGGACTTCAGCAGTAATTTGGACATCTTCCGTTTGGTTCATTCACAAATAATCGCCCATATTCTGGTGATATGCAACTGTAGTTTCCAGTTGGTATTGCATGCCAAAACCCGAGATACGCAAAAAGTGCATACAGCGATGTGTGTATTTACTACCGAATTGAGAGATTTAAGAAGTTGTCATCGTCAATTCTAAATTATTTGAGAATATAATAAATTTATCAAAAGAAACGAAAGAATTACTTATTTCTAATTCACAGTCAGACAGAACAATTCATGCCAAATTATTTTCGGGGACACCACTTGCATGCCTAAATTGATGACTTCGTTACATTGGTTTTTACTGAACTGAATTAAAAGTTTTGAAATAAACTGAATTAAGTTTTTGAATTGAACCGAATTAAAAATTTGAATTGAACCGAATTAAAAATTTGAATTGAACCGAATTAAAAGTTTTGAATTGAACCAAATTAAAAGTTTTGAGTTGAACTGAATTGAAAATTTTGAAATGAACTGAATTGAAAATTTTGAAATGAACTGAATTGAAAACTAATATTTTCAGTAAGTATATTTAAATTGTGCACCTACATCCTCGATACCAAAACAAAATTTCCCGAAACCAAAACCACATAACTGTAACTTGTAGGCTACATTTTTGTTTCAGAAATGTAGTTGAAATTATCAATTGCAAACTCATCTATCATAAATAATCTATGTATGCCAAAGTGTTTACGAATTTGGATTCGAAAGTACTAAAGTAATATTGTAAAAGTCCTTAATACTTCGATAAGCATATCTATTTTGGGCCCGTCTTACAAATTGGAATTGTTACAAGTACACATATGTATATGCAATTTATTGTCTCCCTATTTAATTGCGTTGGTCCAATCCGATGTTGAAAGTCCGGATTTGTTTTTTATCCATTTATTAGGAAATGTTTCTTCGGAATATTGAATGACGCATTGTCGTTTAGTAGGAAGTTTACACCACTTTTCAGATTCGAAAAGTTGTTGTTCATTCCTCATTAGTTTACATGACTTAATTTGTTTAGCGACAGTTGTTTGAGGTTCTGCGTAGATGGTTGTGGGAGTGATGAAACATCGAGTATATTTGCAATAGATAATTGATTGGGTTCTAAATGTTCAGGGGAGTCTTGAAGTGTTCGGAAATAATTAGCATCGACCAATAAAGTTTTTGTGTACTTAGAGATCTTGACTATGTAAAACAACATGTACATAACATGTGTAGATATTTGCTTGCATTACACGCCTGTAAAAATGTTTCCCAAGATTCTTTTACAATTCATAAGCCTTTAGTATCAGCATAAGTCATTGAATTCGGTATTGGGATTCGTCCTTGACTCCTTTATGAAGTACTTATCGAGTAACGTTTAATTCAATAATGCATGAAACTTCATTCATATTCTACAATAACAATTTTTGTAATAAGTAGAATTTTTCAATCAACTCTCATCTTTTTAGAAACCTCGAGCAAATAAATTTTGTCATATGTAATTTTATTAAAATCCAGCTTCGGGATGTCATAATCAATCATATCAGATTGATAAAAACATCCATTAAATAATCAGGGATACAATTCTAGAAACTTATCTGCAACTATTGTAAATAATAGAACTTGGAAAAACAAGCAAGTCGCTACAAATGAGAATTGAGGAAGGATTGCACAGAGTCTTTTATGCAAGGGAATTCCACTGCTTCTTATTTGTTGACTAACAAATCCCACTGTACATGGCGTTGATCATCTGGGCATCTAAGGCGGACAAGGCGTTCCTTTGCCCTAACCGACTAATGGCCACGCTGCTGCTTTTCGGAGTAATGGTCTGAATGGCAGTGTTAGCGGCAAAAGCGTATGCTGAGTAGTGCATGATGCTGTCGAAGTCATATGGCATGTTGTATAGGGCAGCTACGGCAGTGGTGTAAGTAACAAAGTTGTACTGGTACTCTAGAATGGGCACAAACAACGATCAAAATTCCAGAGGATTCATATTTCACACTAACATAGAGTGCTCTGACTGTAACATGCCTCCTTAAACACGTCGAACTTCATCATACAAAAATGTTTACATAAATTTATATTTTACACAATACTTATTTTTAAGCGCAAAAGAATACACCACTGATATTGCTGAAGATGAGCTATGTACGTATTTCCTCAAAATGTGGAAGCAAATTGAACAAGTTTAAATTAATATTTGTCAACTTACGGCTTGGAATATTATTGAAATTTATTGTCACGTAGTTATCTCTGTCGGACCGGGATTGGGTGTGGTAAAATCCAATGGTATGTATCAATTCATGAGCAACGAGCCCACTTATAGCACAAGTTCCGGAGGGGTAGTTACCCTGAATGTTGACAGTATTCGCTTTCCCAGACTGCACCCCAACATCAGCCCAACAACCAGTTCCGTCCACACCCCTCACAATATTGACGTAGCTTGCTTCCGATACACGTTGCGTGAATTTGATACAAGTGTAGTTTGAGATCTTAGTCAACGCCAGTTTCACTTCCGCCAGTTCCGTGGAAGCTGAAGATTAAGTAATTAATTAACACTAAAGCTTATTCTTGTACACAAAATTCCAATAAATCAAACAGGTTAAAATTTTAGAGCTGTGCGATTCTTCTGCCTCAAATAAAATGCTCTAAAATTGATTTACTAAAAGGGATTAAAATATTTCTACGACAAAAAGTTTTAAGAAAATTTTAAAGAATTTACTGAAGCTTGAATCAATGACATAAGGAATTTTTCCTCCAGGCCATCTGTAGTTGCTGCCAACAATCCCTTGCTTGAGTTCTTCCAATTGGTCTTCATTCAGTCTCATGTCACCCCCAGGGTAGGGACCTCTTTCGTCCATGTTGTCTCTGCGGATTGCTGGGAATGAAAAAATTAAATACGTTTTAAAGTAGCCATCCTGTTCATGTAAAATATAATTTTAGCACTGGCGATTTTAAATAAAAACTTACTCTCGTTTAAACTTTTAGGTTCATCGAGCCCAGCAATGAGTGGCCTGTATTTGCAAGACACTGCTGCCACCAAAAGTAATAGGATACAAATGTTGCCAGTGTTCATTTTTGCGAAATATTGTTTTTGTAATTTGCCGAAACTTTTGCTGAGCTTATTTTTATCGGATAAGTCTAGCCTGGGGAACTGAGGATGAAATGTATGCATTTATTCGGTGCTTTTATATGCAAATTCTTTTATGGGTAAATTTTTGTATGCCGGAACTCTGAGTGAAACTAGGTTACTTAAAACAGTTGGCTGTCAAAAATGTTTCCTAAAATGGATTTATTGCCACTTCCCGTGTCTGTTCATAGATTTTGCAAATAGTCATGCAATTGACATTAAAAATATGCAAAGTTTTTTTACATGCCCGTTTTGAGAATGTGAACTTAAACTTAAAATTGTGGATTAAATATTTCAATCTGTTATCGGTACTGATTCGGAATGGTACGGGAAAAAATTGGTTCGGGATAAACCAATATCGGGTTAGTCGGTTTCGGGATAGTATCGGTACCGGGACAAAAAATATATTTTCCCCGTTTCGGGATAATAATTTCCCGAACCGAAATTTCGGGTATCGGAACGTTACCAGTTCCTGATTTGCAAGATTTCATTCGGTTCGGAATGGTACGGTGGCCGGGACGGTTTTTTTGTCTAGATAAGAAACACCATTGCAAAGGTATCATGATGACATCAAATTGTCTGCAGATACATAGTATCAATATGTCTGCAGAAGTTTGGCTTCCAAGTACGTACATCGTTTCGAAGATTTAGTAGTCACAGGAGGTGTCTTGTCAAATCTTTTAGCACGCGCTCAAATATGGCGTGATCGTAAAACTAGTTTCCTGCTGTGGGCTGCAAAAAACGGGAAAGGGAAGGGCTTGAACATATATATGGATATGCACTTACGTATTTATGTGTATTTTTTAATCCTCGAGATATGTTTTTTTTCGATTCATGAGTGTTAATTAGTTGTCGATGTTTTCACCAGTGCATCGCATGGGTACAAAAATTCTGTACCTGGACCTGAACCTGGACCCAAATAGTGGGTACAGGGAAAAATCATACCCAAACCCCGTACCTGAATAAAAGTACCCATTAATAAATGTTGGTACCTGGACCTGATTATTTTGTAAGTAGTGCGTACCTGTACCTGAATTGTACCTGTACCCAAATTATACCCAAAATATGGACCTGTACCTGAAAAATTTTCCTACGGACCTGTACCCAATCAGGTACTTTACAAAATTACTGAAAACGATTCAACATTCGATGATTTACATCCCACCAATTACAAACTAGAAAAAATTCTGCCTCGCCATAATTTTTGCAATACTAGACACCTAATGAAACTATAACCTCTATTCCACCTGAGGCATAGCCATTTCCAATTAAATTTTCCACTTCTAGGTCATCATCCATAACCAAAGTATCATTTAACGCCATTTTTACTGGATCACAAGTGCAATTTGTAGTTACACATACTTATTGCTGGCACGTTGTGCTAAGTCAACCATCTCTATTGCATAAACGTATGTTTTTTCAAAAATTACGATGTACTCCTGTAAACACGCTGAATATCAAAATAAGCCTGTAGGTCGGTGAGAAAGCCTCATTCTACGCTAGATGCCTCGTAAGATGGATTTGTGTTTGTAAAAGTACCCACATTTTCAGGTATTAATTTGTCAGGTCCAGGTATATTGTAGAGCATCTCGGGCGGGTAAAATTTACGGGTAAGCCAGCAAAAAGCCCGGCCCGCACGGGCTTCGAGCGGGTACGGGTAAAAATTATTACGTTTGACGGGCTACGGGCGGGTACGGTCTTTTCATCGCGGTTAAAAAAGACCGTGAGAAATTCCATTAGTTGTGAATGCAGGAGCAGCGGTTGTGAATGTACATAGACTTGAATGACTTGAACGAATTTCAGGCGTTTGTAATTTTAGCTTTCAAACAAACTAAGGCTTGATGTACGATAGAGCATCACCCCGTGGGATATTTTATGCCCGTGCCCGTCTGTACGGCGGTTACTAAATAACAAAGGCAGGTATGCAAGAAAAGTTTTCTTGCATACCTGCTATTGTTATTTAGTAAGTTTCATTTCTGTGGAAAAAACCATTTAGTCTAGAAGATGAATCCTGCTTGTAGTTCAAGTATTTGTAATAAGAATCCAGAAGTTAACATTGTAATAAATTCAAGAACGCCACCAGAAGTGCTTTCCAAAGCCGAAATAGCAGCATAAGGTTTTGTATTGCGTTCTTAATAAACAAGGTAGTTTAACGACTGTATGTAACGGTCAAGAACGCCAATATTTTAAAATACAGTTTTTCAGTATTTAAGATGTATGGTATTTGCGGGCGGGCTACGGGCTTTTTTTAATTTTGCGGGCCGGGCCGGGCTTTTTCGATAAACATTAATTTCGGGCCGGGCGGGTACGGGTAAAACGTTACGAGCCGCGGGCAGGCACGGGCCTAAAATATCCCACGGGGTGATGCTCTAGTATATTGGTAGCTGTTCCTGTCAGGTACAACCCAAAAAGTTCCAAGTTTGTACCTGTACAGAACACCTGGTTTTGTACCCAAAATTTGGGTACATATAGCTAGTACCCATAAAGTACCCATCCAGTTTGGGTACTTAAATAGAGTACCCATTTTGGACCTGGACCTGTACCTGTACCCAAATACTCAGGTACTGTGCCAGTTCATGCAACCTAATTGAAACCATGGCGAGGCACCGTCAACAAGTCACGTAAGCCACCGTGCTCACGCCAGCGCGAAGGTTGTAGTAACGGAGTTCTGCAGGTTGTCACGGTTTCGAATCCCCATGGCTGTATATTTTTTTGGAAATATTTTTCGCCTTTGTCAGTAAATTTTACAAGCATTCTTATTAGATTGTTAAAGCCATGTCAAATACAGTCAACTCTCGCTATAAGGGATGCCCTTATAAGGGATTTATCGATATAAGGGATCAGGATTAGTAGCCCCGATTCCCATTTACACAATGTATAACACTATGCTTATAACGGATTAGTGTTTATAAGGGACAGATTTTGCCGGTCCCTTGAGCATCCCTTATAGATAGAGTTGACTGTAGTGATCTAATAAATGCGGAAAATGTGTAAACAATTTTCATCTTTATCATTTCAGAAATTATTTATAATCAAATACCACACTTGAACATCTTTATAGTTGTAGAAATATTACAGGTAGTATAATTGCATTTCATGTACATATAGTGAAAAATTCCAGGATGCTACGGAACGGATCGAGTACGGAAAAGAAAAACCAGCATAATCCGGAACGGAACACAAACTGTGACGGCAACAAAACTGTACTTCTTTGTTCCAAACGATTTAAGTTAAAAAGTCCCGATGTCCCCAAAAATCGAAACGGAACCGGGAATAATATTTTTTGTAGGTTACGGAACGGAATTTCCTACGAAACAAAAATGTTGAACACATTGGAAGCTCTAGTCGAATCCATGATTTATTACCGTTTACAAACACTATATGGGAGTATCTATACGGTTAATTTTAATTACCCAGAAATATTTTAATTTACTAGGGTAAATAGCCATCGGCTTCGCCAATGGAAACTACATATATATTTCATATGCATAAGCCGTTTAGCAATTTGGTAGTTTGTACTTGCGGATCTATAAAATGCGCTTAGAAGATAGAGCGAAGATTTAAAATCCTTTCATCATCTTGAAATTGTGGTATAGGATACTGCAATTTGTAGCATAACAGCACTTCTAGTATAAAACCGATCACTGTACAAGTGCCATCTCCAATGCTACTTTTAAAACGCGTACTACCTATGGCACTACATATAGTTACGTGAGTATTCGCGTGTAGTGTAGTCATCGCTTGCAAGCAGAGGAAACCAATTATTGGAAGCTTTTGTGCTGTTTTCCATGCACATCTGAATCACATATTTCAAGAGGCGGTTTTTCGTATTCAGTTGCAGGCGTTCTCTTATTAAGCGAACATTTACCACCACCTGAAATGAATTCCATTCAGGTGAGCACACTCATCTTAATTCACCCGGTTGAGTTACCCTTAGGGTAAACTCCAGGAGATACCTATTGACACATATCTTCTGAAACATTATTACTAATATAAACAATAAAAGCATTATACGAATGAAATCGTAGTGTGTATGATACAGTCAAGAGT